>OX375867.1:89109470-89284447 GCA_947359475.1 Heligmosomoides polygyrus bakeri
AGAATTTTGTATGCGATCCATCCTCAGCGAAGATTCATCGCAGCGGAGAAGCTTAGTTTTTACTGTATTTTAAGGACGACTTAAAATTCTATATGGCGCAATTCCACTCTCTGTCGTCCTGTCCTTCAGAAGGCAAAAAAAGTTTCCAGCGAGGAGTCCATCCATATCTCAATTGCGATCGATCATATCAGAGAACGCAGTAGCCGCACGTAAACTGCCGCAACTCGGAGATTTTTGGGGCTTCTGGAAAATTCATAAAGCTAGATGTGTTTTCTATGCTTTAAAAGACAGGTTCTAAAAGTAACATCTTCCATGTGCTTCGTGTGTCGATATTTTTTCGGTAAATCGAGACGTCTGATCATATAGAATATCGTTTCAGAGAAACATAGTTTTATCACTGTGTGTCAAACGGGCTTAAAAATTTTATAGGGTACGATTTCACTTTCTGATGCTGTTTCCTGCAGGAGAGAAATTACTTTTCGAGCAAGTCCGTCCTTCGGTTGCTATTCCGTCATCGATTCGAAGAACGCTTCAAAAATCTTGTAGGGAAAGCACTTAGGTCGTCCTCAGTAATTAACACTTGAAATTTTATAGAGTGCAATTCTGGAAAAAGATGTCGCTCATCAGGCAGAAAACTACCGTGTCCATGACGTCCTGGAAAAACCTGAAAAAATGAAAATCTCTCATTGACTCTAAATCTGCATATAGGAAAATTTTATTTTTTCACTGCACAGTAATCGGCATTTAAAATTTTTTTGATATTCAATCCTATTTTTTTTTACTCCAGAAAACGCAAGTGCTTGTATATCTCCGCATTGTCGTAGTCACACCTGGAAAAAACAACTTATTAATAGATGCAAACATCATCTAAAATCCTGAATTTGAAGAGAGTCCTCTGCCAAAACCGGGAGAGTACGACCCCCCCCCCCCCTTCGATTCCCGAACTTCAGGCTTGACCCTGGCCCCGACTCAGGTGTGACGGACGGACAGTGCGAGACACACACACACACACACACACACACACACACACACACACACACACACACACACACACACACACACACACACACACACACACACACACACACACACACACACACACACACACACACACACACACACACACACACACACACACACACACACACACACACACACACACACACACACACACACACACACACACACACACACACACACACACACACACACACACACACACACACACACACACACACACACACACACACACACACACACACACACTGCTCACCAGAGGCGTGGGCGTTAAATTCTGCGCACTCATTTTAAAGCAGATTTATCTCTAGCTTCTCTCTTCTTCAAACCTTGGCGTGGTAAGTTTTAGCTGTATATGTACATTATTACTGTGCCAAACACGAGGTTGTAGATGGACGATTATTTCGGCCTAACGTTTCGAATAAACCGTCTCGTCAGATGCGTAAAAGCAGCTTAAGGTCTATGAAGTACAATCTACTCGACCAAACACCTTATCCCCTTCGACGTTATTCTAGCGCTACTTACACAAAACCTGAGTGGGGAGGATAAACTCGCGCTGTCGTCTTTAGGAATAATTCTACGACGTGCGATTCGTCGATTGACGACATGGCGACATCCCTTTTAGTGACGTGCTTCCACCGTTTCTTTGGAGCTCCTCTCGGACGCTTTTACGCTTGAAGTCTAGGCAAACCTTATGTAGTGATTCTCTGACCTTCTGAGGATGTAGCTTCTGCGTTGTTCCCTCATCTTCATCTGGATCGGTGCTATCTTCATCACAATCCTAACATCCTCATTTCGCTCCCGGTCCGGGCACATCTATGCACATGCCACTACCTGCCTTTGAGTGTCCTGGAGTTCTACAATCGTAGAGGATTCCTTTGGACTCCCACCACATGAGCCACGTTTATTCGTTCCCTGACCGCCTGCTCCACACTTCCTTTTCAGGATAGGTCGCTTCCGAGGCAGCAGAATTCTCCCAACTTCTCGATCGCCTTTCGATGGCAGTCTTGGATTTTGCAGCTGATCGCTTTGCGTTTTGCAGCTGATCGTGATGAAGACGAAGTTCATCAATTCTGAGCAGTGTAATGGACCCATCCAAGACTGCCATGGAAAGGAGATCGAGCAGTCTACGAGGGCTCTCCGCGACAGCTGCACCTTCTTCATCTCCTCTTGGGTGCCAGCTACTAGGGCGATATCGTCCGCTAGAGGAGGCTACTAAGGTGATGTGGTCAGTCCTGAGAGGGCCCCCAGCCCTCAAGGTTGCTTAATATACAGTCAAATGTCAGCAGGGAGAGGAACGGATCCAAAGCCGACTAATGGTGCGCCCCACTGTGATGTCCACCTTCCTTAGTATCTCGTGCGGAGTTCGTATCACCGCTCTCGAGCCTTCGTACATGTCCCTTATGAGAATAGACATTTTGGAATATTTTGCCTTCGGAAGGCTTTCCACACCCCACCTCAGGGTCGTAGGCTTACTCCAGACCCAGGATATCGACAGCAAGATGGCAGGAGTTCGTTTTCTTTCGATATTTCTTCATTACCTGACGAGCAACGAATATGACGTCTGCGGTGGACCTCTCGGGCATGACGCCACACTGCCCACGGAGATGGGGACCATCTCCCCTAAGCCTCTAGTCGACAGTCCTTTGAAGAACTTCATCGTGTGTAGGATAAGTTTGATCACTCAGTAGTTGGAGCGCTCGGAAGCGCTCAATTCCGCCTGAAGATGGGGAGTATTATGCTCTTCCTCAAGTCATTCGGCATCTCACCATCTACTCTGTTGAGGAACTGTGTCATTCCATTGACTCCACAATCTCCGAGCAGCTTCCAAGCCTCTACCGGCAACCCAACAGGCCCAGCAGCCTTTCCGAGCTTCATCTTTCCTGTTGCCTTGTGAACCTCTTCCCGCGTCCAGGGTGGAATGGGTCTTTCCGTTGATTATTCTTTCTGGGCTTCCTGATGAGGGAATTCTTCGTTCAGGTGTTTTCTGATGCACTACTCTTATCTCTTTTTTGACCATGATTGGCTTTCCTAGTTGCTACACCAAGCCCCTTCACCGTTCTGACCACTCGAATGTCTAGGCTAGCTCCGCCGGCTAGCTCCGCCGTACCTTGGCCAGCCGGTAGCTTACTGTCCTGGTCCCGCAAAGGTTCTCTTACAGAGCTTTCATCTCTGCCTTTTTGGCCTTCGCTAGGGCTGTTTTTGCCAGCTTCTCCAGCTTCTTGCAGGCTGAGATGTTCTGATGCCCTCGTTTTCTGCCACAACCTGGAAGCCTTCTTCTTCCTCCTCACCGCAACCTGCACCTTTTCATTCCAGAACTATATCGCCTTTTACCCTCTGGTTCCTCCCTTTGTCTTACCGAAGATTTCTTTGACACCTCGTGTCGTTTACGTCAACCTCTCTGAACCGTTTGGATCAGGGATACCCGCATCGAGCCCTGTTCATCGCACCTGGACCCCGTCGGATTCTGGGTTCTGTACTTGGATTTCTTCGGTATAGGTATGATCAGATCGGCTATCAAAGGTCTCTGTTGTGATGCTACATCTTTTTCCGGAGGGACACTTCCATCCCGGACGTTTTTCACAGTGGAGGTCTCCGCATCAGGATATGGTTGACCTCAGTTCTTCTTCCTCCACCGGCATAGGTTACCTTCTGGCTCTCCATTTTCGCGAAGAAGGTGCTACAGACAGAAGTCGTCGGCAATAGCCAGATCAAGAATTCTTTCTCCATCCGAGTTTATCAAGCCGATCCCTTTACCTCCATGAACCCATGTCACCCCAGTTCTGCCGACCTCCATGCGCCCGATTCACGTTCCCTGTAGGATGGAGGGGCAGCAGCTTCTGGTACAGACCTTATCGTTTCCTACAGCGTAAAGTAAAAGTCGTCCTTGTTCTGATCGGGGCATCCGATCTGCGGAGTATAGACCGACATGGTGGTCCAGAAGCCCACCTTCGTGTCCAGTCGCAATGCTAACAGATCTCGTCGTTAATCCCGGTGAATATTTAAAGAACACAGCTACGCATTATTGTTTCAAATAAAAGAAATTATTAAAGACGTTTTATAAGGAGTGCTGCACGAATTATTGAAAACCTGAAGTTTTCCACTGAGCTCTCTCGGAGAGTTGAAGCGCATATTATAACGTAAAAAATTCAAAATTCAAAATTCCAATTGGGCCAGTCCAAAGTTTCGAGTTTCATGTTAGACTTCGTTGATTGTGTATGTGGCAAATGCTTATCGCAATCCTGCCACAAACCGACTATTACTGGTAAATGTAATAATTTAATAGGAACAGCGCAACTTGCTGAATAACTTGTGCTAGCAAATGAACGAGGATGATCGGAAATGCATAACCTAACATGTTGACCACGCTCCTATCAATAAGGTCGACTGTCGTGAGTCTGAGAGACTCAGATCGGTAATTATCTCTGGCATTCCTGAAAAGAGCAGCTCGAATATAAGAGAACGTGTATTGCACGATCACAGAAGTGTCATGAATGTTCTGTTTCACTTGACCATCGAATGTGTTCCGGTTGCAGTGTATAGACTTGGACGCCCCAGTGTAGAGAGAAGTAGACTTTTCAAATTAGTGTTGCCTGCGACATATTTTCAAAGGATGGCGGTTAGAAGGGCTCCCAGACTACGTTTTTTCCCCGAGAAGGGGGTCTTCTTAAGGGAGTCTCTCACAGACTCGGAGAGGAAGCGGCGTCGGGACGAACGTACTAGCCGTAGCGATGTTGTGTCGCAACCATCGCAGTTGTTTGCTATGGCTCCTTCTCAGCAGGGAAACTAGGATCCTTTACTCGGTTTTCTTTGCCATTTAATTCCTCTCGTCTCTCCAACTCAATGCTCACATGTTTTTATGCAAATATTAGGTCGTTTCCGAAGAATGCTGTTTTCCTTACTTTATTGGCCTCTAGATATGACCTGTTCTTATTGACAGAAACATGGTTGAAAAACCATCATGTCGTGACATCCATGCTAAGCGACTGGATTAGTGATTATGCTGTTCTGCTTTGTGATAGGAGTCGCAGAGCAGGCGGTGGAGTAGCAATATTCCTTAGGTCCTCCTTGTCTTACTCAGTGGTTCTGTCTGAGTCGGTAAGGAATGGATACGAAATGTTAGCTGCGGACATACTTCATCCAGACTTGACATTCCGAATTATTCTGTATATAGGCCACCTTCAGCCACCGCGGCATTCACAGAGCAGCTAGACAAGACCATCAGTTTTTTGTTAACTATAGACACCCCAGTCATTGTACTTGGGGATTTCAATGTTCCGGAGATTGACTGGGCACACTGGGATACCAACAGAGAGCTTTCAAATAGACTTTCTGAAATGTTTTCATGTCATGGCTTCTACCAGTTCGTAAAAGACCCTACTAGAGGCTCTAATATCCTAGATTTGTTGTTTTGCAATGACTCCCAACTTGTTTCAAACGTTTCGATATCGTCATCGGTCACTGATAGCGACCATTTCAGTTTCTCATTCAAATTACGTGAATGTGGAGTCCAATGCTTCCGATTTTGATAAGGGCTTCCTCTAAAGCAGACTATAGCGCTATCAACATTTATCTTCATAAGGTCCTCTCGGTCGACACTTTTGAGCCGGTTTCTACTGTTGACGAAAAAACAGTATGTTTCTTTCCATTCTCAACGACGTAATAGACAAATTCGTTCCATGGAAATACGTATTTCCTTCGCCCTGTCTTTCCGCTTATATTCAAAACATGTTGGACCATAAGGAATGTCTTTTAAGATATGCCAAAATGTCTGAGGATTGAACAACGTATTCACGTTTTGCTAAGGAATTCAACGAAAGGTTAAGAAATACAACAAAAGTGTTGAGAAGAAAGTTGGACAAGCATCGCTTCTTCAGATTCATGAAATCTAAATTTAATATGAAAACTTATTTTTCTGATTTAAAGCTGGAAGGTAAAACTTTATTGAGTGATTACGCCAAAGCTAACACCCTCTCTTCACAATTCAGCAAAATTTGTGTTGCCGACAATGGTATAAAGCCACATTTCACTCCGGCAATTCAAGTTAAAATGGAGACGTTTCCTTTTTTGATGCTGAAGCTGTTTTCAATGTTTTGAGAACGTGGTCTACCTCTTATTCTCTCACGCCTGATGAAATTCCTTTCTCTTTCATCAAAAATGTGGCACACACTATAGCATATCTGCTTTCCTACCTGTATAATCAGTCCATTATGTTTTCAGAAGTACCTATTCTGTGGAAGCATTCCTATGTAACTCCAATTTTAAAAAGTCATTCCTCATCTGAACATACCAATTACAGGCCCGTTAGCATTACTTCCTTGTTTTGTGGGGTATTTGAGAAACTTTTTAAGTCTCATCTCAACATTTAGCAAAGAATTCCCTAATTCCATCAGCTCAGCATGGCTTTGTAAAAGGAAATTCTATTGAAAGCAATATGTTGGAGTCCTTGAATGACTGGACAATCTCTTTGGACAACAAAAAAGGTGCGTAATATACTTAGATTTTGCTAAAGCATTTGACAGAGTTACCCATGAAAAGCTTCTGTATAAACTGGATAAGTCAGGATTTCATCAAAAAATTTATGACTGGCTGAAATGTTTCCTCACTGGCAGGACCTTTCAAGTCCGTGTGCACACTACTTTTTCTGATGTATTCAAGATAATTAGCGGGATTCCTCGGGGCGGAGTACTCTTGCCAATACTTTTCAACATATTCACCGCGGATCTGAGCGACAGTTTGAAAAACACGGGCATTACGGCCAAACAATTTGCCATGATTTGAAAATCTATATGGAAGTAAGTAATAACCAGGATTCCAGTATTCTCCAAGCAGGAATTGATAGTTTGGTCAAATGGTCCGAAGATTGGCAGTTGCCCCTTTCACAGCACAAAACATTTCACATGCGGCTGGGAAATTCCCTGACTTCTAGTAAGTACCACGTAAATGGTTCTGAAATTGCAAAGGTTAAAGAAAACAAAGACCTGGGTTCAGGTACCAAGATTCGTTCGACTTTCTTCCTCATTATAAGGAATTGTACAGGACAGCTCTTGCTCGTACGTACAATATATTTAAAGCTCTGACTACAAAGGATAGCAAAGTTCTTATTAAAGCATATAAGACTTACGTTCGCCCGATTGTTGAATGTGGTACTGTTGTGTTTGCACCGCACAAGAAATGTGATATTGCATTACTTGAAAGGATTCAAAACAACTTCACCAGGAAGATACTAATTCGGCGGGGAGGGTTCCTCCATTCAAAAATTCCTAGCGCATCGGTAAGGAACAAGTACTTTGGACTTTTAACTCTTGAATCAAGACGTAGGCTATTTGACGTTCGAATGGTTCCAAAACTTCTGGATGGGCAGTCCGCAGTTAATGTTTCACAATTTTACTCTCTACGCCCTTCTATAACCAGGGGTGGACAATGTAAACTGTTTTTCCCCAGACCTAAAACCACTATCAGAGCCAACTTCTTCACTGTTAGAGCAGGACTTGCATATCTTCACCTCCTTAAAACTGCTCCCATCCCTGATTCCGTAGGCTCCTTCAAATGCCTCGCAGCAAAGTCTATTCTCTCAGCGTAGTTGTACCGTAGGGCATTTATGAGTTCATTTACCATGTTGTTATTGTTATTGTTGTTTTATCTGATGTCTGTCTTACACAGCGTACACAAATAAAAACAAATAAATAAATAATTAAAACCTTTTTACCGTTGAAGCTACCATTGATAAATAGGACTCAAGTAGTTGGGCAAAAAATGAAAATTATTGGGGCTATACCATGTTATCAGCGCGCAACAAGATTTCCGAGTTGCAAATCTGGGGATCACAATTTTTCAATTTTCAAGTAAACTAAACACATTCAAATTTCATGCATTTTTTCAAGCTCTAACTGTGCTTCCAAGAGACCTATGCCTATTACAACGTTTAGAACTGAAACAGACTTCACAACTGTTTCTGCTTTATTTCTTAATTTTCTTTACTTCTGAGTTAATAACGTGTGCAGAAACGTCTTTTGCAAGAGTTTGAGTGTCTTCTTTGAACGAAGGTAGCGCGCTAACGTGCCAAATTTATGCCACGGTTTAAAAACCATACTAAGAGGGAAAGTATATATAAGCACCAGCCAATCACTTTTGGAATCCGCCGCTATCGCTGAATACCATTATACAAAATGTGTTGGATATTCACGACTACCGCCGTCCATTGTTTCATTGCTATCGTTGTGGCCCCTCTGCAGCTCAAGATCAACGTGAGTTGGTGTCATCGATGGGCAGCCATGCCCACTCCTACACTACCTGCTGCGGATGGTACAAACGATTCGGTGAGGGCGAATTTCCTCGGAGGAATCCTCTCGCTGTGGACGTCCGCACTCTTCAAAACCCGTGCTGTTCTGCCCTGCGTGCAGAGTAATCCAGCACAGAGTTTAAGGAAAATGGGCAAGGCTACAAGGGCTCCTTTTTCGACTGTTCGAGCGATCCTCGCTAGAGGCGGATACCGAGCATTCTGTGTTACGGCGTGGAAATATTCTACATGATCATTAACAACGCGGGACCCCACCATGCGAAGGCAACACAGGAGAAGGCTGAGTGTCATGTGGCTATCACACCCGCTGCTCTTTCCACTTCTTAGCCGCTGTGATTATCATGCCGTCAAGAGCCTCGAAGCTTTCTGTGCAGGCAGGAGCTTCAACGATCGTAACGACCTCAAGCGGCGGTGAAGGAATAGATCGCTTCACGATCCTCTTCGTTCTGGAGAGGCGAGATCGCTGCTCTACCTGGAGGAAGGTCGTGGCTACAGATGGCGACCACTGCGAATGGTATTCTATCGTTTCTATTGTTGTTATTAGAATAAAATCAGTTAGTTCTTGCAAAACTTCCTGCACACCCCCATACATTTGAGAAATAATTGATCAGAAATTCACAGAATTCACGGTCAACTCACTCGTCATAGTTTCTGAATTTCGTTATTTAAGACGTCAGTAACTTACGAAGCGCAACTGATCCAGAAATAGTGATTTCATGTTAGGTATGGAAACCAGAACTGTTGACAGCACGCTGAGCACTAGACAATATCGTATTCGCTTCAGTAGCCTGTGAACCTCCCTGGAACCACGCTGATCAAGAGTGCTCACCATCCTCATATAGGTGCGCGAAGCAGCGCCCATGTTAATGTAAGCTGGTTCACAGACAACGAAGACACTTGCATGTTTGATAAGATTGACTTTGTTCTAAAATATGCGATCAGGTTGAGCACGCATCCAATAGCAAAACCGCTCATCTCCCAGAAATAGATTGCTCGAGCATAGCCACGAGTATACGTCGCTTTTCGACCTGAAACAATTAATCTAACGGTAAGGCTGAAATCAGCTAGAGCATTTAGCATCAGGTTCCTTTTTCCAGCTTTGGAGGTAGCATATGTTTTTGTATAATGAACAGCAAATCTTAAAGTTAGATTTGTAATTAATCTTTTTATTTCCTCGAATTCAAGCAGCGCGACGGCAGTCTCCCAAGCTACATATTAGCATGCCCTTCAAAAATATCAATCAAATTCCCAGGTATGAAACAAGGTTGAAGCATTCGAGTAGAATCAAGTATTTGATGATTAGTCTTTGGCAATTGAAAATTACTTTCCGTCTTTCCCCGTGACCTAAGGGGTACCAAAAATTACTCAATGAGATAGTCAGCTGCATATTTTCACACGATTGGAGCGTAGTTTCGTTTTTTGTTGGATGAACATGGCAACGTTCCTTATTGTTAGTCAGAAAATTCGGCTCATGTCGTGAAGACGGACAGCACTGGGAGGTGGTGGAGCGCCAGCCAGTCAAAACCAACTGAACACCGGCCGAACAGACGTCTGCCAATCACGGTACCGGCTGTACAAGCCCTCGGTGGATGTCATGCCAATTTGATGCGACAGGATTAGATGGCGCGCCCCCATCTCCGCCTATCTTTGCGACATGTACCTCTTCCCTGACTGTCTTTTCATTGAATTACGAGTATATAAAGGTGTCGCTCTCCATAGAAACAGGAAGTGGCAGGCAGCAAAAAACGATTTCTGCTCATAAATCTGCATCAACGATTGCAACTGACCGCAGTCGAACTTCACTTTTCCCTTCGAATGGTTCTGTATCGAGAATACCAATCCAGCGATACAAAAGGCGAGGACAACGAGCACACTGAAGACGCAAAGATATATGACCCTGAAGCATACATGGTTGCAATAGTTCTAATATTTTTGTTGTTTATTTATTTATTTAATTCCACTTAAGTGGATATTACAGGGCCATCAAATTCGCCTAAAATAATCACCAGTAAGTAAGTTAATAAATACAAACGAACAAAGCATGCGTTAGAAAACAATAGAAAAATAGGTATATGTATGTCGCGAAGACGAGTAGCGTTGGGGGTGGGAACAATCCATCCAATCAGACTGCATTGAATGGGCATACCATTCAGAGCGGGCGCGTACACTCGGAGCCTGATCGGCTGGCATGTGTTCGGTCCGTTCTCTGCTTGGTTATTATTGGCTGGCGCGCTCCCAAATACCAATGCTGTTCAGCTTCGCGACATGTTCCGCTACACTGTTATTATGGAGCCTCCCATAGCAGTGCCCCTTCGCTGATTAGTTCTGGAGTAGTATTTGTAAAAAAGTCCGAAGTTTCTCATGTACCATGCAGAATCAGAAAGCGGGCATAACTGGTGTAGAGGCACAGGGCACATGCAATTATTCCAACATTTTTAAAGCATACCACTCTATAAGCTAAAACACTGATAGCATTTTGGTTTGAAATTTCTCGTTTATTTCGGAACGATTTTCTCCATCCATGTGCCATAGAAAATGTTCACAGAGATAACACGCATTTCACGAGTTTCAGAATGCAAATGCTCATAACAAATCCCCTTCCAGATACCTAAATATAACTTTAAACCGCACAGGTGTCCTTACGCTTTTTTCTAGAATGCTAATTGATATAATTTGAACTTTTTTGTGCCTTATAAGCTGGGTAACCCTAGCAACTGAATATCGCCTCTTCTCCATTCAACACCGTCGGACTGAAATTGCTCTGAGCGAGATCTTCTGAGACGTAACAGTGTCCTTCAATTAGTATAAAAGAAAAAACGGATCTATCCTAGTATAGTGGGGGGGGGGGGGGGAACGAGCACTTCGTTATGTCTGCTGCATAATGGCGGTAAAATTGAAAATCAACTATTTAGTATTGAACACTGGCCAAGATCTCGAGAAAACAGGCACCAGTGTCCGTTTTTCTCCGGTTTTTTAGTGGTTCTCCCTCCGACTAGGGTAAATGACGAAAACTCGACTTTCTCAAAAATACAAAAACTGCTCTAGTACATGTAAATTTGTCATGAGGCGCCATCAAACGGATTATTATTGATTATTATTATTATCATTATTATTATTATTCTATTGCAAATGCAAAAGATTGACGAAAAATTCTTTGTCACAAACACCTTGCAAGAGTGCGATCTCACCAACCTCATAATAATACATAATAGAAGTCATTCTCAAAAAAAGGTCCATTAAAGGTTTTCAAGAAAGAAATTTTCTGTCAAAAACTAAAATAAAAGAAAGGACTCGCTCCGTAAAGAAAGTGGACAAACTTTTCACGAAGATGCTTTCTATAGATAAGTGGACTCATTGACGCGACCACTCTGTCGACTCCCATCAACATTATAACCGTTGGCGGCCAGACATTGCCAACTGTCCTGAAACAAATCCACCTACGCCACGAAGCGCTCTAGTATAGAGAATATTTCGAAAGCTGTGCTGCAAAGGTACTATTAGTACATTCAATAAGTTATGTCGTTTTTTCAACCTTGACTTCAATCGAACAAATTTTCAACAAAACTTCATTTCAGCCAACAATGTAACCACCATCATTATCGACAACCTTTCTCCATTTAACGAGCAAACCTACAACACCTGAGCAATAAAACTGTTGCGGTTTTTGAGCAAAATATGTGGATATAGCATCTTGAATATCCTCCAAACTTTTAAATTTCTTGCCACTAAGAAAATGCTGTAGAAACCGTAATAAGTGGTAATCCGAAGGTGTGAGACTGGGAGAATACGGTGGATGGGGCAGAAGTTCCCATCCTAATTCGTTGATTTTTTCCAGCGTCTGTTTTGCCCAGTGCGGTCTTGCATTGTCGTGATGGAGAATTACGCCCTTCTGTTGACCATCGCTGAATACTTTTCCAGTAAAGCTTGGTTCACTCGATTCAGCTGCTCACGGTAAAGGTCTGTGTCAACGGTCTGTCCAGATTTAAGCACTTCCAAGTGAACTTCTCCACGGATATTCCACCAAACACAGAGGAGTGCCTTTCTGGGATAAATATTCGGCTTCGCAGTACTTCTTGTTTGTTCAATTTTAGAAAGCCACTGCTTTTTGCGCTTTTGATTATCGTACAAGGTCCATTTCTCGTCTCCTGTGATCAGTCGATCAAATACGGGTCTGTACTGTGTCGCTGAAGCAGTGCATTGCAAAGCGTCGATCGGTTGGCACGGTTCTCGGCAGGCAAATCGTGCGGTACCCAAACACCTGCTCTGCATACCTTTCCAATTTTGCGAAGGTGAAAATGCATGGCTGATTTCGGTTCGCTGAGGGTATTCGAAAGTTCCTTCACGGTTTGTTGAGGATTCGCCTCCAGTTCTGCCATCAAAATGTCGTTGTCAAACGTTACGGGTCTTCCTGATCGGGAGGAGTCATGGAGGTCAAAATTGCGAAATTGAACTTGGAAACCATCGCTGGCATTTGCGAACGTCCAATGTATCTGGATAAACATTGCAGATATTTTTGGCAGCAACCGTTGCGTTGATACCCTTCCGAAATTCGAACAGCATGCAATGCCGAATATGCTCATCTGAGATTTGCCAAGCCATTTCACCTGAACTTGCAAGCTAACAATTCAACGAATGGTAGATTCTTAAGGAGCAAGTCTCATTTACCTTAACATCGTTTTAGTGCACCTTCGAAATACACAAATCTGCCGTCAAATGATGGGCTAAAACCGTATTGCACAAAAAACTACATTACTTATTGGATGACCTAATATTTTAGAATGTGGTATAGTTAAAAATGAACTACATAATTATAAAACTAATCGTGACGTCTTATTGCGAAAAATAAAATAGAATAGTAACAAACAATAGAACAATGAATAATGATAAATACAATTCATGAGATTTTCATTGAGTTTAATATCATAGCAATCACATTGAGGGTATGCTTCACCGTATGATTCATAGCCTACTGAAAATGCAAGGCAGTGCTTTTTCTACGCAACTATATGTATAGCTGCTTATGAACGTTCAAAGCTTTATCCAAGCAAAGTGCTGAACACAAACAGAGAAAATCAATGCTTATAGTTTTTTTTGCAATCAATGCTTATAGTTTTTGCACAAATAAAGTGCCTTATTTGCACGAGGTTCGGAAAAAAATTGTAAAAAAAGGCACGCGAATGATGGTTTAAACTGAAGAAGCGTCGAAGCCATTGTATGTAACACTTCGAACTAGCGTTTCAGTGGAAATGAAAATAAGAATGAATGCACACAATGAGTGCTGAGTATTTATTTATTTATTTACACGAGTACAAGTACAATCGTCGAGAATATGTATTGTTTTTTTTTGGGTTTGAGAAGTTGTGCTCATATTCTTGGTTGAGGTTGAGGAATAACTTTTTGGCGTTTTCTTTGAAGAGTTTAATTTAAAAGATCCGCTTTTTGTTTAATAAATTGCTTGTGTTTATTAAATAGTACTTTTCTTCTCTTCAAAACTGTGTTATTCGTTTTTTAAAGAACAACCTTAGTTTTTTTGTTCTCTAGGCTTAGAAATGGAGCATCTAACGGGTAGGAGTCAGATTTCGGACACATGCTCTTCTTCGCATTTCGCCTTGGTCGAAAAGTAGCCGAAGCAGCGCGGAATATTTGCGAGATGTTCGAAGAGGGCCTGGTAGGCGGTTCTACAACACGGAAATGGTTGACGAGGTTCAAGAACGGCAACTCGAACCTCGACGATAGCTCTTATAGCGGAAGACCTTCGGAATTCGATAAAGAGCGTATCAGTGCACTTCTGGAAGAGAACGGCCACCAAGCATGTCATGTCACTCGATGGAGTTTGCAGAAAAACTGGTAGCCTGATTATCATAGGACTCGACTGAAATCAACAGGTAACAACGTCTTCACACGGCTTAACGGCATCTCGTCCGGCATCCAGCAAACGCGGCGGTAAACCACGTTTTTGTTCCGGATCATCACAGAAGATGAGAAATGGTGCCTATAGATTAATACGAAGTAAAAAAGGCGTAGGTGGCTCTAGGCGATATGAGAAGAAAACAAAAAAGAACAAAAAACCCAAAAAACTCAAAAAACAAAGAACACAGTTTTGTAGTGCAAAAAAGCTTCTTTCTAATAAATACAAACAGTTCATCAAACAAAAAGCTAATTGTTTAAATTCAACTTTTCAAAGAAAACGCCGTGAACAAGTACCTAATAGTTTTCCATCTTCCACACCGCTTGTGAACATCATCTATAATATTTTATCTTATGACACTGCCTTGCAATAATCACAATAAGCCTCATTGTTCAAATTAAGGCTGATAGAAAAGCCTCCGAAATATTTACCTGAACCAGACGTTAGGCTTCTTCGCGCAGGAGAGCGATGTTTCGATGGGAATCATCTTAGCAGACAACGACTCAATAAAGAGTGTGTACCGGTAGTATCCCAGTAAAGAGTACGACAAGCAGTTCGCTAGATCTCCCCACGCCAGGCACATAATCAGCTAAACAGCGAGTGTGAGAATGCGCTATTAATAAGATTTCGAAAGACCCTAATAGAGTTTCGCTCTTTTTCAAGCTGATGACAAAGGTCGATGGCAAGGACAGGAGATTGATTACCTTTACCTTGGCATCGTGGCGCAGCTTCGGCGACGCGAGCAGCACGTAAATTAGCGGTACATTGAACAGAGCACAAACAAAGCCCATAACGGCCAGAATGAGATTGGCTGAAAGCAGGTCTTCCATCACCGTCAGCACTTGCTCGCTGGCCGCTTCATATTCAGTCATTCGCCTTGTCTAGCTTCTTGACTGAAAATTACTGAAAATTACTCTAAACTGTTCCGATAGCGACTAGTACGCATACGCCATTTTTTCAAATCTTGGTTAAAGCATAATGCGAACAATGCGATTTTTGAATAGTCCACAACCTTGATAGAGAAATTCGAATAGGTGCGTAATTCAACAAATCAGATTTTCGGATTAAATAACTGATTTTGATCAGAAATCTGATGGCCCATCCGATTCGTATATCCGATGTGAGATGAAAAGATAAATCAGTTATTTGAATCATTCGAAAATCCATTCTAGTGAAAATCGCCTTTACCTGAATCACCCCATTATCTGGAGCTCTTCAAAAATCCCATTATTTCCATAATTCTTCCACAGGGTTTGAAGAAAATCACTAATTCGAACTATTTAAATCCGGGTCGGATCTAATGTCTACTGTGGACCATAGGAACACATACAGCGATCTGAGATGGAAGCGTAATAACTGATGGCGCTGGCTCGCCATGATTTGAGAGAAGTTCTGCAACGTTCCATATCAGAGTGGGAAGAGGCGAAGTGTAGAAAAGAATTGAAGCTGATCATCTCTGAAAACAGGAATGACTATTTTCCTAGAAGCTGACAATACTGCACGTGCTGATAACTTTTCAGACTCCGTCTACTACCAATGCCTACATTTCTGGATGATTGCGGCCTGCTCACGGTTGCTGTAAGGAGTTGTTTGGGAGTAATAAGGGGTTACAAGCTGTTATAAGATGTGCGATGCGATCAAAACTCTAGCAGCGCTGGTGCCGTGGCGTAGCATCCTGTGCGGAAAGCAAGGGTACGTGTTCAAAACCAGCTTGACACCAGGGTTTCGGCCGCAAGGAAGTATCCTTATAACAGATAGGACACGACAGCAGATTTCAAATTATTTCAAACACTTTGGCAAATATGGAATTGACAATACCAATAAGCCTATGTTTGGTAGCCAGATGATAAGGCGCTTTCTTAAGGATCGGTATAAAAAATGCTTGTCTCAATCGAATGGGTACTTCACATTGAATGAGCAGGTAACTAGCATTATATCTGTTCAAAGGGGCACGAGTCTGCAATGGCAACGTTCCGGATGAATTATGGCGGTATTTCGTCCAGAGTAATGTAGTTAAGTGGCTCCCGGACTAGGATAGATCCAAGAAGACCTACATCAAAGATGTACATTTCAATGTCAGTCGTGGTCAAGATGAATTGGTGAAGTCAAATGTGGCCCAACATGGATTAATGAAGTCAGTATAAACACTGAGATTTCGATAATTTGAAGCGAAATACACCTGCTCTCGGGTTTTTGTTGTATTACGTAAAAGACTTAGCGCAGTGTCAGAAAGCTGTAGTATAGGCTTCTCTTCCTTACAATGACGTGCTGTTGGCCGTAGAATTCAAAAGGGTATAGAAAGGCGTTAATCAGTCCTCATTTTGAATGACCCATGCATTCTATTAGGTTGTAACGAAATAAACGGCACATAAACAGTTAATATCTCAGCTTGTAGGCAAGTTTATTAATCGAAATAAAAACCTTCTGATTCTACACATCTTTGTCAACGTGACACAAGCTTTTTTATCCCAGTAGCATAAAAATCAGAAGTTCTGAAGTTGACGAAATCTTCGAAGGCACTTTCGGCATCCTGTTGGTATTTGAATATTTTCCCTACCAAGAAGTCGCCAAGATGCTTGAAGAAATGGTAGCCTGTTGGGGAGAGGTCGGGAGAAAACGGAGGATGTGGTAGAGTTTCAATGCTCAGCTCATTCAATTTCTGCAACGTCATTCGTGCTACATGGGGGCGAGCATTGTCGTGCAGAAGGAGAACTCGCCTTCGGTTTACCAAGGCCGGCCGGATATCCTTCAACTTTTTCATCATTTCTTCAATTTCAATGCAGTACTTCTCTGCCGTGATGGATTCACCGGGAAGCTGTAGTGAATAATTCCCAGCGAACACCACCATACTGTCACCATTACTTTCTTTTGGTGCAATTCCGGCTTCGCAAAAACCTTGGGGCTCTCATCGCTGTCCACCCACTGTGCCGATCGTCGCCTGTTGTCTTACGTTATCCATTTCTCGTCACAGATTACGATGCGATCAAGGAATGGGTCTGTTTCGTTCCGTAGAAGCAGTGCGGACGAGATCTCAAATCGTCGGTTTCTTTGCTCCTCAGACAGCTCGTGAGGCACCCATCTTTCCAGCTTTTTGGTCTTTCCAATTTCCTTCAGATGCCGGGCAGCTGTGTTGTGACTGACGCCAAGAACCTTCGCTATCTCCCTGGTACCTTTCTGTGGATCCTCCTCTACCACATCTCTCAGCTTGTCCTCATCAACATCACTATGCCTCCCACGACCTTCATGTTCTTCCAAGCTCTCATCTCCATTCCGGAACTTCTGATACCAACGATACGCCGCCGGAATTGTGGAACATCCTTGACCGAAAGCGGCGTTGATCTTCTCGTCCGCCTCCTTAGCTGTAGTGCCCAGCTTGAATTCATACAAGTAAATGTCCTTTTGTCGGATTACCCTTTTGTCTATCTGCAAAAAAGTCAATAAAACTCTAAAGTTTTCCCACTTTTACATAAAAAAATCTGGTACTTTCCGGTAGAACAAAGTTTGCGCTTCTAAATGATATGCCACATGTGTAAAGACGCGCCAAAAAATGGCGCGAGCCAGTGTGCCTTGAGCAGGTAGGTACATTATTATGCCCAGAAAAGTTTGCCACCACATAGCCGGGCCACGGAGAAGTGCAACGCTTCTTCGGCCCCGAGCTAACACACTCGTTTCGGGCTCCTTCGACTGCGTCAATACGCTTATAACACGTATTTAATTCTTGTTTGAGTGTTTTAATTGCATTGCGAAAAGGGTTTATTCTCTAGTTCTCTGTAATTCTAATACCATAAAAGTAATGGTTCAGCTGTCGTTTAAGTGAGCAGCTGCGTTTTCGATGAACCTAATGTGCTAGTCTCGAGCTAGCTACTAGTCACTTATCAGTATGGTTGAAATCACAAAAAATGCACTGAAAATCTGTTGAGAAACCGGAAAACGCTTTTTTGTAGAACAATTTAAGCAGTGGGCGTTAAGCAAGGAGGTAAAACACACCAATACAGTAGACCTTTGTGCAACAACTTAGTTTTATTTTCACCTCCGCTCTCGAACAGAGGTAAAGTGTAGGTAAGATATAGGGTGAATTATCTAATTCTAAATTTCTAGTGATTTTTGGTAGAGAACGAGCCTCTCAGTCTTCACCTCTTACCTGTGTGCAGTCATTGTTAACGTGAAAATAACTACATGGGTAGTATTTAACTAATATTTCTCTAAGAAGGAGAAACTACCAGCGCAAATCAATCTCTTTGTGAGACGCGCCACGAATTCGCTTAATCCTTTGCAAGCAGAGCATCATCAATGCAAAAAGCCCTTATTATTTTAGGAACTCTATATCATACATAGTAGAAGCAATGCCAGCTGTCGAGTGCACCTGAATTGACGTACGTTTTAAATTGTGTAGAAGGATGATGAATACAAAAGAAGGTATTCGGAAAGAAATACCGCGCAAGGCAGTCTCCCTATGAGATGTACCCCGAACTGTGCGGTATAAAGCGGAGATAATGTGACATGAAACAGTTCGAGATACAACTGATTAACATGTCAGTATTTCACACTTCCTAACGAACTTTGGTGCCCATTTACGGATCCCGATGAAATGGAACACTTTGTGAACCTAAGAATGCATTGAACTGCGAGTCGAATAGGCGAAGCACAAGCGAGAGCCGGCGCTTTCTTCAACTGCGCCACTGTATTCCTCCTCTTCGTCTTCAGCGTCTGTCCCGCTTCGTAGCGGGTCCGCTCTTTTGGTGTCATGACGCCACCTTTCCCGATCCTGCGATCAGGGTGACGCCAGTAACTTTCTTGTCCGTTTGTAACGTATCAGACCAGCGCTGCTTCGGGCGCCCTCCAGACCGCTTTCCTGTTACCTCGAAGTTAAGACCTATCTTACGGACGCTATCTTCTTTCCCACGCAGAACGTGGCCATACCTTCGCAAGCGAGCTTCGCGCATCTTGTTCGTTATCGGCGCGACACCGAACTTCTTCCGAATAGCACCGTTTCTGATGGGGTCCATACGAGTGACTCCAGCCGCCCTGTGCAGCATCTTCGTCTCCATGACGCTAAAGCGCTTTTTAACTTTCTTGATAGCAGGCCAACACTCAGCGCCGTATATTGCTACCGGCCGCACAATTGCTCTGTAGATCTTCGACTTCAGGTGCTCTGGCATCTTCTTATCGCAGAGCACGCTAGTCAGCGAACGCCACTTGGACCAGGCTGCACACAAGCATGAGTTCACTTCAACCATCAGACCGCCGTGAGACGCTATTGCTGATCCCAGTTATTTAAACACCGAAGTGCGTGCAAGCGCAGTACCGTTAACCATAATGGAGCCGGAGTCGTTTACGTCAGCAGTTAGTTACTCGGTCTTCTTTACGTTCAATTTGAGTCCGAACCTCGCCAGACGGTCGCACCCAGCTTGCACCTGCCGCTCGAGTTGTTGTTCGCAGCCTGCACCTTTTATGTTCGCAAGCGAGCATCACGTCATTAGCATAAAGGAGCGTCCATGGAACAGGCTGCTGAAGATCTCACGTAATGGCATCCATGACGACAACAAAGAGGGATGGGAAAAGCGCAGAACCCTGGGGCACCCCAACAGAGATGGGAAACTCCATTGAGGCGCCAGCTGTACTACAACTGCGCCGCTGTATTATTAGGCAATAATTTTGTGGTTCCATCGTAATAAGTTCTCATTTTTAAATGAAATGCCGACAGGAGACAGCGGTTTAACAAAAGTTGCTAGAACTTTTGGATAAAGTTGCGTGAAAGCTGATTCTACCTGACTTTTCGAAAAGACGCAATAGTGTGTAAAGCTCAAGGCACTATAGACTTCAGAATTCTCTTTTTTTCGCCTGCAATCTCTTTTTCGAATTGAAATTCTAAAGCAACTTATAAGTAAGTTTACAACGCAACGTCTAGTTGGGTACCGAAAGAAAGGAATTATAAAAACATTGTTCTGGCTGTTTAGATCTTTAAATGCTATTGAAGGAAGCCGTGCTGCGGAATAGTGTTGAAGAACAACGAAGGACTTCTTGTACATGAGCACTGAGACGGCCGTGGTTACTTAATTCACGCTCACAGTAGTATCGTTTGGGTGAAACTGCTACACCCCCGGGACTGACGGAAATCGTAGGTGAACCTCTTTGGAGTGTTTTTTTTTTTTCATTGCACACAGTGTGGGTATAGATATTATCCTCCCAATGGTGAAGTGGTACTTCAAACTCCAGAAATGTGATTTTGGTACTCTCTCATCATTAGAGAAAGCTAGATGGGGTTGCCTTCGCATCTAATTGGAACTTCTTAAGGCGGTGCCACGATTCTCAAATTTTCAGATGTCAATATTCAGTCCCATGATTTCTGACACTGTTAGAATTTTTCTCCCGTAAATCAGTAGCCTTCTTGCTGGATGTTTAAAAAACGCGCCAGTACTACATCATCATAGATCGCAAAAAATAGCCTTGAAAATTTTCGCTGGCGGTGAACTCCGTATAAATTGAGCGAACTTCCCACTCTTCCAAGACGAGATAATTGTTTAACGTTGATATGCGAAATTTCTCTTTAAAAAACTTCTCGCAAAATCACTTTGGCTCTCTCTTCTCTATATAGTTTCTTTTTGAGATGGTCTAAACTGAACAAGGCTTCGTCCATATCGGAGACTACATTTTCATTTCCGTTAGACTGCCTGGAAAGAAAGCACTGACTTCTTAATTGACTAGTTCCAGAAGGTTATTGTATAAACCAAATACACACTAAACTACAAAGCCGAATACATGGCGCACCTCATAAAATTTTAGATTAGCGCTGACCTTTCGTTTAAGTTTTAGGCTTTTCAGCCCAGAGCATCTCATATGTTTTACTACTGCTTTCTCAGGCTTTTTTAACCCAACAAATTTTTTAAAAATAGAAAATCAGCTTTCGATGCTGAATTACCCTTAAGAGCTGCCGAGATTTAAACCATGAAGCTGCGTTAACGTTTTTCTTTTCTCTGCTCCAAAAAGCGCCTTATAATTTGGAGTATTTTCAATACATCCCATATGTTGTACACACTTAGTGCTGGGTAAAGGATAAAGGATAAAGGACGGTGTTAGTAAGTCCCTTGCGGAATGGGCCAGACCCTCCCAGCCGGCATCACTTTCTTTCGCACCAACAAGCCCCTTAGCACTGCCTTCTGTTTTTACAGGGTGAAGCAAAATAACGTGAACAAGATTTTTTTTCGTCAAAATTATAAAACAACCAACATTCGAGAAAACGACGTGTAAATTACAACAATAAAAACATTGGGGTACGTTATGTTCAAGTGGTTTCGTAGAGGGTTTCCTTGGAGCGGGTGTAGAGGGCCAAACGTTTCGCGAATTTTCGACGACGGGCCGCAGGTCGTACCTGGGAACAGATTTTGTTCACGGATGAGAAGCTGTTCACCGTGGAGCAGGCGCACAATCGCCAAAATGGTAGGATGCGGTCTACAGAGGCTCCAAGCACCTCTGACATCGTCCAAAACCCACAATCTGTCATGGTTTGGGGCGGAATCTGCGCCAGCGGCAAGAACCCTGGTTTTCGTGGATAAACAAGTGAAAATCGACGAAGATGTGTACCAGTGAGACATTCTTGAATCCGTAGTGGGCCCACCAGCACTTCAGTAATGCCCATTGGACGTTCCAACAGGACTCTGCACCCGTACATGGTGCGAAGGCGTGGTCAAGGTGAATTTTCCCGTCTTCATCACGCGTTCGGAATGACCGCCGTATTCTCTGGATTTGAATCCGATGGTCTCTGGATTTGAATCCGATGGACAACAGTGTGTGGGCATTTTAGAGGCTAGGGTCAGCCACCGCAGTCTCGAGTCTCTGATGGAATCCTTGCGCTAGGAGTGAGAACGGTTGTCTCCTGATGACCTGCGCCCATCGCCGAAAAATTCACGAAACCTCTGGCCCTCTGCATCCGCTCCAACGGAGGCCACTTCGAAACCACTTGAGCCTGATGTGCCCTAATGTTTGTATTGTTGTAATTTAGTCGTCGTTTTCTCGAATTGTTGGTTGTTTTATAATTATGATGGGCGCGTTTAGCGCAGTTGGAGGAGGCGCCGACGGCCGCGTACACCCGATACCAGGTTCCTGGTTCGGATTTTCCGCTCAGGCCAACCAAGCTTTCCATCCCTCCGGAGTCGATGAATTGGTACCAGACGTGTCTGGGAAGGATAAAGCGCAAACTTGTTCATCCGCTGGCCACCGCAAGTCATTTTATGGACAAATTCGCATTCGAATCGCCTCCAAGACATCCCGTAGAAGTAGAATGCGCTGGCGATCCCAAAAGGGATAGAGTAACGCCGTCCTTTATCCTTTTTTATTCTTTGACCTTTATAATTATGATAAAAAATCTTGTCCACGTTATTCTGGTTCACCCTGTATTTATTGAAAACCGAGTCGGTCGTAGAGGAAAGACGTTAAACAACAAAACATATATTGAGTACTAAAATAAAGACTTGTGATGCTTTTAGACCAAGCTGAAATGATTTGGCTCTCACAACCATGTATTGTTGCATTCTAAGTTCTAGCGCCGTGGTGGACTCGAACCTGTACCTCTGCTGACCGGGCCGGAATGCTCTACGACATTGCTCTACTGCTCTGAGTCTCAAGTGGCTGGTACTGAGGATTTAAACTGTTACAACGATCACTTCTTCCGATCAAAACGGTGAGTGCTGATGGGTCCCACGAGGTATGGATGTTGCGTTCAATCAAACATCGCCGTTGGTGTAGTGGCGTAGAACATTCCCGCCCGGTGAGCAGAAGGCGCGGGTTCGAGTCCCGCTAGGCGCTAGAGGTTTGATCGCAACAAAACAGCGTTATGAGAAATTACGACCTCGATGCAAGCTACGTGACGCTAAAAGAAACTGCATTGAATCTGATGCAATTCAGTTCTTAATTGATGAAGAAATCAGCGATTTCGAAGCAGTACTGTTTAAAAGCGAAGACAGCTTGGACTTAACATCAAAAAGACTTAAGGGAAAATCTATGCATCTAGAAGTGCGCAACAGCAGGCATTCTGACAAGTTCGCACACTGAGTAGATGGGCAATGCGCACAGCTAAAGACTGAACAGATGTTGAACAGGTGTACGGTGGAAATTAAATGGTTCACTAAGAGAGCACGTCACCATTAATTCTAACGAGAACTTGTGCATTATTAGTGGCACCGGGAGGTGCTAACTTGTTCCACGAATACGTTGAACGATGTCGTATTACAATACTGTTAGCCACTTATCAGGTTCACAAAAGATGATGGCTTAGGCAGCATTTATAAACAGTAGGCCATAATCTTGTCGTTGAGCCCTAGAAGCAATGTCATTAGGTTTAAAGACCTGTTAAAGGGGAGGGGTAGTTAATGCAGTTTTTGTTATGGTGGCCTATTGGTGAACTTTAACCGGTAATTGCAGAGAAGTGTCAGGTGGTGAAATGTCATCAGTTGCTCACGTTTCGAACGCTCTGAAACGAAGCACTCTCAGGAACACAACACAGCTTTCATCCGTTGTCTTCAAAGTACGATTCTGCAAGTTAAATGCATGCCCAAAGAACTATAATTCTGTCTATAACAACAGCATGCGAGATGGTTTATAACAAGTGGCATTTACACATTTGTCCATTTTTCAGCGTATTCATGTGATTTTAAATATAAGTAAAAATGATAATAAGTTGTTAATTCAGGCAAAAAATTAGTCAAATCAATCGATAACGGGCGTCCAATCGATACTTCATGCTTGCTATGAATCCTGTCCATCAGCCACTGTAGCCGTGTGGTTCCCGCCCAGGATGTGCGTAAATGAAATCCCAAATTTCGTGAATCGTAATTACGAAAAAATCGTCGTAAATCGTAAATCGTAAACCGTGAATCGTATTGCCTGACTTATAGTGCATCCAATTTCCTTATTTTTTCTGGTATGTTAAAGCTAATCGAAGCTATATGTTTTATTGAGACGTCTCCAGCTCGAGCTGGATACTTTTATAATTAAGATGGAAACCATTAAAATCAACTAGCACCTTTCAAATCAAGCTGGTCAAGTTTTTGGAGAACCAAAATAAACTGTTTGTTAAAAACGCTGTCTTAAAAGGCGCCTACACACGGTGCTCAAATAAATATACCGCTTGGACGATCAAAAATGCTCATCATTCTACTAGCCATTGGTTTGCATATAAAACTATGACTTTGTAGAAGCAACCGCAACAACTCCGAATAAACCAACAAAAACCATTCCATCCAAAAGCAAAAAAATAATCTGATCGCTGGCCAAGTCGACGAAAAAAGTATTTGCAAAAACAATCCAACAAGCACCTCCTAAGTGAGCGCATGGCACATTTCTATGATATGACACATCTAACGTTCTAACCCTTCCCACGTTTTGAATTGTATCCAACGGCATTTTTGTAGCAGACGGGAAGGAATTATGTGACGATTGAAAGAGTATGATCACATTTTTGGACACTCAGCATAGTCGGATTTTTGACTTAAAATTATAAAAGAAGATACTTTGTGTGGCATCTCTAAGAAGTAGAGTAGAGAAGCAAGGTGCAGTCTGAATTAAATGTGGTTTAACTGATCCGTACAAGGTGCGTTTAAAACACAGGGAAAACCCATATTAACGAAATCGGAGGAGGACGGCTATCGCGTGCTCAAAATAGTTCTTGGTTCGTATCCTACTATCGGCAATCAAGTCTTCTACACCTGCTGGGTTATGAATTGGTCCCTGATAGCCTGGGAGGGATGAAACACTGATCTTAACATCGGCTTGCCACCGCAACTCATTCTATGGGGCAACCCACACTCAAGTGACCTCTACGATATCCCATAGAGGTAGAAAGAATGGAAGACGCATCTCAAACGAGGACTGATTAATATGCTGCTTTGTTCTTTGAATCGTTTTTGAAGGCATCTATAACTTCTGGAATAAAAGAACTTCGTTCGACGATACTAGCCAGGTATGTTCATTTGCAGGTTTGCTTGCACTTGTTAAACTTCGAAAACTCCGAAATATTGCATTACTAATTAGCGACTGCTTGCATTCGCCAGTCGTTCCCTTCACTACTTTTGTAACAAACGCTATCGTATCTTTTGTCAGGCCTTTAGCATTCTGAAGGGATCGCATATGGCGAACGCAACAGCCTCAGTCAAACCACTGAAGACGAGACCAAAAGTGTCAAACTTTTTCACTTTTATCATGAAAATGTCAGACGTTTTCCTATGTTCAACAGTTCAGCAATTATTCCACAGCCTCCAATCAAGTCCAATATTCCTTGATGGCATCGATGAGTTCTACTCGTGTGCATTGGAAAGAGTCGTCTAGGTGGTGAACAAGTGGTGAAAAAGTTACAAGTTGACCAGGCGGTGGTTGCAGCATAGAATATGGTTCAGCAGATGATCTTCATTTCAGTGCAAGGAGAATTTTCATGTCTTCCTGCGGGCTGGAACGAAATGCTCTCAGGCCATTCGAATGTGAGATGTTGTGCTAGAATGCGACCAGAAAAAAAGGCTAGCCCAGTTCCATTGCCAGGAATTACTAGAGCGGCCTATCCACAAAGTTTTTCTGTCACAGCGCCACAGCAGAACATAAAAAAGTAAACAGGAAATAGCAATGAGCTTTGAGAGAAGTCTTTAAAAGTGAGTACAACTTCGTAATCCGAATTGTGCAACGTTATGTAGACGTTTGTCATCTGTGGACCGAAGGTCACATTTACGAAAATTTACGATTTTCGACATAAAATATCGTAAATCGTAAATCGTATTTGCCAAAAATCACTTTTCAACAAAAATCGATCGATTAATTCAGTACGGTCGATGTTACTTGCTGTGAAGTGTATGTACTACTTTTACCTCGAAATAAACACTTCTGAAATCAAATTGGAGACTTTTCAAACCAAGTTGGGCACTATGTACTTTGCTAAAACATTTAATAGAAGATCCCCACCAAAAGCTTTTTCTAGAACTGGAGCGATAAGTTTCACGCCAACCTTCTTAAATGGATTGTTCAATATCTTACCGGAGAAACATTTCGGGTTAAAGTAGACTCTTCTTTTTCAAGTGTAAGGCGGGTAGTCAGTGGGGTTCCATAGGGTGAATCCTTCCCCTTTGCTTTTCAACATCTTCACCTCTGAGATTCCTGATGTTATGCACCAGTGCTACGACATCATAAAGTTGTATGCTGATGACGTAAAGATTTGTAAAACTATTGCAGGCTCAGAGAATGCTTCAAAATGTAATAGATTTGATGATTGACTGGGCGAAAAAGTGGCCGCTGCCGTTATCTCCTCGAATGACTGTACTCTTACATCTTTGTTCTGGAATGGAAGCACTTTCTCATAAATACAACATTGAAGGCTTTCCGGGAAGTGGACTCCGTTAAGGATTTAGGTTTTTCCTATAGCAACAACCTAAACTTTGGAAGACATATACATGCTATATGTAATACAGCTATGTTACGAACATATAGCATATGTCCCTATGGCATTAGTCACTAGAAATAAATCTGTTCTTCTTAGGGTGTACAAGACTTATATACGTCCCCTTGTTGAATCAAGTGTGTCCGTATCTGCTTCACATAAGAAAAAGGACATCTATACTGTAGAGAAGCTACAGAACAACTTCACTAGAAGCTTCTTCTTACTAGGGAACGGTTTCGACCTCCCATGGAACTTCTAGTTGAGACCAGAAAGAGCTCGGAAGGCTGATTACGAATATGTGTGCCAAATTGCAAAATGAAATTTCTGAGCGAGTGATGGCCTGCCGAAATCGGGGGCCTCACAAGAGGCTGGCTGTGCGACACGCCGGACGCGAGAGTTATGAGACATCGGGACTCCGTAAGAGGGACCCGCAAGCCGCGGCGGTAGCGCAGGGGTAAGGCCCGGGCTCGTCAGGTTGGACGTCGCTGGTCCGGTCCCCATTGCTGCCTGTTTTTTGCAAATCATAATTTATCTTCAAAATGACCTTTTATTCTGAATTATGACACGTGTCTGATTAAACAGCCGGGAAAACTACCGCATTCCAGTTTTCTTCCCCCTCGTCATCGCAATGGTCCCAAATGGACTCGTCATCAGTAGACACATCTGATCCCAAATTTTCATCCGTTTCGACATCAACTGAAGGTGCATCACCGTCGCGTAGGATAGCTGCGATTCTTCCAGCTATCTTATTCTCCTCACAAGTTGGTGCATCCAGATTCAGCGAGAACCCCAGATTCAGCGAGAAGAATGGACACCACCGTGGCTGGTGAAAAAACATACTGAGTGAAGAAAAAGCGGTACTTATGAAGCAGAGGGCCCGTGGTGCCGTGGGGCTGCCGGGAAACATGTTAACGCGGCGGCGGCAACGGAAACGCGGCAACCCACGGCACCCGAGGACGGGTGCTTCATAAGTACCGGCCCCGTGGTGCCGTGGGTTTGCCGCGTTAACATGTTTCCCGGCAACCCCACGGCACCACGGGCCCTTTGCTTCACAAGTACCGAAAAAGCAGTAGTTCAACGACATTTGGACTTCCACATTAATCCAAAGTGCAGTAGATCAACGACATTTTGTTCTTCTTCATCCTATCTTCTACTTACCTTTTCGCTTCACACATTTTTTGCTTTGCTCCATGAATGCCAAGGGTGCAAAGTAGTAAATAAAAAAGTCACCATAGCAGTTTTTGCCTTCAAGCATTTTTACAAATGCGTGTGGTAGTTTTGCCGGATATCTAATCAGAAGCGTGTCATAATTCAGAACAAAATGTTATTTCGAAGATAAATTATGATTTGCAAAATAAACCAGCAGCAACGGTGACCGAACCTACGACGTCTCACCTGACGAGCCCCCCCCCCTGACCGCCGCAGCTGGCTGAGCCCTCTTACGGAGCCCCGACGACTCATCACTCTCGCGCCCGGTGTGTCGCACAGCCAGCCTGTGGTAAGGCCCCCGATTTCGGCAGGCCTTAACTCGCTCAGGAGTTTCATTTTGCAATTTTGACACCCATATTCGTAATCACCATTCCGAGCTCTTTCTAATGATCCTGGTCTGAACTTGAAGTCCCATAGGAGGTCGAAACCGTTCCCTTGTTAGAATAGGGAGTTTCGTATGTTCACGTGTACCGAAGGCATCAATCACAAATAAATATATCGGAATACCATCCCTAAAGTCTCAATGCAGGGTTTTTGGCATCCGCCTTGTACATAAGCTGTTATACTTTACCACCGCTTTTGAGCCTTGTAAAAGCCCTTTAAGAGAGTCTTCGCATACAAGATGGCTCCTCTAAGCTGCAGCAACCTCGGCCAAGAACCGATTTGCGAGCAATGTCTTTCACTTATAGGGCAGCTAGTTCACACCTGAAATTTTCACCTTTAGTTTTCCCCAACACCGAGGCCATTCAGAAGCCGAGTTGAACGTTTGTTGCTTAGATCTGAAATTGGTTGGATAGTACGATTGTCCCACTATTGTACGTTCCCGTCCCTGTGCTCTTTTTTGTGATCGTTTCTGCGTTTGTTTTCTAACGTATTGCTTCATGCAATCGTAATAAACAATAACAATAACAATAAATGTCTCGTGGACTTCTAAAGACCTCCATCGGGCTCGCTGTCCTTCCTCACTTTATTCTGGCTTCATCCACGTCGCGGCCACGAGGCGAAAGATTTATTTTAACAGCACTTTCAGGTGGCAACCTTTATTATGGCAGCTATTATTCGCACAACACAACGAAGATGATACCGAACACATATGTACACATTTCGCGCAGTATTCGCCACAAGTGCTAAATCAAACAGGAAGACCTTCGGATGAATTGATGATGCATCCTAAAGCAGTCGACTGCCGGTGTGTTTCGATGGCATATCGATAACAGTGACGACGGATGCTCGCGCGAAGCGATGAACTGAAATTGCCCGAAGTTAGCTCTTGAACCACACATGAGGATCCTCCAATATCTGTGCAGTTCTTACGCCTTCTCTGCTACTACGTCTACCATCAAGGAAATTAGTGGATTTAAAATCCATAAGCGGTAATGGAGGAAGTTATCTTAGATGTTAAGTTTAAGCCCCAAGCCATGTTATAATGAGTAAAGTGGGGAGGATTTTTTCCACGTACAGGTCTTACCCTTTACCCGTTCATTTCGGGGTAAGAAAAGGAGCTCGAAAGATTAGAGACAATGCCCTCGACCAAAGATTATGCTCATATGAACGGTAAGTAGAACGTGTACACTGACGTCATTCCAAGGTTTCTGGTCCAACATAAGGTTTAGTTGAGGTTCGAGAATCCAAAAGGGGATGGGGAGGGTAGATAGGAGGAGGTCGTGTTGTGTGTTAGTTTTAGAAAAGAATTGCTTCATAACTACATATTCAGCTTTCTAGGCGGCTTTTGTACCCTTCAATAAGTAGTCTTCCCAGATATGACTTCGACAATGTTGAGACTCGCCTCGTGCGCTTCTTTGTTAGCTGAAACAGACATGCCAAGAACATGCAGCTGAATACAATAAGGTTTTGGTGATCGTTCTATAGAAAAAGTAAAGAATTTATGAGGGCAGTCCTCAGATCAATCAGAATAGGTTCAATTTTCTTGTGGATTTAAACAAAAAGTCATGGCGCGACACATTTTCCTCCTGAACGAACGACATCTGGGCCTGCAACTGTGCTCAAGCGCTATTCGAATCGACCACAGAGGTGAAAGCGAAGGCCTGACTGATCTCAGAAATTCTTTTTTCCAGCTTGAAGAAGACAACGCTAGAAAGTGAACATGTTTCCATACAATTTCAAGCACTGGATATTGTACAATGAATAGTTCTATTCTTTCAACAGCAATCTTCTATATGACTAGTAAGGGATCGTGTTCAAAACTGTCGTTTTCATGAAAATAATTTTTCTGTCTGAAGGGGAGACTACATAGAACCGTGAAATTTTACCACGTCAAGTTTTGTTATTGAACAGTACACAGAGAAATTAAAGCTCTTTGTAACAATCTTCTAAATGATCAAGAAATTCGATTTTGCATCGTTTATAGAAAAACAAACTCGATGCAAAAATCAAGCCCCCCCTCTGATCATATCGAGGATCGATGCAGAAAATTTTTTTTCATTGTCTAACTAGCAGTGCTTAAAATTTTATAAAGTGTAATTTTATTTTTATATGTTGTTTACTTCAGGAAGGCTAGAGGAGTTTATCTCCCTAACAAGACAGCCCACACTGTTGAAGCCACAGCTGGAATGAGCAACTTACTAAGAGATTTAAAAACCAACTAAAAAGCCGAAAAATTCCTATAAAGTCCTTTCCTAAAACTTATGCACAGCGTGACCGCGATCGACTTTCAAACCTCCAGGTTGACCCCGGTCTGGAAATTTTCGTTGGTCCTGGTCTTGGTGATCTTGTCAAAAGCACAACAACCCATCAATTGTCTCACGTCATTTTCTCCAAGCAGAATGCGTGGCTCAACTCGAAAGGATTCGTCTCAGCTGAGCTTCCTCCATATTAAGCTTTTTCTTTGTTCTTCGCCTATACGGAGCTGTTGATGCGCGCCTTAGAGAAGAGCATAACTCAAGGAACTACACATAAAAATTATCAGTTATCCCTATGATTAGTAGATCATGTAACCGCATTTTCGGAAAACAGCGGAATAAACGAACACGAAATCTCTACGAAATTCCCACTTCTGAATATCTTCACGAACTCGTGCCGAAAATCTCGATGTAGCCATAGATATATGAAAATATTGTTCGAGGAGTTGATAATGCTGGCCCAGTTGAACATCTGCGATACCCACTCGTCCATGCCGACCTATAATTCTTCGATTTCTTTATGACCTTTTTGTATGAAATCAGATTTTTCGCAAAGATTTTTTTTTGCAATGCAAACGCCAAGCAGCAAGAGAATTACGTATAATTTAAAACGTCTAAATCCTTTTGTGGAATTTACAGCCCATTACGGACGTGGTATGACTGAAGACACGTCTCTAAACGAAATGAGCTTCTGAAAGTGGCTGTAGAAATAGCCGTCCTTAATGGCTATGCTCTCCATAAACCGTCGTCCAGGCTCCGAGGTAGAAGTGTCCAGGAAAACGGCACTATTCAATATCCTCTTTTTGGTACCGTTCATCTTCGATATGCTAAGCGCTTCCATCTGGAAGTGTCTGAGGAGATATAGGTTAGAAAATTGGTTTTCAGTGGTTCATCTCTCACCTAGCAACCTGAAGACACAACTAACTGGTCCGCAAACTTCCATAGAACCGTATTTGTGGGACCCTAGCAGTGGAGGTCTGCCCTGCGGGGAAAGTAGGTCACTGCGCCGTATTGGGCGTTAAGCAAGTTTCGGTGGTTCAGTTCACGTCCGCGTCCTTAACACACAACATATACACGAGTCGCTGATCACGCTTCACCGCAAACCTGGGTGATTAAACCTACAGTATAAATACACCACATATGTATATCACCGGGAAACCTGCATTTGCCACGAAGGGGAGGACTTTGGCGTTGAAGTGAGGAATCAGGGACACGAGGCTTAAACTTTGGTGCGCTGCTTGCAACCTTTAAGGCGTTCCTGATCTATTCCAGAAACCCAAGGCTAATCATAAGGAAGAATGTCTCTATATACCGCGCGAGCTCAATCCCTACCTCAGTCTCGCATTCTAACCCGGGGTAGGTGCTGTCCCAAATCGCTGGTCCTGCGCTGTGCGCGGCTTCCGCCGATCCTTCGGTGGACTACGGTGAGGTGCTGTACTTGGATTATCTCCATAGGCCTGGACATTGCATTTTGTAAGATTGAGGAGATGTTTTGTTGGTAACTCACTAGATTTCACCCCGTTTCAGGCTCTGAGGAATGCGATTCATCCGAAACTTTAGCCAATAAAGCCGTTTAGCAACCTCGAGAACAAACCTCATCAAGACAGCAAGATTACTGAAGTGAAGTTTATCCGTAGCGAAGTCATTATCCTTTCACTTATACTACTCCAATACATTCAAAAGGACACATTTGTAGTCCAAGATACTACGCTATGCCAACCGGTACCTACTGCCTGAGAAAGCAGGAGAATGCCTTTGGCATGGCATATTCTGTCTTCATTCACCCACAATGTACTCTTCCTCACGCCCCAGTTTGAAAGTCCGTTACTTTGCATGCCTCAAGCAATTTTAAGTGCATATTACCTCAACATTCAATAATCCCGAGTGAACTTACGAAACGAAGTTGATCAAGGAATAGCGACTTCACGTTCGGTACCGATACGAGCACAGTAGACAAAGCACTCACTACGAGAGTGTAGCGTATCCGTCTCAATTGATCCCTTCCTGTCCTAAACAAAAAATGTTTCGTCCACGTAAGGGTAATTCTTGTATCCTGCTCCGATAACAATCTTTTAAAAAAGTAAACTGACGGGCTCTTGATTATTGAGTTCGCCTTTATATAAGCGATTATATTCAAGAGTAAGCCGAAGAAATAGCCCAACATTTCCCAGTAATATATGGATTGCGCATACGACACCGAGTATGTGGCTTTTCGTCCTAAATACGTACCAATATTAGCAAAAAATACATATATACATACACGCATATGTATATGTATACACACATACAGACATGTATACATTTTCACGTCAAATTGGACACTCTTCTAAGCCTAAGCCTAGACTTTGAAATCAAAGCGAACTCTTCCAAATCAAATGACCTTTAGGCAGGTTAAATTACAGACTCACTAAGACAGTCAGAATACGTTTGTTCGAGGAAAATTTAGTAGAACTTTCTTTTAAATTTTCCCTTCAACCCTTTTCAACAAGTGCAATAATTTTATTAAAAATTTTTTTAGAAAAAATAGTAAATCAAATTTTGTTTTGAAGCGCAACAAGGCAGCAATCAGGTAGTGTTTGATACCCTTTAGTTGAATGTAGAAGAAGCTCGTTTCGGTTTGGAAGAGTTCGCTTTAATTTCAAAGGTCTTAGACTAGCTTAGAAAAGTGTCCAATTTGACGTGAAAATTGTATATATGAACATACATACATACATACATACATACATACATACATACATACAGCAACTAGACTAATGTTTTTGTTTTTAAAAGTTAATCTTGAACTGCTGGAGACTAATGAATTTGTTGATGTGTTATGTGGAGATATTGCGCCGTGCAGTGGTTCTATGCATTGCATTGCTTAATAACGTGGCGATGTAAATGTTGTTTATATGAGTACAATTTTAGAAAAAGCAAAAGCAATCACAACATAAAAAGCACACCGCATGACTTCAGGTAAACAGTATTTACGCTGTCAATCAGGCAAACGCTACAGTCTGGAAGACTGCACATCACAGCTTTTCCAGAACAAAAATTCTTTGTGTCAGAGCAGTTCAGGGGCCAGATTCATCAAGCGGGAGGTATGAGTGGAAGTTCCGGAGGTTAGGACCAATCACATGCGGTGGGTGCAGGGTACGAATCGTATTCATCAAAAGAATCGCGGGCAAGGTAGAAGAATCATGATAGACATCCAGAAAAATATCCAGTGGAACTGCATACGCAAATTTCTTTGACGCAAAGGCCATTCAATAATGAGGTGGCCTCTTCTTTTTTCTGTTAGTTATGTTGTACCTGCGTTGCGATGATTCCGCTGCCAATATGGAGTGAAAACTTGTTCAAGTTAAGGGAGGAGGGTGAATGAGGGTGATCCATCAGCAGAATTCTTCCCGACTGTGAGAAATTTCCTAATTCGTCATCAAATAGGACCCCGAGATCCTACCTTCACCGATGCTTACTTGTACGAAGCGATCACCGCTCAGAGGTGGTTTACGTGGGCGAGCAGCTGAAAGGTGAAGTTCTACTGCAGTTCGCTTTCCTTAATGCAAAACTGTCATGCATGCACTTCAACCGAGAGCAGCTGATCTCAGTGCAGCATCCTTTATCGATGGGGCGTGAAATAGCTACAGGTTTGCGGCTGTACCCGCGACGATCTCCGGGTTTGGTTTTCTCAACCCATTGATATACCCACGATGTGACGGATAAGGTTTATTACGACGTCCACTCCCTATACGCCGCATACGCGCTGGATTAATGAATCCGGCTCCAGAATGCACGAGATAGTATATTCCATGATCGACTGTCGTTGAATCTTGGCATGACGTTGGTACCAATAGGACTGTTCGAGCTGTGAAGCCAAGAATGATAACCACGCTTTATTCGGCTGACGTTTCGGCGTAACCGCCTTCTTCAGAACCTGGAAAAGTCAAGCGAGGTTTGAAAGGTTACTCGCCGAAACGTCAGCCGAATAAAGTGTGGTTAACAATCTTGGCTCCACAGCTCGAACAGTCCTATTGGCACGAGATAGTGTTTTCGGCAAAAGGAATAGGAGTTCTACTCTACTCGAATGGTGTACACATTTCTTCTCATGACACTACCCTGTAAAGGAAGCTTTTTCTTTGTAAAAATCCCCTAAAAATAAAGATATTTTTCGTCACAACTGCTTTTAGTATAAAACATTACGAAATACTACAATTGCGCAACTGAAGCGCTATAAAACGAAATGTAATAGAACAGTGTGGCTGGTAACGTCAATAGAGTAGCTAAAGTAGAAACTCACCACAGTCGAACTTAACGTATCCCTTCGTTCCATTCGTTACGGCCAACACTATTCCGACGATGAAAAATGGAACAACGGCCAGCACGGTAACAGCGCAAAGATAGATGCTCCTTCAAAATGGTTTGCGCATTTCAAAAAAGATTAAAAATCAAGAAAATCATTGGGAAATTAGCAACGCTGAAATGATGTGAGCTGGGATACGGAACAACAAATAAAACAACAAATAGAGACCGCCATACATTCACCCTCTCACGACTTGTCCGACGATGTCGTCGGACACTTTTTTTTGCCGCTTGGGACATTGTCCGACGACGTCGTCGGACATCATCATAAAAATAGGTCATGGAAAATTATCAAACATTTAATAGTACAATATTAATCACTGAGTCCTCTAATATTTACGGTCATGGTGGTCCGTGGAAAACATCATCGGTTACTGTTTTATTCAGATCTAAAAAATAAAGAATGAAAATAAAAGGCGCTAATAAATACCAAAAAACTCGCGCTGTCCCACGCGGCAGTCACGTGCAAATCGCGCGTGAAAAAGTTTTTTTAAAAACATTAAAAAAATAAAATATCTGTGCAAAGACCGTTTTAGAGTGGGAGACCAACCATGGAGGAGACTCGTCCATATCGCTTCCGCAGCAGTAGGAAACCAAGTTGCCATTGTGGTGTAAGCCACGGCGCGGAGGAGCTCTCGCAGAGCCGCTGGTTGCAAAGGTCCCCGAGGGCTGCCGCAGTTCACGGCGGCTCTCACCCGCAGTGCCAGGAGCTGCGGATGAGACCCGCCGGAGGGCGTGATAGATGGGTGTCGATTATGGTTCATCTTTTTGGAAACATTCTTCAAACGAATCTACATGCTAGGAATATCTAATAATAGGTGGGTGCGTAATTTCTGCCCATAAAGAGCTTGACAGCCAACAACATAATCACCGTTAGTGTCGTAAACAGAGGCGTGTGAAGTCCTGCACTCAAAACATAACGCAAAAAAGCCTTAGCGTAATCTTCCTGACCTTCCAGCTAAAAGTTAGCCCTGTAAGGTTTAGGGGAAGCCCTTGCACAGAAATGCAACAACAAAGCAGACCATTATTTTAGTATGAGCTATAACTGCACCGGACAGACCTCCTGAACTCAACAAGGCATCGGAGGGAACGCTGTCATCACAAGAGTTACCACATTATCTTCGAGCTGCTTGGCAACCGAGGAACGTTTAATAGAATGACAAAAGTGGGAGCAAGCGAAAATGGTACAGAACTGTTGAGTGATAAGGAGTGTTCTATTAGATTTCGGGGCTTACATTTAAGAACTCCTAACGTGGCTTGGAGAACGCTTCTTCGCAAAGCAAAAGGCGTTCCGATCACTAGATCCCTGACATTCTTAGAGGTCGCAACTGCCGGCAAAAGTACGCAGTATTGCGTACAGTAACCCTCGCGGCGCCACACCAGCCACCGTGGTCATGGCGGATCCGCGGCGCCCGCAAGACTCTGCTGCCGGCCTTACACATATTCAGATGCTGTGATGGTGCAGAAAGGTGTGACGGACGCAATTGTCGTCTCAGGGGTCCTGGCTAGGATAGATTCGTTGTTCTTTCAATCCAACGCAGAGTCTGCCCTAACCCTGTGCTTAATATCCAAGAAAGCCTTACTACTTTTCTTTCTGTAAGACATTATCCACAAATAATGCAATGAAAGTAATATATTAATATTTGCAGTGCATTTACACATGTTCTTGAAGGAAATCTGAAATATAAAAAAGTACCTGTCGCGAATGTATCTAATGTAAATAACAGGAGCCACACATGCAGTAACTCGTTCGAGACCCATTACCATTTGCACCGACGGTGGCCATAAATTGCCAATGATCCTGAAATTGCTGCTTTGGAACTGCTGGTTGATGAACACTTTTTAATAAATTGAGTTGAGCTCTTAAAAGGAAAGAATACTGTTGAAAAAATTTAGTACTAAGACATTAGGCATTACTTTTGTTGTATCCCCTGAGGATAGACTTATCAGGACCTCTGTGGTCTCTTCTTAGTGCTCCCTGTGTCAATACAGAGCTTCACGTCCGCGTGCGTACAGGTAGCAGAATATACAGGTTTACTAGTCGAATATGTCGGCTGCACGAACAAAGGCGGCAACGGGCTGGAGGCGACCGGAGACAGCCTGGCGGCGGCTGGAACTCCGGAAGCTGGGCGACCCTCAGCGACGACCCTTCGACGATGACCCCTGTGGGTCTCGGCAGCGACCTTATATGCGCCCTGTTTCTCGCCGGTTCTTACTTTGACCCACCTTGTCGAGTTACCACCCCGCCTACGTGGGTGGTCATCGGCTCTCTACTAGCCGGCTACGGGTGCGCTACACTAGACCACCACTGTGATCTTCCAGCCATGACAACTTTTTTCATGCAGAACATCAACGAACCTTGGAAAAAGACACCACTTCTATCAGCACTGCCATGGACTACCTCGCTCCCTTCTACGAAAGAGACACGGACTTCGAAAACAGACATCGGAATGCTCCACACAATGAAAACTTCGCCGTTCTCACTTCTGTCAAGGAAGATCTGAAGGTTAGCACCCGCAGTCCTGCGACCAGAATCGGGTGCACTGGGGTGCTCGCCATCCAACAGTCATCAGTCGCTTCCAAGTCTTCGACAACCGAAAAGTGCTGACTCGATGCGACCTCAAGCCTTCACAGATAGCACGAGGTTCGCCGGGTGTCCATTTGTCAGCTTCTGATCGCACCAAAAGGAGTTTCTGGAAGTCCTGGTTACTGGAGATGAGAGCTGGGTATTTTGCGATTGTACCGCGCATCGTGCGATGTAGCTCCCTCGAAAAGGAAATCTGCCAATGCAGGCCAAAATCGGACTTCACCTAGGAAGTGTCACATTTGCTGCTTCTGAGATTCCCGAGAGATGATGTATTATGAATTGCTGCAGCATCGATACACAGTCATCCAGAGCATCTACGACGATCAACTTAGGAAACTGGCGAACGTTGTTTGAGAAAAATGGCCGAGACGTACTTCTGTTCAACTCCTTCACAACAGCGCTAGGCCGCCTTTAGCTAAAAGAGACACATGCAAATTGGAGAAGCTCGATTGGAAGACGGTAAACCACCTAGCAGGTATAGAAAATTGGTCAATAAATGGCTTTTATCATCGACTTCTGGGAAGAGTTCTCAGCCAGCAGCAAAACAGGCGTCGTGGCCTGGTCACTGCATGTATACTATTGAAGTTCAAGCCAAACGGTGCAGATCAGTGGTTAGAGATAGCATTAGAAGTTCGTTTTCAGAGAAAATGTGAAAGGACGAAACAGCATAGCTCGGCACGGATAGGGAGTCGCTAAAATTCCCACCTGAACCACATGTAGGGCTTACTGGCACACGAAAGCGACGTCACCAGCGGCACTAATTTCGTGGGAATCGAGTAGATATACAGTATGTACCTATCGAAACCCATCAAAGACAGTGCAATGCAGTTGATTAAGTCCCCAACTGCGAGGCAGATCAGGAGCTAAAATTACAGCTGTATCAATTTAAACGTGTAAAAGTTAAATTTTGTTTCAAACCTTGGAGTCTGCACGAAGTCTTCTAGATCCGAACAATACGAACAGCAGTGGAATATTCAGTAAACTGCACATAAATCCAAAAATGCAAAGAATCAGGTAGGCCGAGAGTAATTCACGCATGATTTCGATCAGTGCATCTGAAGCGACCTCCATGCCATATGGAACCGGCGATGTGGAGGAATTCATTCCTGAAAGAAGCTCTTAAGAGAAATCACAGACTCTTAATTTCGAGATATCTTGCCGCGGCGATCAACTTTTTAGAACCCTTAAAGCTACTGTTGTTGCATTCTGTTGACACTAAATCCGTCCTCAAGCACGTGTGTCCCCTTTGATTGAGATAAATTCTAATCTCTTTTCGGTATTTCTTTGCTCTATTTGTAGAGTGCTTTTCTTCTATGCATAAATTGATAAAAAGATAAGGATACGTGTCGAGAAGGCAAACACCATTATGAGGTGGGAGCGCACCAGCCAATCATAGCCAAGCACAGCACCGACAGACACTACATACTCACGCCAGGTAATCAGGGTACCTATCGTGCGCACCCTACCTGAAAGCAGTCGGTGCGGCCTGATTGGCTGGCGCGTTCCCTTCTCGACATGTACCCAAACGAATATTTTATTTGAAAAGGAATAAAGCGAAAATTGTCCAAAGTTGCAAATGTTTGTATTAGCCTACGCTATTCTCCAGCGTTCCGTGATATTCATAAAAGATTTGCTGTGCTGTGGTATCTGATATCTATTTATTTTATTTATCAACGTACGCACGGAAATTCCGATTAAAGCAGCTAGTTGTCCTAGTAAGGAATATGAAATAACTCACTCAGCTCTCCTAAGGACAATGAAACGCTAGTGAAAACAAAAGGAGAAGAATAACGTCAGTAGAAAGGAAGGAAAATAAAACATCAACCATCGAGAAGAAAAGCTAGCAAAGAGCGTAACCGCGATATTTATTCCCAAAAAATAACAAAGAAACGACTTCCAAATGGGAATCTTGAATGGAGTACAACCTAACCTCGCCTTCGGATAGCCGAAGACGGACTGAGGATTCGCGAGCGCTCAGCGTTACCCACATGAGTGAAGTCTGAGCTTCGGCATTCTTTGCTCCCTGAGGGAGACTTGTGCTGAGTGGAACGCTATGTGGGAGCTTTATAACGCATAGGCTTCTATGAAGGAAAACTTCAGCAGGGCAAAGGTGGAAATTTTTAGCAAAAATTTACGAGAATTTCTTGTAGCTCGTATAACAGGTGAGCGGTGTATTCACGAAGCGTTTTTCATTTGCGAAGGCACATCGTTCGAATTAAGCAATGTTCGATTTCTCGATGTGCATTCAGTATCACTGAAGCGTGGCACGCGTGCTCTACTGAACGAGCAACGCTAGACGCTGAGTTAGCCCTTGTGATCAGAGCTTTGAGCCTTTTAAAACTTAACACGACCATTTTTAGTGCCAAAAAGAATGCCCAAGACACCGAGAGTTTCATTCGATTTATGGCAGAGTTTCGGTTTTATGAAGTTTGGTGTCTGTTAACGATACAATAGAAACGGCTGTAAAGAGTACACAAATCTTCACTTTGATGCATCATGTAAGTGGTATTTATACTATCAATCGAATAAAAGGGGCGGCAAATTTTTTTAAACGCATGGTGCAATTTTGGCTTTTAATGCGCTATATGCCTGCTTATTTTCCACTTATTTTTTTCTGAAAATAAATTTTTACAAATATATTACACAAATTGGTGAGGTAATGTACGAAATTTCAGATAGCATATATTTCTTGAAGAAAAAATTATCCTAACCATTTTATTGAGTCTGTAGTTTGGCCTGCCTAAAGGTCATTTCAATTTGCAAGAGTTCGCTTTGATTTCAAAAGTCTTAAACCTAGCTCAGAATAGTGCCCAATTGGAATTGAAAGGCGTCCAATTCAAGTGCCCAATTTGATTCGAATTATGATTAGTTTCACATGAAAATGGCATAAATACTTTACATATAAAATTGAAGTAAAACCGTGGTGCGTTAATTATATTTTCTGTGCCCGGAACAAATGGCAGGCTACCTTCTTCCACTCCGTAGCATTATAAATATTTATTGACTTCGTTTTTAGACCTAGAGCAGTCCAGCCCTTCGTTGCTTAAGTTCAGTGCGTGGGAAACATTGGTTGCGGAATACTAACGCTGTAACTAAACTTTGGTTGTATCCGTGAGTGTGCGTAAATGAAATCCGAAGTTCCTGAAAGAGTGCAAGTCGGAAAAATCCTCGTCATTCAGAAATCTATAATCTAATGTCGTAGCAAAATCCCTAATTCTTAAAAAAAACACTTTTTATGCAGCAGATCTGGCAGAAGCTGGTGAACAGACTCCACAGCAGGGATGAGCGGATTAACCGTTATCCGTTATCCGTTATCCGGTTTCCGGTGGGTTTTGGCCTATCCGTTTTGTTGTTCGTTATCCGGGGATTTTTCGCCGGATAACGAACAACAAAATGTGGCAAGCTTGTGATTACTTATCGTTAGTTGAATATAAGGACAATTTTAACACATTCACGACGAGAGCGTTTTCGCGCCTAAGGACTATGTCATACCATCGCTCTTCGCTAGCGAAGGCGATGGACAGCTAACACAATTGGGGAAGGGACGATATCAGACGTTGTGAAGGGGCAGACGCCTGTAGCAGTTGTCCGATCCTCCGCTAGCGAAGCCTCGCTAGCGGGGTGTCATACTTTCGAGCGATACGGCATCGCTACCGATGCGACCGCGTCGCTGAGCTGAGCAGAGCGTCGGCCAGCATCGGTAGCGATGCTACGACGCAGCTGCACACAACGCTATTAACTGCGCGCCTATTCGCTAGCTTCACGCTAGCGAAGAGACTTCGCTCATCGCTCTGTTCGTCGCCTTCGCTCGGGGTGAGCGAAGGTATGACATAGGCCTAAGGCCTTTGTCATACCATCGCTCACCCTGAGCGACGCCTAATGATATGCATCCATATCGATTCCATCGATATGGGAGCGCGACGACCGGCTGCCATTTTAGCCCGCGTATGTGCGTTTATCATGTTTCTGTAATGGGAGAAGTTCTGTCTTTTAGTTACCACGAAACCAATCATATTTCTGTTTACGCAAACCCAACATTGATTTCTTACTACAATTTGGGAATTTGAAAAGAAAATCGAACAAAAACATCAATAAAGAAAGTTCTTCCCAAAACTCCGCCGTCCACTCAAATGAGCAAACATCGTCGCGAATGTGTTAACACGTTGACGACGAGAGCGATTTTCGCGTGTCTGGCCCGTGGGACGAAGCGCGCCGCACAAACGTGACACGACATACCGTGACCCAAACTTCGTCTAAGGATGAATTTGGGATGCCAAACACGATGCTAATGTTCCTCTTAACAGTTACGTTCGGTTACCCACCCCCCCCCCACGTCGTTAACTAGGGTGGTCTTATCGGGATATAAAAGAGACGGAAGGAATGGGTCCGATGTGTAGACAAAACTTCGTCTAGGAGGTTATTTTGGTGCTCATGACGAATCGGACGTCCGTTTTAAAAATTTCAGACAACTAGCGAGGGTACGTTGCGATAGGTATGGGTAACGCTCACCAGCGCATACCTACCGTCACATATCCTGGCGACGACCGTTCTGCCTTGTGGAGGAACGCAGCTATAGATTGAAATTCGTGATTCATTGCACATTTATTACCCACAAGGGATGTAAAAAATTTGCGACTGTAAAACAAGGAAAGAAGGAACAATCGAACAGAGTAATTCAACAATGATGTCAAAGCCAGGTATTAGGTAAAGCAGTGATACTTCAGTATAGAGGAAACAAAAGGAATACACTACATAAACAAGCAAGATGTACAGTACGAAAAAGTAAGGCTACAAAGAAAACCGGCTAAGGAAGAAGTCTTCACTACACAAACAGATCTTAAAAAACAGTTTTTTGCCAACAGTCAACAGTTATGAGTTGTCTGGAAACATTTTAACCGGCAAAATTTATTGTATTCACTGCATTTTGTCTTAACTCTTTTAGCTTGACTCCTGGCAGTGGATCTTCCTGAAGTACCAGAGATCGAATTGTAGCAGTCGGTGCAGAGCCGTCTGTCCTTAGCCTTTGCATTTGGATCCGACACTAATTTCCGCTTGCGAGATCTTGACCTGCTGCTCGAGGCGTTGTTGGTGTTCTTGTATAGCAGATCTTCAACAATCAGCTCTTTGAAATAATGATCTTGATCTTCTTGACCTTCTCGCAGTACTCCTACACAGAGTTTGGGGAAGTCGGTGGTCCTGACACACCGATTAAGAGGGAAATCGGCTGTAATTGTCAAAATGGACATCGGCATCGTGTACAGCATCCTGGATAAGGTACTTGGACAAAGTTTGGATGGGCCGGATATCTTCTTGTTAAAATAATAGCCGTCGCGCACCATTGCGCGACAGTATCGTCAACGTGTTTAAAAAATCGTCTTGTGTTTTTTCCACTAGCAGTCGAAACGCGCTTGCAATGCTAGGTCGGTGCCTTCTCAGAGTTTTCAATGCTACAAATAGACTAAACTTTCTAATTGCTCATAGCGCGTTTTGAAATGCTGGACACTGCCTTGCTCATTTCTATTTGCGGGGTTTTCACCAAAATTTCTTCTAGCATAATGTACGATCTGGAAAAAACCAGTCGATCAGTGGAGAAAAGGGTAAACGTCCATAAGAATCACTTCGTTTAAAGGATGTGCCAGATACTCCGCATCTACACGACCTTTTAGCGCTCTTTGAAACTATGGCACTAGCAGCAATTTACAATTTACCCTTTCCAGAGCAATAGAGCGGGTTTTATTTTTTTTATTTGCTCTGGGCAAGAATTAGTGTTAAATTTAATTGGAGAGTGAACAAAAAGCGGCTCTTTTTAACGACTGTCCCACCCAAGCCCAGAAATTTCCGTGAGATCTATCCATAGTGACTTCATTGCAGCTGAAAAACATGAATAAAGGATATAAGATGAGGGTAGTGCCAGATGCGACAAGCATTCTACTTTTACGTGATATGCTGGAGGCACTTTAAATGCGTATTTCGCCTACACAATGACTTGCGGTGGTCAGCCGATGGACGATTTTGTTTGGACAAGCTTGTAACAACAGCAGCTAGTAACAACAGCATAAAACTTATGCGTACGTTTTACCTCTTATCGAAATGTTCAACAACACACTGCCTTGACATTTTCTACTTGTTGGTAAGTTTGTTTCGGTACTATGTGCATTATGCCTCTCATCACTAATAGCTCTTCACCTCGGATAAAGAAGCAGATACGGAAAGATTCTTAAACTGAAGAAAATGTTAAAATTAGGGCTACCAGCTGAGCTGTGCCGAAATTAAAACACTATGCCAGAAAGGTGAGTAGAATGCAAATCTCCGCAGTCTTCTTGCAGACTAAAAATTAAAAAGATTAAATGAATTTATACCAAAACTCTTAGCATCTCTGAACATTTTCGCTTTTTTAGGCCCCGAAAAAATAAAGGTTCCGGTGGTTGGCATTCAGAGACTGTTCAGAGACTATTCAGAGACTTCCGCTATCATCAGTTCATTTTCGCTAACTGCATTAATTTACGAGGACAGGCCTTGGGTATCAAAGTCTGCTTTAAATTCGAAATGCTCACAAGAGCAATTTGATTATTTATACACTCCAAGCATAGATACTAAGTGACTGCGGGGTTGACGCCTAAAATGTGGAATTATGCCTACAGCTGCAGTGCAGTGGAAACAATATCAGTGTCAATGGCTTGGTGAAACAAAGGAGATTATCAAACGACTTGTGAATATCTCCTGATATAGAACGAAAACTACACGCCAGCGATATGTTTTGAGCGATCAAATATGAATGTGTGCATGTGCTTATTACCTACAGGAAATAGACCATATTTCCATTTTTCTTTCATTTCCGGGAGAAGTGAAAAAGCGAGACATGATTGTCACCATTCCTAGTAAACACTTCATGCCACAGAACCGTCTGTTTTTAAGAGATGATCAAAGAAGCTATAGAAAAAATGCTAAAACCATAATAAAACTTCGCACTCTGGTGCCTGCAAACCAAAAAGTAGCGAATGGTCATGCTTAAGTTCAAACCAATCGGTCATGCTTGATTTCACTGCAAAGGAAGCTATCTCAGGTGTTATCAGGGCGACCTGGGCTCCTGAAGCAGTTACATTTCAGAGTGGCTTTTTTTCGGCAGAATTCTGTACGCTATGGCTCTTGGCAGTGCAACGTGCTCAAGTCACAGCATGAAGTCACACTAAACTAGGATTCATTACGCATGCGGGATGCGCTTCGAATTTTGACGAACCTGGTAAGCCAAAGACACTTTCAACAAGTTGAACTGCAGAAAAACAGCAAGTCATAATACAGTAGCTATAGGTGAAAAGATTGCGCCATACACTCATCCAAGACGCCGTTTTCGTTTGATAGATAGCGAAAATTAAATTTGCGCGCAAACACGATAAACGTAAACGATAAAACAAGAACAATTGTTAAATATTTTTTATTATATCCATATCTTTACCCATATCTTCACTTTGAGTAAGGAGCATTCACATTATCAATCAAAGAAAAATCGTTAGAAGCTATACGAATGCACGGCGTTATCTAATTTTCTTGACAAACTTTAAAGTTATTGCCACCTTGCGTTCTGGAACAAGCTTCCAACATTATTATTACTTAAAATTTTAATGGTTTTATCCTGCTTGGAGGGAGCATCGTTAGAATAATAAAGCAACGTAAACAGTATGATCTCTGCCGGCTTCGGAATTTCAAAGAAAGACCGTCTCGTAGACCAGTTCATTCCCCATCTTGTAAATTAGGTAGCTTTCAGCTTTGCCGACATTGTCAAACGGTCAATATGGAGTGCCCACTGGGATGGATTCAAAATATTATAAAAATAGCGCTTACGCATTGAGGTTCAAAGACAACACCGTAAACCGACCTACGAGAGAACCTTCATTTGCAATTTTCTAGCTTAGAGAAGCCACATTGTTTGCATATTTTTCCTCGATTTTATATCGAGAGGCGCCTGTAGCGCAGTCGGAGGAGGCGCCGACTCTCCCGTGCACCCGATACCAGGTTCCTTGTTCGGATTTCCCGTCCAGGCCAACGAAGCCTTCCATTCCTCCGGGGTCAGTGAATTGGTACCGTACTTGTCTGGGAAGGATAAAGCGCTGACTTGATCATCGGCTGGCCACTGCAAGTCATTGCATGGCAAAATACGCATTCAAATCGCCTCCACGACATCCCGTAAAAGTAAAATGCCTGGCGCATCCCAAAAAGGATTGAGTAACGCTGTCCTTTATCCTTCATCCTTTATAGCGATGCATTTCTTCGATTAGAATAGATCCAGAATTTTCAAAGAAAGTCTTTCCAAATTTTCCCTCGACAAACAATTATTCTGACCTTTTAAAGAATAGTTAGCTCAATATGGAATAGTTCTTCGTTTAAATTGGATGGTGTTCCGTTTATTTTCTAAAACGTCATGCTTGCTCTGGAAATTGTCCAACTTAATTTGAAAAGTGTGCCGTTTCACTTGAAAAGTGTACTCCGACTTGAAAGTGGTGTGCAATACCTTGTTGGGTCAGTTGATGTCAAGTCAATGTGTTTTATAAACAGACGTATTTATCGTCCTAATTAAGGATATTATTAGCAATCCAGTGAAGAGCATACAACGCTGTTGTAAGATTCGAATAAGGCAAAGTGATTCAAACTTGAAAACGGGTTATTTGCACCTACGAGTTTTCCTGCGGTAAACATTCAAGCTCTCCGCTTAAAACCATCAACATCACAAAATGACAGCGTGTAACAGAACAGACTAGACACTAGACACCTATAAGAAGAGCGAGCGCCGCTACGTCGACTGCGCTTTGGCCTTCCGTAAACCTTCACTCTCCTCTATTGACGCTTCAGGTCTAGAATCCAGTACAGCGTCCCTCGGCTTCAGCTGCTTCCATTCTTTGATGACATCCACCATGATATCGTTCAGATCCAATGTGTCTAGCCATGCTATCGTTGACCTAATATAAGCGATCACTCTCAGCACATGTATTGGGTCACACCTTCGACCAACATAGAGGCATCGCCATATCGCTGCAGCAAACATCGCATCATTCGATAAGAAACCCTCGTCGTATTCTAGGAAGGTTTGTAAGTGAAGACCATGCATATGCTTTAAGTCAGTCTGCGAGCTCAGGGACTGCTTCAATTCCTCCCCGACGATCTTCAGCCTACCATCAATATCGAACCACAGCGTCGACAGCATACTTCGCTGTAGTCGTAGATAAGCCTGTGCGTCTAGGGACGAGTGCATCCTCATAAGGATCATCCAACAGTGCATCAGCGTCAATTTGTACCACGAGGACATGTAGTCCGGCAGACCAAATGCATCACACAGCTTATCGTAGTCGTAATTGTTCGCGCAGTTATAATAAAGCTGAGCCGCAGCAGAGTCCAGCAAGCTCTTCAGTGTTGGGTCCACTGTGTTCTTCTGAAATTTGTTCCTCAGGGCGGCCCTGATGCGAATGAGCGACTTCGGCAGTCGAGATGGAGGAGCCGCGAGAAGACGTTGAGTCACTTCATCGACTGGAACGACCCTTCTATTAGTAGGAGGATCCGCGGACGTGGATGCCACACTTCTCACGTAGATAAGACGTCGAACAACCGATCGTGCCAGCATCGTCGTCTACTTCGCAGCCAACGATTTGAAAGCCCTCGAATGTCGGGGCTGTGTGTTTTAACTTTTCGATGCAACAGGTCGGATTCGGATTCACGGTTGGTAATATATGGTATTGGATAAGTTTACCAACAGAGGATAGTGGAGAGAAGGTAATCTGGTATTCATGTTATGGTATAATTCGGTGAATGATATAATTCTACCGCCCCATTCACCCACTTACGCGCTCTTGTGAATCAATTTTTACTCTCTACCCACATAATCATAGATAAAGCCTTTCATGAATCCGGCTTCACAATAACATCAGATACATATCTGACATAGGAAGCCCTTAAGGCAAGGCGGTAACCAAACCACAACAGACGACTCTGGTTTGTGGGCATCGCCTACTGGTTGTACTACGAGCGATTTTTTTATGTTGTTAAAGGATGTTTTGTTGCGATCAAAACTCTTGCGCCAAGCTGGACGAGAACCCGCACCTTCTGCTTTCCGGGCAGCAATGCTACGCTATACACCCGCGCTGTTTGACCGCCCGTAACATCCGCGATATCCTCTAGGTCTGCCAGCACCCACCCTGATTATCACAATCTTGACTCCAGAATTCAGCACTATATTGCCACTAAGGCTACAGCGAAGAAAAAATAAGGAAAAGAGATGACAGCATGAGATACAAGGATATAGAGGAGTAGATGGCGGGGTGAGAGGGGAGAGTTGATAAAGGAAGGGAAAGGGGGATAGGAAGTACGATGCTTGGCAGAAAAGGCAGTGACCACCAACACTGCAAGTTCCAACACCGAGAATTTCGATTATCATCGTTGTAGGTTCGCTTCCCCTCTCAATTCCTACCTCGGCGAACGCAGGGGTTTATATGGACACATTCCTTGCAGAAGGTCTCTAAATGCCGTCCCTATTGATAGGCAGAACCGGGTTACGGCTCTCTATTTCTGAGTCGAGCAAGACGAAACCCAGAAACTGGCGGAAAGAGATTCTTTGCTCAAAACATAAGCTGACCGTAGTGGTCATATTCGGTCAGGTGTAAGGGAGGCAATAATCACGCCCTTCCCACGCTCCACTAATCAGAGACTGCGCGTAGCCATCATCAATGTGAATGTGCCGAATGGTGTGACTGAGTTGATGATTAGTCCCTGCTACCTCTCTGCAGAACTAGAGGGAAAAAGGGTGAGGTCTAGAGCTCAGTCCTTCCACTATTGATCCATTGCCTACTTGGGAACCACAATTATTTCTACTTGTAGCGACTATCAGGAGGCGCTCTGAGTCAAACTGGCACAAATAACGTCGTGCGGTGGCCAGTCGATAAGTGGTTTCAGTGCCTCATCCTTCCTGGGATGTGCTGAACCTGACTTCGGTTCGGATAAATTTATTTTTTTCGAACAGCTGATAAATGAGGCATTCGAATAGTGGCACCATTGAAAACTCAGAATCTTAGGATGATTCAGGTGGCCATGGTTTTCACTAGAACACATTTTTGGATTATCCACATGAATAGTTTAATTTCGAATGGGGTGTCGCATTTCTGTTTAAAATAATCATCTTTATTTGAATCATTCTAAATCCGGGCTTTTTAAAATTGACATCATCCGAGTGATTCGTTCACAAGGGGTTCGGAAAAATGACGGATGCGAATTATCCGAACCCACATGGCGTCGGATCCAATTTCTAGTAGAGCAATGCTCGTCTAGCAAGCCTCAGAGTAATGGGAATAGGGCTGCCTTCCGTGTGCTTGCTAAAGGATAAAAAGGACGGCGTCACCCAATCCCTTTTTGGGATGCGCCACGCACTCACTTTCTACGGGATGTCATGGAAACGATTTGAATACGTATTCAACAATCCAATGACTTGCGATGGCCAGCCGATGAACAAGTCAGTCAGCTTTGTTCATCCCAGACAAGTCTGGTACCAAATCACCGACCTCGGAGGGAAGGATAGCTTGGTTGGCTTGGGCGGGAAATCCGAACCAGGAACCTGGTATCGAGTGCACGCGACAGCCAGCACCTCTTCCGACTGCGCTACACACGTCCTATCATAAAATAGATATCATAAAATAGGTCCCTCTTCGATGCTACAGCAAAAGAGGTTTATCTGGTGCAGAAGACGAAACCTTTTACATTTTCAAATTTCAATTTAGTTTTGTGAAAACAAAAGCAGAAAAGCGAAAGAGTAGACAAAAGCAGAGCGAGCACGAGTGCTTCAACCTAGGCAAGTGTAGGCATGATACCTACGCGGCAAATAAGCTAATAAACAATGTGCGGTAATAGTTTTGTTTAATAGGTCACCGCCATTTCCCTACGACACCCGACAGATTGCATTTGCGACGAAGAAACTGGTCCCGATTACTTTTTGATGCAGGTGTGTGCGCGCGTCACGAGTACGTAGTCGATGTGATTGAGGCGGTTTCCACGCACTTCCGAAGTAAGAGGCGAAAGGAATTTCCAACTCAAAAAGACCGTTGCTCTCCAGAACTGTTTCCATGAACCTCATTTCTCATTGCTAACCTACAGACTAAAGTGTTTTTTTAACATTTTCAGGCAAATCTGGGGCCGCATTCATCACCGAACACACCTGGAGCTATGATGTGTATAAGGAAGGCGCACGCCTACGATGTGGATGTGTATCGTACACCTTACCAAACTATTCGCGATTATACTGATAGGTGGAGAATACTTGACAATACCGCTGGTATCTCTGCATGGGCGCGCGTAGCGCACCCGATACCAGGTTCCTGGTTCGGATTTCCCGCCCAGGCCAACCAAGCCTTCCATCCCTCCGGGGTCGGTGAATTGGTACCAGACTTGTCTGGGAAGGATAAAGCACTGACTTGTTCATCGGCTGGCCACTGCAAGTCATTGTATGGCCAAATACGCATTCATGTCGCCTCCACGACATCCCGTAGAAGTAGAATGCGCTGGCGCATCCCAGAAGGGATTGAGTAACGCCGTCCTTTAACCTTATTATCCTTATCTCCGCATAGCCACGAAAGATCAGATTCATCAACCGCTTACTGCCCTCTAACTTTGAAAATACCGCTAAATCTGATGCTAATGAATGTTGTATCAGGGAGTTTGGCGGTATATTCACCGTTAGAGTGCGGTAAGCGGTTGATGAATCTGGCCCTAGGATTTGTTCATCTTTACCCCGACAGTGACGATTCAAATTGGAATCAAATTTCTTATCACCGAGGGATGAAAACTTTGCTGATTTGGATGTGGGATTGAAATAGAATGAGATTCAAGATGAGTGGTGTACCAGCACCTGATCTTGCCAATGTAGCGACTTCTCCGCATTATTAGAGATGAGTAGTGAAAATCGCCCAAAGATTTAAACTACGGATTGGTATGTGCGAAGTTCTCTTGTTATCTGTTGATGTACCATACAATGTGTTGCTTTAAAATTTTTTGAAAAACCACTAGGTCATCCAATATGTAAGTAATGCTCTTATGTCGACGTTGGCTTCATCTAAACAAGTTTTTATCGAGACTTTATTTTCAACCAGCAATGTAATCAACGTCGTTATCGACAACCTTTCGTCATCTAGCAAGCAAATCTTCAGTACTAAAGCAATAAAAGTGTTGCAGATTTTCATTAAAAAATCTGAACATTTTGCCAAAATCATTCTATCTCAACTGAGCAACACGGAATCACAGCTGGGGTGTCAAGAACTACTCCATTGATACAACCTAATCATTTCAGTTTATATTTAGCGATAAATCGTAGCCAGTCTGTTGATATCGTTTATTTCGATCTGTTCAAAGCTTTTGATAGAGTTAGTCATGTAAAACCGCTGTAGAAGCTTCATCTGCTTTGCACAAAAGGAATCGTACTTCTCTGGCAAAGGTCATGTTTATTTGAGTGATTGGCAAATAAGCGCTGAAGTTGGGAACACTTTTTTACTCAGTACTTATGGACTCTAGTGAAATCCCACAAGGAGGAGTCCTATCCCTTTACTTTTTTCTGGCCTACAGTCACGACTTGTCTGAGAATTTGCATAGTATGTGCGAACGTTGGAGTGCAGCCGAATCTTAGGCGATGTTCGTAAGGAACGTCAACTTTCTGTTGCCCCATTCCACCTCAACGGAACGACCCTGTTTTGAACTAACCATGAGAGGAAGTGAGTGTCTTGGAGATCTTTTCATGAACACCGAAGACATATTGAAAATGCAAAAAACTACAACTACACGCCGTGACTTAGGACCAATAATAACGAAAGGACGCATGTAGCGCAGTCGGAGGAAGCGCCGACTGTCGCTTGCACCCGATACCAGGTTCCTGGTTCGGATTTCCCGCCCCGCCCACGCCAACCAAGCCTTCAATCCCTCCGGGGTCGGTGAACTGGTACCAGACTTGTCTCTGAAGGATAAAGCGCTGACTTGTTCATCGGCTGGCCACTTCAAGTCGTTGTATGGCCAAATACGATTCAAATCGCCTCATCCCGTAGAAATATGTAGAAGGCATGGCGCATCCCAAAAGGGATTGAGTAACGGCGTCCTTTATCCTTTATCCTTTTTACAACGAAAACGCGATTGGTATAGAAGAGCAAGAGGACGCGAATGAACTAATGTATCCCGTGCTTACCTTATTCTTGGATCTTCACCGGAGGGAGCAGATCAGAATAACTCTCATCAAGCCGAAGTTACAAGTGATTATGAGGCCATGTCGAGTCACACGTTACACTACGCTTAGTTATAATCTCTGCCCGAACTTTGGAATTCCACGCTTAAACCACTGCAAAATTTTTCTTGCTCGTTTTATCCACACACAAATTTTAAACATTATCCGGTTTTAGCCGAAACTCGTGCTTGAAAGTTCTGAAAAGATTTTAAACGAACCGTTATAGGACGCTAGAGAAGTTCGAAGGGGTGGTCAAAATGCACATCTATTCATCCTAATGGGTTCAAGGCACTTTCAGGCATTCCCTCTTCGTTTGACAATGGAGGCAAAATGAAGCAAATTAATTTATAAAAAGAGTACACTAGTATACAACAGTTTTCTAGCCATAAGAAGCTATATATGTAGTGCGCGAGCAACGGTGGCGCCGGCTGTCTCGTGCACTCGATTCCTGGTTCTTGGTTCGAGTTTCCTGCCAACCAAGCCTCTCCATCCTTTCGAGTACCACACTTGTCTGAGAAGGATGAATCACTCAATGACTTGTTCACTGGGTGACCACCGCAAGTCGTTGTGTGGCCAAATGCGCATTCAAATCGCATCCACGACACCCCGTAGAAGTACGTGCGTGGCGCATCCCAGCAGAGATTGATTAACGCCTTCCTTTATCCTTTTATTCTTCATAATCTTTATAATCATAGACGTATTTTCAATGACTTAGTTTTGTGCTTTAATGTTCTAAAAGGGAAATCTCGGCTTACAGCTAGCAAGTATTGGACATTCCTTCCAACGATGGGTCATCGAAACATCTATGGATTCCATTGTCCCAAAATAAAGAGAAAAAATCGTGAAAAAGTCTTTAACTCTCTTTTCTTTCGTGGTGCTCGTTGGTTACAGATGTTGCCTCCTAGTCTCTTAGAAGCACCAAATGTGGATATTTTTAAAATAAGGTTAAAGAAAATTGATTTGCTTGCAACACTGCACATTGTTGACATTACCTAGAGGCAGCGTCTGGTTTTTCTATTTCACTGAATTTTTCACTTTATTGTTTTTGTTCAAGTTCTATATTAACTCCTGCTTTTGTTTTACTGTTATGTTTTCTTTACTAAATTGCAACCTTCGCTTAGCTTTAATAGTTTTCCTACGTTTTGCTTATTCTGTTCTCCTCTAATGCCTCCCAGAAATTTCCTAACTCTTTATTTCCACGCTTTCTCTCAAGCAGCAGTTATGTGGGAACTGATGAAGTCGACGTACCTACTAAGTTGGTATCCGGAGTCGTTATCCCCGGGCGACTTGCAGTGTTGGCGGGCCACTGTTCCTCTTCATTCAGTTTCCCACTGTTTCCCACTGTACCGGCCAGTTTAGAACTGTTTCATTACATCACTGCTGAGCTGTTATGCTGTCTCGTTCACACTCTTCAATATCGTGCTGAGCTTGAAGTTTTGATGTTGAGGTTTTCATTTCGTTTTGTTTCTCATATTGTTTTTTTTTCTAAGTATACTGTGTCCATATAATTGTCTGTGTGCACAATTATGGTGCAAATAAATAAATAAATAATCGCGTAAAGGGCAGGAGTTGCGTCATGTTGCCTAGGTGGTGTTGAGAAGCAAATTTCATGTACACGAGACGATACGTTTCTGGACTGCAGGCGCCTGCCACAGCATACCGCACCGTGCCCCATCTGGAGGCCTCATTCTGAAGTAAGATATAGCACCTAAAAAAATAGCCATATATTTTGCGTGTGACGAAGTTGGGGTGACGCTGACTCTCGCATGCACCCCGAAGCGATTTATGTTTCCACCCAAGGTAATCAATCCTTCCGTTCCTCGGTGACAGTAGCACTGTTGTCTGGGAAGGAAAAAGCGCTAACTTGTTCAACGATTGGCCACCGCAAGTCATTGTATGGCCAAATACCATCCAAGTCACCCCCACGCTATTCCGTAGAGTTGGGATTCGTGGTGTTTCCTAGTGAGGAGGGGTTGTTTAACGACGTTCTTCGTCCTTTGTCTTAACTCTGCCAGTTTCGCGTCGAATCGGACACTTTTCTAAGCTAGCTTTAAGGTTTTTAAAATCAAAGCGAACTCTTCCAACACCAAATGACCTTCAGGCAGCTTGAACTACATACAGATTAAATAGGATGGTTAGAATAATTTTTTGTTCAATGAAAATTCGGTATAAATTTCTTTAAAAGTTTTTTGTTTACCTGCCCCAATAAGTGTTTAATTACTTAGAAATTTTATTTTTAGAGGAGAAATGATAAATTAAAATTTGTCTTAAAACAAAGCAAAGAAGCAAGCATATAACGAAAGGATCCCGTCGCGCCAGACAGTTGAAAAGTTCTCAGCAATTTCTATTTGATTGATATCATAGATGCCACTTACATACATGAAAGTGAGGATTTGTGCAATCTTTATAGTTGTTTTTGTTATACCGTGAACAGGTGTTAAACTCCACGCAAACAAAAATTCTGCTATCAATCGAATAAAGATTGCGACGCCTTCGAAGAGGGCATGGCGCAATCCCTTTTCTCGGCGCTGAGAAATGGTACCCTTCCCGCTTTTCAAACAACCTTCGAACCATTATTTGCCTAAATAATTAAATTCTTCTAAAATGTCAAACAATGTGTTCACTTATTTGTACAGAGGGCTAAAAAGTATTGACGCACTAAACGTTAGAAATAACAACACATCATAAAATTTAATAAGTTTTTATACAAAACGTCAACAATGATCTAGCGAACGGAGTAACACTACTTGTAAGTAGTCCACGACGATTTCATTCCATGCTTTGACCGTCAGTGACTTGATACATTTGTGCATTCAACTAGCAAAAGTGTTACATACTCTTCAAATGCCTTCAAAGTGCTAATTCTGGCGGAAGGCTCGCTGCAAGGGAGGCGCATCCGGTCAGTGTCGTGGTTTGTACATTCATCACCAGCGCCTCTCGTTTTCGTGGATACAGACAAATCAGTAGAACTGTCTGTATTGATGTCCTGAAGAAGCAACTTGTTCCTTGGCCTTCCTCGGGAGTAAGCCGTAGGTCTTCCAGCAGGATTAGAGTCGATCTCTTGCGCAGAGTCGAGGATAGCTCAGGACTGGTGCCGCGCCAACTTGAAGGACATCATTTCGGCAAAGGCATGATCTCTGTATAGACCGGATTTGAATCCGCTGAATTACTCTGTATGGGAAGTTTTGGAGAGCAAGGCTTGCGCTACTTCCCACAAAAGTATGACGTCAGTGAAGGATGTTGTGGTCAACGCATAGAACGAAATCGATGTGGACTACTCATGGAGCACCGTCGATGCTTTTCCTCGGCATCTTCGCCCCTGCATTCGCAGCAAAGAACTCCATATAAAATACAAGTGATGCTATTCGATTTTCCAAATTTTTGTTGACATTTTATGTAAAAAGTTGTTAAATTTTACGGTGTGTCGTTATTTCTAATGTTTACGTTTAGTGCGTCAACACTTTTTATGCACCCTGTGCAACATCGAAGAAAGTTTTACTGAAATTTTCTTTGGACAAAAAAATATCATAACTTTTTTGGACTGTCTCAGATTCAATGTGGAAAGAACTCACTTCAATACAAGACAGTCCGCTTTGATTTTAAAAGTTTTAAGCATGCCTAGAAGAGGTTCCAATTTGATCTGAAAAGCGTCCAATTCGACGTGAAAATGGTATATGACATAGTAAAAGCGAACAGTTGGTGTAACGCTGCTTCTCAGTTGTAGCTGGTAATATTCTCATTCTGGAGGGGAGTGGTGAAGGTAATTTTTGCGCAACCTATGGGGTGTGCAAAGAACTCTATTCTCCAAAGCATGTCCATGCAATGAATGCGCTTTTGCACGAAGAGTTCGCCCCAACTCCACGCCCCAAGTGAGTTTCCTGCCGTTCGCCACCATCTGTATCATCTGCCATCCTCGAGGTGGGAGCTGGGGTTTCAGTAACCCACGCTTGTTCCCAGTGCGGTAGTAGTGGCGTGACGAGTGCGTGTATGCAAATGTGTCCGGTCCGGACCGTCGCGCCTCCTCCCCTTGATCCTATTCGGGCCGTCGTCGGCGCACGAATTCCATGTTTGTCATGCACGTCGTCACGATGGCTCCTCCGCTATGGCGTTTTTCAACGAATCATCCCTTCACGGTTGTCCTCCGATAGTCGAGTCCCGTTGTCACTCAAGCGCTTCGAACCCGCTGCATTCAGCGGTCTTCTAGCTATGTTTTCATCATCCACGATGCAAAGCAAATCATTGTAAGGTCGTGAGAATGAAACTAAACTTGTTGTGGAATATCTATAGGAGCCTCAGCATAAGCGCAGTGAACGACTGCATCCTATATGGTGTCACGGCGTCGTTTAGCGAGCCAGATGTTAATACCTCACATGCCTCCAATCCAAGATCGGCGGCTCCTGCATCCGATTGGCACTAGACCTCACTTAGGACAACTTGGAGGTGGATCCTAATCTTATCCCAAAATATTTCGAGCACATTTTTTTGGATGGGATAAACAATAAAGGACGACGTTGACCAATCCTTTTGGAATGCGCCACGCATTCCACTTCTATGGAACGTTGTGGATGTTGTGTGAATGCGTATTTGCTCTATACAATGCCTTCGGTAGTCATCCTTACCAGGCAAGTATGGTACCAATTCTCTAGTGTGTGTGTGGGATAGAAGGCTTAGGTGCCTACCCGGAAAACCCAAACTAGGAACGTACAATCGAGTTCACGCGACAGTCGGCGCCTGTTCCAGCTTTGCTACCACGCGCCTCTTTCCTTGTTGACTGTGTTAATGACCCATTCAATGCAGGCTTAGACAAGGCAACGGCTAACAATTAGGAGACTAACCTTAAAAAATGCGTCTAATATAACTGGACTACAATAAGACAGTTAAGCGATCTGATGCCCTATTTGCAAAGCGTTGGCTTTTTTGGCTTTCGTGTGGGCTTTTTTATAGATGCAGAGTTCTTCCAAGCTCCTTTTAAGTCAAATTTGTGTAACTCTGGTATTATTCTACTTTTACTTCTTTTTGTTTTCACTCGGTAGGGTGGAAGAGTGGACGAGTGGTAGCGCTGAGGCGGGGGATGTGGTGGACCCCATAATCGAAGTTTTGTTTTGTGTTTCCCCAGCCAACTAACGATAAGTCTTGAATCTCTTAGTAGTGTAAGAAATACCAGACTGAGAAGGAGGAAACACTGACTTGACTATCGGATGGCCATCCTAAGCCATCATACAGACCAAATACGATTTCAAAATGCCTCCACGATATGGGTACAACACCAGTGCGGACGCATCCGAACAACTTTTGACCAACTAAGGCCGTTGTTTATCATTTCAGGCTTATTTTGCAGAAGCGGTTTGGGCAGTCGTCAAGGTGCTAGCCTCGAAGTCCTAAAGAAGAAGAGATTTAACTGAACTTCCGAGGAAATAGGATTTCGGTTATAAAGAAAATTTGTGGTTAATTTTTAGCGCTTATTATATTTTATAAGAAGAGGTTCTTCTTCTCTCGTGAAGAAGAAGAAGAAGAACCTCTTTTTATAAAATATAATAAGCGCTTAACAGTTTGCTATATTGAAAAAGGTGACTCAGAGAATTGTGATCTACATTTTGAGTACGCGCCGTGAACCAACACTAGGCAGGATGGGTGCAAGTTGATGAGGTAGTGCCAAAGACAGAATAAAGGCTTCTAAAGTAGGACGAAAAAAGCACGTTGTGAGGTATAAAGCACTAAACTATACATCAGCCAGCCGCTAGAAGTCATTGTGCAGGCCAAGTAGATATACAAGTGACCTTTACAACATTGAGTAGAAGTAGAATGCGTGGCGCATTCAAAACAGGAAATGATTAACGCCGTTCTTTCTTATTTATAACATCCTTTAGTACGGTGTAGACTGTTGAGAGCGAAAAGTTAAATTAAACTCCTTCATAGGCTCATGGTACGAGCGTTGCAGGCATGTAAAATGCGAAGGTTGTTGAAATTATGATGGTACAAGTTAGTTTCTTCAAGCCGCAAACGACCGAAATCGAAGCTGCAAACTGTTTGCACGATGTTTCGTTGCCATCAAAACTCTAGCACCAGACAGGGAGTCGAACCCGCACCTCCTGCTTACCGGCGGGAATGCTCTACGCCATTACACCATCGGCGCTGTTTTTTTGAGTTATGATGGTACGCTCTGTCAGCTCGCTGCTTCTTTTGTTGGTTCCCTTCGCAAATTCGTTGCTCCTTTTAGGAGCTAAAACTAAACAACGATTGTTCAACAATTGATCGTTTTTGAGATGCACGTTACTTCCAAGATTTGTCGTTAACAAATTTTAAAGGATTTTTGCTTATACATTGACTTATATCTGTTTTAACCTTTTGCTTATACCAGCTTCAAAACAATACTCTGATAGACTGGGCATAGGATATACTCTGGTCGCAGCGGCCACCGCATCGTAGCTAAGTGGTGGAGTATTTGCAGGTTAGAATTGCAAACTGGGTATGCAACTATTCTACGGGCGGTTATGTCATACATTTTTTAAACACACATTGATAAAAAACCCTGCGCCTAATAATTTAGGAACAGTTTACGCTATTCAATGTTGTCATTCCAGTAATACTAATTGCTTCTTCCTATGATTCTTGTTGAGCACACCTTTGTTGAGTGTATGAAATAAATAAATAAATAAATAAATCAGAGTAGCCCATCTTTGGAAGGCAACGAGGTTAGCCCATTGTCTAGTCTGAGCAATACGCTTCACTTGCAATTTTACCCTCGTTTTTAAGAAGTCTGAGTGGAGGTCTCCTCTGCACAAGGATAGATTCTGGGCCGTTGTATCGAACCTTGGACTGAGTTTTTGAATAGTTTTTTAGTGTCACACGCGTGACTGACACAACCGTCTGTATCGGAGCCCACGGTCCGCTATTGTTATTCTTCTATACATACTACACTATTAGGGAGCGTGTAGCGCAATCAGAGGAGGTACCAGGTTCCTGGTTCGGATTTCCCGCCCACGCCAGCCAAGCCTTCCATCCCTCGGTGAATTGGTTCGAGACGTGCCTGGAAAGGATAAAGCGCTGACTTGTTCATCGGCTGGCTATCGCAAATCATTATAAGGCCAAATACGCATTCATATCGCCTCCACGACATCCCGTAGAAGTAGAATGCGCTGGCGCATCCCAGAAGGGATTGAGTAACGCTGTCCTTTATCCTTCATCATTCACTACCCTACTATGCCTACTATATGCCCAAGGAAGCCAAATGGAAAGTAGGACACGTCTCACGCCTGAGCAACAACCGCGTGGACCGTTTCCGCTGCGCGCCATCGCCCTTGAGTTATTGGAAGCGACATAGAAGGTGCTTGGCCAGCTAGTTGCACGGCGGTGTTTGTTCTCACCTCGGATGAGTTTCTTACAGGAACCGGCTTACTCAGTGACCATTTCGCTAGTCGCATTCCCAACTTGCCACTGCTTGTTGCGTCGTGAGTGCAACCCAGGAGGACAACCTTTGGTCTCTTCATACTCTTTCCCTTCACTTGCAGAAGAGACTTCTTAACTCATTCTACGTCCGACTTTCGATGAATTTTGCCATCTTTGCCGCTGTAACAGACGAGCATTTTTTTCAGCGTAATCAACATTGTTACAAGTCGTTATAGCAGCTTACGTTTCGACGTTGTCGTCTTCTTCAGAGCCTAGAAAAATCGAATTTATTTGAGAAACTACCCTCCCAATTTCATGCTACAGAGGCCTATCCAAAAGGAAAAGAGACCACGAAAACGACCCTTAAGAAGTTGAAAACCAGGCTAACGTTAGATGTGGACAGAAGAGTCCACCGTGGTATAGCTATAGCGGATTTTTCAGCTCTTCAGTAATTCATTACTTAATTTTCCAGCGATTTCCAGCCTTTTCGCTGTCAAGTTGCTTTTAGTGATTCCAGTTACAAAGAATAAGGGATAAATGTCGGCGTCGGTCAATTCTATTATGAGATTCCACATACTTCTACGGGATATCGTGGAGGCAATCTGAACGCATATTTATAAATATAATAAATATATAATTTATAAATATTTGGCCCACATCTGGGGTGGCATACCGATGGGCATGTCAGTGCTTTTTTCTTTCCCAGGCAAAATTAAATATTTATTATCCATTCATCGACTCCGGAGGGTGGAAGGCTTGCTGGCCTGGGCGGGAAATCCGAACCAGCAACCTGGGTGCACGCAACAGCTGGCGCCTTCTCCAACTACACCATCGTCCGCCCCTTGCAATCATAATTGCCATTTTTCTAACTGATCTAAACTAGTTACATTTCTCAAAGCAAAAGCAGTTACATTTTCCTTTGAATTTTAGGTTCTAGTTTTGTTACCCCTGGCTATACCAGGTCTTTTTATTGTTGTTGATGTTTTGATAAGCGCACTTGCGATGCTTAAACAATACCAATAATTCTAATTTCTAATTCAATTCAGAACTCCAATTCAAATACTTGCATGATTATTCTTAATATTTATTATGGTCTAGAAATCGTGACCGACCAAAGCGTTAGCAGGAGAGCTGGTGTAAAAGTTAATATTCTTGACAATTGCTAAGCCAGCCCATTCAGCCTGTAGGTTTTTCCAGACGGAATCCCTAATAATATCTCAGCTGTAGACTCTATACGATACCTACATAATGGTGTCTGTAGAATTTTTTTGCTCAATGTCTTTCATTTCTACCAGGTTTCGGAAGTGGATCCAAATTAATTCTAATTAGTTTTAATTATGATATAGAAAAAATTTATTAATTATAATTATAAGTAGGATAAAGGATAAGGAGGCGTTGATCAATTTTTTTGGGATGCGCCACGTATTCTACTTTTACGGATTTCGTGGAGGCGAATTGAATGCTATTAGACACATAGAGTGACTTGCGGTGGCCAGCTGATGCATCAGCGCTTCGTCCTTCCCAGACAACTCTGGTATCAATTCATCGGCCCAGGAGGGATGGAAGGTTTGGTTGGCCTGGGGGGGGGGCCACCAACCAGATGCGCTATCCACGCTCAAAATTACGATTATTATAATTAAGATACAGACTGTGTTCGATCCTGAGCATGTAGCGAGATATGAAATCTGTCGGCCACTATTTTTGCGCGGGAGGGGTATGAAGAGACACAGGGAAAATGGTCAATTGGCCACACTTGCAGTACATCGAAGAGTACTACCCGGTATTCCAAATGTTTTCATCTTTCCTGGGCCCTAGTAACACGAAAACGTGGAGACAAAGTCCGGTAAACGCCGCTAACCATCTTAGAAATTAATTGAAAGCGCAAGTCCACGTCGATGGTTCATACATTGAATTCCAGCCAAGCTCACCGTGATGACTAACGTAGATGCTTCCTGTTTCCGACCGTAGGCGTTGACAGATCAGTCGCTGCGTCAACCGTCGCCGAGAATCGCATACGTTTTGCATAAAATTCCGCTCTTTGAATACAGAATCCCGTTAAACGTCGAGTTCAGCGTAATCTGGATGAGGCAGCCGTCGCACTGAGTTACAAAATCTTTGACCAATGATCGAAATTTGGGGCTCATTTACGGTACGCTATTTTCAGTGTATTCAACAAGCTGAATTTATTCACTGTGTTGTGGTTCAAAGTAGAGCGTGAAAATCCTACCTGATTCTGTCCATGTTAGAATAAATTTCTCTGTTATGCAGGTGAGTACGTGCCTAAATTTTATAAGCATACATCAGTGAAAGCATATTTGTATCAACTTAGAAACCAGCGTACGGAATACTTCATTCGGAAGAGGCGCCGGCTATCGGATAGGCCAAGAAAACATTATCTCCCTCCCAGTCGGTGTCATAGCACCATATACATTCCTGGAAAGGGTAGAACACCGACCTGCCCTTCGGATGGTCACCTTGTTTCATTTTGTCTCTACGATATCTCACAGAAGCTATTCCTTGGAGACCTGATCGCTAACCAACCAAGTGGATTAACCGGCAATGAGCTTCTGAGGTGGTGTTTTTTGTTAAAGAACAGTGATATTGCGGAAGTCCAGCCTGATACACAATGATCCATTTTTCCTTTCTTGAAAAACGTTCTTTCCGCCACCTATCTCCTGAATAAATTTTTTCTTATGACACTGTTGTTCACCGTCAGGGTTACGCGGTTTTTTGTTCGAAAACGGGAAAGACAAAATGAGGACGAAGGAGATTAGGAAAGCTGTAAATCGGACTTCCAGCTCGGAAGCGTAGATAATACTTCGCGAGAAATCGGAGTCGGGAATACGGAAACGGAAATTCCGCACATGCTCACCAGAGATAAAGACGCCACAACTCCTAATGATTGCATAAAGTTGTTTATGTTGTCATCCATTAGAATTTTAAATTTTATTTTTTATTTTCTAGTGTTATTTAGGTTTAATTTTTATATTGAATTTATTGAATTTATGCGATGCGTAAGGCGCTATTGAAAATATGAAGCTTCTTGAATTTACATTAAACGCCAGCTGGTTATCGTTCCCAAAAATCCAAAATAACTCCACCTCAGGAGGTCGTTACCGACTGGATTCCTTGGAGCGCGCCATGCGTTTCACTTAATAAGTGATAACGAGAATGCATGGCGTACTGTTGGAACGATAACCAGCTGGCGTTTAATGTGAATTCAAGAAGCTTCATATTTTCAATAGCGCCTTACGCATCGCATAAATTCAATAAATTCAATATAAAAATTAAACCTAAATAATAATCCGAACCACGGATCTCCCTCGATAGAGAGCCTTCGGGCTCTCTTGTTAAGAGGGATCTCGGGCCGCTTGTCGCAGGGCCACGTGGCGCGTCCCCGGGTGGTGGATAGGGGAATTAAACGCGAACCAAATGCGACCGTGTACTGCCCAGAGACGCAGGTGGGATGCAGGGGATGGACTCCTTGCTCCTGCTGTGTCGGGTCGATGCGTTCCTTGTGCGCGGGAGCGGCATGTTCGTGCACAGTGTGATGTGTCCGTGACTGTGCGGATTGTAGCTGTGTCAGCTCGGCCAAAAGCTTGCACTCGGTAGACTGAGAGTACATCGTAAGGCGATTCGAGGCCGCCTTAATTCTCGTCCTGTCCCTTCGGGCAGTCTGGCTGGCTGCCCGGAGTTCTTCGCCCGTACGACAGAGCCTGACTGGCTACCCTGTGTACTCCAGTCAAAAACAGCAGCACTAAAGGGCCTCATTCCCCTGACCCCGAAAGAGCCCCCATTTCTGCAGCGATGGGAAGGACGAGTACGGAGAGGCTGCTAAAATCTCAGGGCCTAACCAGGCTGCGCAAACTGAGAAGGACTAGGATGACGATCTGTACTTACAACGCCCGCACGCTTGCGTCGGAAGCATCCGTCGAGGACCTGATGATGCAAGCCAGGAAGATCAAGTACGACGTCATCGGACTGACCGAGACGAGAAGACACCACCCCCTACACGCCGCCTACGACTCCGGAGAAGAACTGTTCCTCGGAACATGCGACAGCAGGGGAGTAGGCGGCGTTGGTGTCCTCGTCAACACGCACTTGGCCATGAACATCGATTCGTACGAGTCTCTGACAAGCCGAATCGGACGTCTGCGACTGAAGCGATGTGGCTCCGTGCCAGCCTTGACTGTGTTCGTCGCGTATGCCCCAACATCCGACTACGACGACGAAGACGTCGAGGCCTTCTACGTGGAGCTGGAGAAGTTCTATAAGGAAGATCACACCTTCTACAAGGTGATCGTCGGCGACTTCAACGCCAAGATCGGGCCACGAAGGTCGCCGGAAGAACTTCACATCGGAACCCACGGTTTGGAGTGGAACGAGCGAGGTGAAAGGCTGTCTGAGTTTATCATGTCGACCAAGACCATCCATGGAAACTCGCAGTTCCAGAAGCCTCCCTCCCTACGATGGACCTGGGAATCCCCCGGTGGCCAGTTCCACAACGAGATCGACCACATCATCTTCAATCGCAAGTATTGCCTGACCGATGTCTCCGTTGTCCCCAAGTTCTACACGGGATCGGACCACCGCCTCCTTCGCGCGAGGTTCCGCTTTTCGCGTCAAGGAGAGAAGGCCGCGAAGTTCAAGAAGAGGAGTCCCAGAACGACCATCAACTGGGATCTCTACACCTCTCTTGTCGGCCTTTGGGAAGATGCCGTCATGGACAACGTCGACGAGGAATACGATCGCTTCGTGCACCATCTCCACGATAGTGCTAAGGGAGCCGAGAGCTTGAAGACCACCAAGAGACGCCTGTCTCCGGAAACTCTCGAGCTGATACGCCAACGTGGAGCAGCACGAGCGTCAGGCAACTATCAACTGACGTCCGAGCTTGCAAAGCTATGCAGAGCGGCGATAAAGGAAGATCTGAAGGAGAGAAGGGCGGAAGTGTTGGCTGAAGCAGCAGAGGCAGGGCTGAGCATCCGCAATGCCCGCCGGAACTTCGCCAACTTCAAGACCAAGATGACCGCTCTCCGACGTCCTGACGGAACCGTCACCTCTTCCAGAAGGACCATGGAGAAAGTCATCCACGACTTCTACTCCGATCTCTTCGATAGCCACGTCCACCTGCCCCTACGCCATCTTCCGCAGGATGGATACGTCATCCCCTCTGTTCTCCCTTCCGAGATCCGACACGCCATCTCGTCGGTGAAGAAACGTACAGCACCCGGTCCTGACAGGATCAGAGCTGAACACCTGAAGAACCTCCCGCCAGCGCTCATCAACACCTTGGCGCGGCTCTTCACACGCTACCTATCCGAATGCAAGGTTCCATCTCAGTGGAAGACCAGCAAGACCGTCTTGCTGTACAAGAAGGGAGACGTGCACGACATTGGCAACTATCGCCCGATCTGCCTGCTGTCCGTAGTCTACAAGCTGTTCACTCGAGTCATCCTGAATAGGATTAGTAGAACGCTGGACGAAGGACAGCCATGCGAACAAGCAGGATTTCGGAGAGGATTCATCACGATCGACCACATACACACCATTACGAAGCTCATCGAAGTGTCGCGAGAGTACAAGCTGCCGCTTTGCCTTACGTTCATTGACCTGAAGAAGGCATTCGACTCCGTCGAGACTGAAGCGGTTATGGAAGCCCTGCTCACCCAGGGCGTTCCTACTCAGTACATCAGAGTCCTTCGAGAGCTGTACAGTGGATTCACGACCAAGATCTCACCATTCTACAACGACGTCGTCATTGACGTGAAGAGAGGGGTTCGACAAGGGGATACCATATCCCCGAAGCTCTTCAGCGCCACCCTCGAAAACGTCATGCGCGAAACAGAATGGGAAGACATGGGAGTGAAGGTCGACGGCCGGCAACTGCACCATCTTCGCTTCGCTGACGACATCGTGCTCATAACACCGAGCATCAGTCAGGCGGAACGAATGCTGGCTGACTTCGATCGTGTATGTGGAACCGTTGGACTGCAGCTGAATCTTACGAAGACGATGTTCATGAAGAACGGATGGGTTTCTGATGCCCCATTCTCGCTCAACGGAACGAACATCTCCGAATGCTCCAGCTATGTGTATCTGGGTCGCGAAGTCAACATGGCCAACGACCTAGCACCAGAGCTGAGCAGGAGGAAACGAGCGGCTTGGGGAGCTTTCAAGAGCGTCGAAGAAGTCGTGAAGAAAACGAAGAACGTCCGACTCCGTGCCCACCTATTCGACTCCACTGTTCTTCCTGCCCTAACATACGCCTCAGAGACCTGGGCTATACGAAAGCAGGATGAACACGCGATCAGCGTCGCGCAGCGTGGAATCGAGAGGACGATGCTCGGAGTGACACGACTCACGCAAGTGAGAGAAGGCCTCCGGAGTTCCGAGCTTCGCCGACGTTCGAAGATCAGAGACGCTGTCGCATGGGCCAAGTCGTCGAAAATTAGGTGGGCCGGCCACGTAATGCGATTCGCAGACACCCGCTGGACGAGAGCCGTCACAGACTGGATTCCGCGGGATGTCAAAAGAACACCAGGACGCCCACCAACGCGTTGGTCGGACTTCTTCGTGAAAGCCCTGAACGACCGATATGACGCTCTTCGTGTCCCTCGAGCGAGGAGGGTCCATTGGACCACTCTGGCACGCGACAGGGACGAATGGAGACGCTGCTGGCGCCCGCTCGAGCAAGTCGATGATCAACGGGACGACAGGTGATACAGGTGATACTGTTGGAACGGGACGTGGTAATTCTTTCGTACAGATTAGAATCTATTATGTTCCAGCGGGCAACTTGATTAGACGAAATGCATAATATAATAAAAATTCTGTCCACCTACAAAAATTTTGTAATTTTATGAAGAGTTCTGTTTCTTATTGAAAAAATCCTTAAAACCTTGTACCTACGATACGACTTGACACTATCCACGCCAGATTATTGTGTCACTGTCGGCCTTATCCAAGGTTTTGGCGAAGGAGGTTGGAAATGGGGAGTGGTGCAGGACTAGAGCAAGAGGTCCACTCCAATTCTCCTTCATAACATGCGTAGAATTCGTGCAAAAATTTCGACAAATGAATACAGCGAGCACGATTGTGAATATGCAACTACGATATAAGGATAAAAACGCCTAGGTCTTGTGCGGCAAGGGTAACACTACATATCAGGATCGTCTTTTTTTCTAAAAAAAGAACCTAGGAAGATTCCAAGTTCGACGTTCTTGAAACCTGGGCATTTTCTTACCATTTGTTCTCTCCTGAGAACCTAGGAAGGTTTTTGTGACCGGGCAGATCATTGTTGCTTCGCTTCTGTACCAGGAGTGCAGCTTACTTAGACTGTTCGTCCTGTGGCTGCTTCTTCTGCATCATGAGCTGTTCAACTAGTCATAAATAGCTGAATGCCTTCGTGTTCCTTCTTCGAACAATACTGATGACGATAGGGATATTCCTTGAAACGTATTCAAAATTGGCCCGCCCTGCAGGCTTCGTTTGGAATCTTTGAGAATGAGTGGCGACTTTCTGCTACACGAGATTGCACGCACGATTGCATCGACGGGGGATAGAACTTCTTCTAACGGACCAACGACTCTAATTGGTAGTTTCGAGAACAGATGCAGCCACTGCATCATCCTAGCAGCCGCATGTTCTTGTGCCGCGGCAGTGCCTTCGCAAGAAATGGTAGTCCTTGAACAGCATTCTGCCATCTAACCCCTTTAACATTGTTCAACCTTTCTTATCCTTCAGAGCTGTTACGAAATGTGATATCATTCAGCCCATTCCTTCGTCTGTAATTTTGTTCTCGGATCAGCATGCATTCGAACGTTTCGCTTTTCTCATCTCTTCATCCAATTAGAAAAAATCCTATCTATCCTAAATTGATTTAACCCCAAATTTCTTTCGCTGCACAACACCTTGTTTTCGAACGGTCAACGGTAGAGACAGCCTCAGCCTTATTGGATTCCCCCGGCCGGCCAGTGCATTCGAGCTGTTGCAGAACGTTCTTCAAGCACTAGCTGTAGCAGTAGATCAATGCTTTAGCACATCTGTTGAAGTCTGAAGCTGGTAACTGGTATAGAGGCTATATGTCGTTTAACGATATTTCATTGCGATCAAAACTCTTGCGTCAGGCGGGACTCAAACCCGCAGTTCCTGTTTACCGGGCAGCGATGCTACACCTTACACCATCAGCGTTGTCTGACACCACGTAACATCTGTGATATCTTCATCCCGATATCACGGGTGACTGCTGTTACGCTTTGGGTTCGAGTCCTGCCTGGTAGAGTTTGGTAGCAACAAAACATCGTGTAAGAACATATAGCTTCTAGATCGCTTGTAGGGTCATGGATCAGCGCACAAATCCAACAGGAGTTATTGTTTGTGTATTTAAACTAAATTTCCTTCAAACCGGTCAATTTCGAACCGAAGTGTGCGTCATTGAGGTTGAGATAAGTGCGTTTTGTAGATTTAAAAAATGTTTTGATTAAAAAGCATAAAGCAATAAACTAAGCTGTAGTCTCACTAAAATAAAAATCGCTATGCTGGGTGTTCCAAGAAAACTGCTTTACTTTTATTTTACTGCTACGTGAGCTAAAGGGTGAATGTTTATCATCGAAAGTTCCTGAGTTCTAGAGGATGTATGCATGTGTGGATGAAGGTTATGCCATGCACTCAACCAGTGCGCCGCGATGCCTGTCTTGGTAATACTGTGAATCTTGTTCAAGTGCATACAATTCTACAGGTCGGCAAAAACATTTGCAAGAAAACACAGGTAAAAGGCATTTGCTCCTGTCAATCAATTAAACGTCACCTGCGAACTAGACCAGTGCACAGCGCTTTCTCTTCACTTGACACGCCAGATTATCCTTTATCCCAGCAATCTTGAAAAACATTGGAATTTCAAAATGTTAGGGAATTTATGCCAAGAGTTTCGTGTAGTAGCGCAGTTGGAAAGGGAGCCTACCGTCCGCGTGCACTTCGATTCAAAGTTCTTGGTCGGAATCTCCGCCTAGGTCAACGAAACTCTCCATCCGTGGTCGGTGCAGAATATGCAGTTGTCTCCTCGATAATCCATAAAAGTAGAAGTCGTGGCGAATTCCACAAAAGGATTGGCCTGTGAACTGGTAGCAGACTACTTTGGTAACGAAATGCTACAGATATGCTAACCGAGTGGCGCTTCAACCCTGGCACAGACTAAAGATGCGTTCAGAGCTGGCTCTGCGATATCCCGAAAAAGTAAGATGCATGGCGCGCCCCATGCTGGGATTGATTAACGCCGGTGCTTATCCTTATTACCCAATCCATAGGTAAGGGAAGTAGTATGGTTGTAGCGGACTCGAAACGAATCCTTAGGGGGAATGCGATTCATTTCATATCTCGATCTGCAATAAAGTGTTAAAGCCGACACCAAGACCGTGCTATAAATCGTGTTATTCACTGTTCTCGGTGAGAATGACTGGATCTGGGTCGCCGCACGATTTCGCGATGACTGCATGGCTGTCGCTTAACATCTGCATTCCTCCTTCGTCCCTATTCTCATGTCCGAATTTCACAACCGGCCGACTTCCTCGTTCGAATGAATAAGCAGGTGTGAAGAAGACGGAGTGCCGACTCAACAAAAATAGTCGCCGACATTTTGCCGTTCGTTCTGTGACATTCCGCAAGCAAAAACATCGTCGGTCGCGATCTCGACGGCGTCCTCCCGCTGATGACGCTCTCGCACCTTCGTAACTTCTGCTCCTTCGCGAATTCTACAGTTGACGAACTTCTGAAGGCATCACGATGAAAGGCTCTGTTTATCCTTTTCTACAGCAGTGTTGACGTGCAGATGTATGGGAGACATGTAAGCACGAGGTCGAACATATGTAGCTCCTGCATGCGATACATCGCGAAAATAAATGTCGTTCCTCGCCATTTGCAGCTTTAGATCTCGATCCAAGAATTTCTACTGAGAGAGACTCAAAGCTATAATGTCGTGAACTGGACTAAAAGTCTTTGGATAACAAACTTTCTATACTTGCTACATAAATGCTGTCCTATTGCTGTACTTTTTGCACTTCGTGTTCTTGATCTATGTATTGACTTAAAATGAAATCACTGCTTCATTGGCTTCCAATCTGGAACCCTTTCCCTACCGCAATTCTGCCTTCAATCTAGAAAAGAAGAAGGCTGACGGTTTCACCACAATTTCTAGCTCACCGTGTATGCTCGCTTTTCTGCTCTTAGTTTTCTCCCTCTGTTCCTTGACCGTTTTATGTTGCTACCTCCCCAGCTGGGTCAGTATTTTGGTTACCCAGTTTATTATTACTAACCGCTGAATTTTTTTAATTTTCATGTGGATGGTGTGTGGGTCTTATTTCAAATATTATTGTTAGCGCCCCTTAGTGAAACCCTGTGCTTCATGAAGATGAAAAGTTGTGGAAAGCGCAATCGGAGGAAGCGGCCGCGCTAGGTGAACTGATACTAAATTACCGCGCATATTATTTGGTCAGTTGCCGAAAAGGACGCTTTGGAGCGTTCCAAATCCTTCTTCAAAATCAAGCACTTGTGAAAAGAAACATATATTTGAGCTCGGCAGCTTGAACTCTATCTTTTGACATATAAATTAGTAGAGTTGAACAATCCATATAGGCCGGACAGAATCAATCGAGTGGGCGCGACAGCCTGTAGAGTGAGCGTTTGGAGAGCTTTATTGGAAATTCATAGCCGCCCTACTCAGGAATTGCTCCAATACTGTTCAGCTTACCTTTGGAGTGCGCCGTGAACAATGCATATAGAATCGAACCTATCAGTCGGAATAAGAGCGCAGGAAACCTCACCGCTACCGTCCGCCGCTCTAAAGTAGCACCTGGGCCTAGCCGTTTAGGCAGCTGAGGACTTCCGAGCACGTCCGCAAACGTGCAGCTACGACGCTGCACGTTTGCGGACTACTAAATCTCTACTACCTACAAAATCCACAAGCAGCAGCCGGAACGATTCGATATCTACAGAGTTATTGTGCACCGAACACTCCCGTGCCTCCAGTTTAGCATCACTCCACCAACATGTGTCATAGTCGATGGAATTGCAAAACTCACTGTTTCCTAGACAGCCAGAAGCTAACAGGTTTGCTATACTCTTTGCACATGTGATAGGTAGGCTGTTTTTGTCCAGCTAACCTCACTCTACAAGCTCTCGCGCCTACTCGATTGATCGGTTCGATTCTATATGCATTGTTCATGGCGCACTCCAAAGCCAATCTGAACAGTCTTAGAGCAGTTCCTGAGTAGGGCGGCTGAGAATTTTCGGTAAAATTCCCCAAACGCTCACTCTACAGACTGTCGCGCCCACTCGATTGATTATGTCCAGCCTATATGCATTGTTCAACCCTATTGATCTATATGTCAAAGGATAAAGCTCGGGCTGCTGAGCTCAAAAATATGTTTCCAGTTATTTATTTATTTATTTAAAAGTTATTCAAAAAAGCCGCTCAGGAACGCTCCAAAGCGTTCTCTTCGGCAATTGATCAAATCATATGCGCGGTAGTGTAGACCCCTTGGGAGGATAGAACGCTCACTTGTTCACCGCATCATCGTATAGGCCGAACACGAATTCAAATTGCCCACGATAAATGAATGGCACATCCCTCGAAGAAGATGCTTAACGCAGGCTTGACCTCTATCTCTTGTGGCGGTATAATGCGCTTAATCGTGGTGGTGCCATATTAAAAAGAATAAAGAATGAGAGGCCAGGAGTATTTAGACGTTGAAATTTTACTCACATGGCAGCCGAGCCACTTCACTTCGCTCTGCGAGCATGTTAATATTACTGAACTTCATTCCTATGTAAACCTCTAAAAACTGAATGAAGCATTGTGCTGAAAAATATGCAATCGTAGCCTGTTTCGATGGCAGCGGATCATTCGTTTCTTAAGGTGTGTACGTTACACCTTCATACCTCCTCCCTCGGAAGTCGCTTATTCTGCACCTCTCATCCAGACTCATTACAGCTTCCTGGAGTCGAAATTCCTCCTCCACTAGTCTGCATTTAGCGTCAAGTCAGCGTTCAGCTCCTCCCTTGATGTTACAAATTTCTAACTGATGAAAGGTATAACTGGTCTTCCCGAACCCTAGAGAATTCTCCAAAATGGCGCTTCCTGCCAACTGCGCCAAATGCGCTGATGGCATAACCTTGGCCAAGAGTTGGAGATATCCTAAACAAGGCCTGAAGTTCACCTGTAGGCTGCAGCTCCAGCAACCAGATTCGCCAATGATGCATCGTGGGCGGCAGTAGTTGAGTAAAGATGTAAAGCCGCACGCCCTTCGAGGATGCCGTTTAAAGGGCAGGATAAGGACAAAACAGGACGTCCGTCAGCTGTTCCCTGTTTGGAGCGCGCCATGCGTTTCCTCTATGATGTTCTTAAGTCACCTTCGTTACGAATTTGGCCCGTACAATTATTTACAATGGCCAGTCAATGCTCAATGCATCACGATACCCTATAATGAGAAGCGTTCTTTCGATTAATCAACCGCGAAGAGATGAAAAGCTTGGTTGCCCTGGATAGGACCCGAACCAAGAAACTCGAAACTCTCCACGACTGTTCTATCACCCGCCCAATGTTGCCAGGAGTTATTCTCTCTCGGTTCTCTCTCCGGTGTTATGAATAATTCATGGTTTATAATGAAGCATCCGCTTAGGATCTAGAAAGCTTTTCGAGGTTACCTCTTGGTAGAGATACTCACAGCAGGCCCTCCACCGCACACAAATAGTTCATCTTAAGTGCTGAATCAAATCCTTTTTGTTCCGCGTGTCCTTAGGAAACGCGCTGTGAGCTCTTTCCCCTTATTATGTTTTCCTGACTGTTTTTCCTTTTATCCTGATTTTCCTGAAATCGTAACCGGATTCTCACCACAGTTCACCTATCTAATCCCGCGCTAGAAGAAGGCTGTGCTGACGATCGTCGTCGCATCCATACATTGATTCATTTTATCGCCTCATCAATTGCGAATCTTGCTTACATCAACCTGGGGCCGGATTCATCAACATTGAACCCATGGATACAATGGGTAGAGGAGGTACACACCACGAAGCACTCATATCTATTCCTTATGTTATCACTATCCCATATACCCAGTATATCTGCGGGTTTCAGCGTTGATGAATCCGGCTTGTGAACATCTAATTAGAACATGCCTCTCACTAGTCCTTGAAAGCCTCTCATAAGCTCACAAGGGAAGGGTCTGAAGCGTATGGCTGAACGGGGAGAGCAAGTCATATAGGAAAAATGTCTACCTCCCCCTAATTAGTATAAAAATATGTTCCATTTTTGCCAACTTGTTAAACCCAAGGATTAGGGGGTCCTCGAAGTTACAATGGAATTGGCGCCTCTCGAAATCTGGGGTCTTTTACGCTCGCAATGCCTCTGCCGACAAGCATCTCGGAGCGCAGTGGATGGTGACGTTGCTTCACTCGAGGAAAGACTGGGGTTCGATTCTCCTGCTCTCCTGTATTTTCTGCATTTTTGCAGTTCATCTGATTGATAGAGATTTTAGGGATTCTGACGTCTATTCCATTTTCAGACCTTTTCTGCGCAAATTTCCAGCTGTATGCTGTGGAGAGTAACTTCCTTGCGACTTGTTTATTACTGACCAGTATTTTAACCAAAGGCAAGGAGAAAGCTATTTAACATAATGATGTATGCCTACTACCCTTTCCTCCGAAACGAGAGTTGCACCCGATAACATTATCATATGCACACTGCATGCTTTTCTTTCTAGGTCTATCAGTTCATCTTGCGGATCCCAATCTTCCTCTTCTTCTTCCACCACTCCCCTTCCAGCAATTCGTCTTCGTCAACTTCAAGTTGACGTGCTTCGAAGCCCTTGAGTATGCTGGCCATCCTTTCGGTCAGCTTGATTTCTTCCCTCCAAGATTCTTTGTCTAAAGGTGGGCCACACTTCAGCGTGAGTAGGTGGATCACCACTCGACCGTCGGCGGACACTGTTGGTATTAGGTTCTAGAAAACCTTCAGCAGACCTTTGATTTCCAGGTGATAGGCAGACATGAGGGAAAGAGTGTATCGATGCCGTTTATGTTATTTTGCTGGATACACAAACCGCGTTTCTCACTTGAACTCCCTCCGAAGTCGCATCCTGGCCTCTTTCGAAAATCCGAGTAGGTCGTTGGTCCATGTAGGGAAAAAACTTTGAGGAGCTTGTAGCTTTTATACGCTGCTCGTATTATGACCAATCCTGCTTCATGCACTTTGTATTTGTGTATCACTTGTGTTGAACATTTCTACATCATCAAGTTGAATACCACAGCATGCAGCCGGAAAATTAGGCAAAAGCCTCTGAAAATGGTATAGACTTCAGAATCCCCCAAATCTCAATCAGATAGTTGAAATGCAAAAATGCAGCAGTGCAGAAAAACCAAACTCTCGACCTTCCTCGCTTGAAGCAATGTCACCATCCACTGCGCTCCCAGCCGCTTGCCCGTGAAAGCATCGAGGCATGGCGGGCGGCAAGACCCGCGAACTCGCGAGGCGCCGATTCCATTGTAACTTCAAGGACCCCCTACTCCTTGGGTTTAACGACCTGGCAAAAAAGAAACACATTTTTTACTAAATAAAGGCTGTGTATTCTTCCTGTATGACTCGCTCTCCCCATTCAGACATGCGCTTCAGACCCTTCCTTTGTCGTTCTCTTCCAATACCGTGGGGAGGTGGCATAACCCACCTTTAGCTCTCATGCTCCCATTCCATAATCGACTACAGTGACCGTTAGTTCCGTGGTATTCAGGCCGTTTTTTGTTGGCATAGAATAGTCCCTCGGACTAGTTGTCACGGACCGTGGAGTCCGCCCCCCGTGGTGTGCGCTGCGCCGAGTTGCATGTTGAAAAACATCCGACCGCATTCACACGGATCCGCCGCTGCGACCGCAATACTCCGTCACCGTTGTTGTTTAGATGCCAAACGAACAAAATGGGTATTGCGGACCGCACACAAGCAATCAGAACCATGTCGCCGCGGACGACGGCAGCGTGAGTTCGAATTTTTCGGATTTTTCTTTTCAACCTGTACGCTATTAGAGCTGATTTTATACCCAATTAGAGCTGGTGAAATTGGACATTTTTCTGGTCTATCCTAGTAGGAGGGGGGCAATGCTAGAGAAGCGAAACAGGCATAAATAGGGTGACCTATTCCTGTAAGGAAATTATGCAGAAAAGCTTTCTGGAATACCAGCACAGTGTGTAACCGCCATTGAATAGCTCAATTTCAATGCTACCGTCGTCGTCAAAGTGACTGAGTGAATCGCCCCCTACTAGGATAGATCCCATTTTTAAAATCAAATTGGAAAACACTTTTGAAATCAAACTGAACCCCTTGCACATTAAAAGTGACGCCCTCCAGATTAGCCAAGGAGCTTGACTGACGAAAAAGTTAAAATGATTTTGTATACAAGGAAAATTTAATATGACGTTCTTTGAAATTTTAAGTTCGCTTGTCTCAAAAAGTGAACCTACTGCTTGAAATTTACAAAAAATTCATATTGGAGGGAAGATGTTCATTTAAATCCTAATTTTAAATGCAGAGTGACAGCCACTTCTGAAGAAAAGCCATGCACTCTGTTAGAACATTGCGATTTTCCTTCGATTAGCAGAAGAAAACGCTGTTTGTTACGCACTTGTAAACGGTAGAACAAGGACAAATGTTGAAAATATATGCATTTTCACTTTACTGTTTGAAGTAAGCAGCGCTTACACTGCCAATGATTCGAAATTACGATGAACCGGTCGAGTGCGTGGCGTGACTTCTTCTTCTAATACATCAGAAAATTGCTTCCCTTTTTCGCTTTGGAATAAATTTTAAACACTGCAGAGATCTTCGCTATCAACCATTTTAATCAACTTCAAAAATGGTTAATTCACCTGCCCCAATAAGTCAACTTACGTCCAAATTTTATAAAATCTTTGTTTTTTAGGGAAAAAGAATAATGGTGCGAATTTATTGACATGACTAACACATAAAATTCTGTATTTAAATATTTTATGCATTATTTTTCTGAAAAGCAAAACCTTTATAGAATTTCAGACTATACGCTGATATTTTGTGGCAAGTGAACTTTAAAAAATTCGAAGTTGGTTGATGTGATCGATAGCGATAGTCTATGGAGTCTTTAAAACTTATTTTTAAGTGCAAAAGGGCAGCAACTTCTTGTTAAACCAATATACACCAAATAACACCACACCAAAGCATTGCTCTCTTTCTAATAATAATATCACCTGTCGTCCCGTTGATCATCGACTTGCTCGAGCGGGCGCCAGCAGCGTCTCCATTCGTCCCTGTCGCGTGCCAGAGTGGTCCAATGGACCCTCCTCGCTCGAGGGACACGAAGAGCGTCATATCGGTCGTTCAGGGCTTTCACGAAGAAGTCCGACCAACGCGTTGGTGGGCGTCCTGGTGTTCTTTTGACATCCCGCGGAATCCAGTCTGTGACGGCTCTCGTCCAGCGGGTGTCTGCGAATCGCATTACGTGGCCGGCCCACCTAATTTTCGACGACTTGGCCCATGCGACAGCGTCTCTGATCTTCGAACGTCGGCGAAGCTCGGAACTCCGGAGGCCTTCTCTCACTTGCGTGAGTCGTGTCACTCCGAGCATCGTCCTCTCGATTCCACGCTGCGCGACGCTGATCGCGTGTTCATCCTGCTTTCGTATAGCCCAGGTCTCTGAGGCGTATGTTAGGGCAGGAAGAACAGTGGAGTCGAATAGGTGGGCACGGAGTCGGACGTTCTTCGTTTTCTTCACGACTTCTTCGACGCTCTTGAAAGCTCCCCAAGCCGCTCGTTTCCTCCTGCTCAGCTCTGGTGCTAGGTCGTTGGCCATGTTGACTTCGCGACCCAGATACACATAGCTGGAGCATTCGGAGATGTTCGTTCCGTTGAGCGAGAATGGGGCATCAGAAACCCATCCGTTCTTCATGAACATCGTCTTCGTAAGATTCAGCTGCAGTCCAACGGTTCCACATACACGATCGAAGTCAGCCAGCATTCGTTCCGCCTGACTGATGCTCGGTGTTATGAGCACGATGTCGTCAGCGAAGCGAAGATGGTGCAGTTGCCGGCCGTCGACCTTCACTCCCATGTCTTCCCATTCTGTTTCGCGCATGACGTTTTCGAGGGTGGCGCTGAAGAGCTTCGGGGATATGGTATCCCCTTGTCGAACCCCTCTCTTCACGTCAATGACGACGTCGTTGTAGAATGGTGAGATCTTGGTCGTGAATCCACTGTACAGCTCTCGAAGGACTCTGATGTACTGAGTAGGAACGCCCTGGGTGAGCAGGGCTTCCATAACCGCTTCAGTCTCGACGGAGTCGAATGCCTTCTTCAGGTCAATGAACGTAAGGCAAAGCGGCAGCTTGTACTCTCGCGACACTTCGATGAGCTTCGTAATGGTGTGTATGTGGTCGATCGTGATGAATCCTCTCCGAAATCCTGCTTGTTCGCATGGCTGTCCTTCGTCCAGCGTTCTACTAATCCTATTCAGGATGACTCGAGTGAACAGCTTGTAGACTACGGACAGCAGGCAGATCGGGCGATAGTTGCCAATGTCGTGCACGTCTCCCTTCTTGTACAGCAAGACGGTCTTGCTGGTCTTCCACTGAGATGGAACCTTGCATTCGGATAGGTAGCGTGTGAAGAGCCGCGCCAAGGTGTTGATGAGCGCTGGCGGGAGGTTCTTCAGGTGTTCAGCTCTGATCCTGTCAGGACCGGGTGCTGTACGTTTCTTCACCGACGAGATGGCGTGTCGGATCTCGGAAGGGAGAACAGAGGGGATGACGTATCCATCCTGCGGAAGATGGCGTAGGGGCAGGTGGACGTGGCTATCGAAGAGATCGGAGTAGAAGTCGTGGATGACTTTCTCCATGGTCCTTCTGGAAGAGGTGACGGTTCCGTCAGGACGTCGGAGAGCGGTCATCTTGGTCTTGAAGTTGGCGAAGTTCCGGCGGGCATTGCGGATGCTCAGCCCTGCCTCTGCTGCTTCAGCCAACACTTCCGCCCTTCTCTCCTTCAGATCTTCCTTTATCGCCGCTCTGCATAGCTTTGCAAGCTCGGACGTCAGTTGATAGTTGCCTGACGCTCGTGCTGCTCCACGCTGGCATATCAGCTCGAGTGTTTCCGGAGACAGGCGTCTCTTGGTGGTCTTCAAGCTCTCGGCTCCCTTAGCACTATCGTGGAGATGGTGCACGAAGCGATCGTATTCCTCGTCGACGTTGTCCATGACGGCATCTTCCCAAAGGCCGACAAGAGAGGTGTAGAGATCCCAGTTGATGGTCGTTCTGGGACTCCTCTTCTTGAACTTCGCGGCCTTCTCTCCTTGACGCGAAAAGCGGAACCTCGCGCGAAGGAGGCGGTGGTCCGATCCCGTGTAGAACTTGGGGACAACGGAGACATCGGTCAGGCAATACTTGCGATTGAAGATGATGTGGTCGATCTCGTTGTGGAACTGGCCGGGGGATTCCCAGGTCCATCGTAGGGAGGGAGGCTTCTGGAACTGCGAGTTTCCATGGATGGTCTTGGTCGACATGATAAACTCAGACAGCCTTTCACCTCGCTCGTTCCACTCCAAACCGTGGGTTCCGATGTGAAGTTCTTCCGGCGACCTTCGTGGCCCGATCTTGGCGTTGAAGTCGCCGACGATCACCTTGTAGAAGGTGTGATCTTCCTTATAGAACTTCTCCAGCTCCACGTAGAAGGCCTCGACGTCTTCGTCGTCGTAGTCGGATGTTGGGGCATACGCGACGAACACAGTCAAGGCTGGCACGGAGCCACATCGCTTCAGTCGCAGACGTCCGATTCGGCTTGTCAGAGACTCGTACGAATCGATGTTCATGGCCAAGTGCGTGTTGACGAGGACACCAACGCCGCCTACTCCCCTGCTGTCGCATGTTCCGAGGAACAGTTCTTCTCCGGAGTCGTAGGCGGCGTGTAGGGGGTGGTGTCTTCTCGTCTCGGTCAGTCCGATGACGTCGTACTTGATCTTCCTGGCTTGCATCATCAGGTCCTCGACGGATGCTTCCGACGCAAGCGTGCGGGCGTTGTAAGTACAGATCGTCATCCTAGTCCTTCTCAGTTTGCGCAGCCTGGTTAGGCCCTGAGATTTTAGCAGCCTCTCCGTACTCGTCCTTCCCATCGCTGCAGAAATGGGGGCTCTTTCGGGGTCAGGGGAATGAAGCCCTTTAGTGCTGCTGTGTTTGACTGGAATACAACACGGGTAGCTAGTCAGGCTCTGTCGTGCGGGCGGGGTACTCCGGGCAGCCAGCCAGACTGCCCGAAGGGACGGGGCGAGACTTGAGGCAGCCTCGAATCGCCTTACATGTACTCCCAGTATACCGAGTGCAAGCTTTTGGCCGAGTCGACACAGTTACAATCCGCGCAGTCACGGACACATCCGCGCACACTGTGCACGAACATGCCGCTCCCACGCACAAGGAACGCGTCGACCCGACACAGCAGGAGCAAGGAGTCCATCCCCTGCATCCCACCTGCGTCTCTGGGCAGTACACGGTCGCATTTGGTTCGCGTTTAATTCCCCTATCCACCACCCGGGGACGCGCCACGTGGCCCTGCGACAAGCGGCCCGAGATCCCTCTTAACAAGAGAGCCCGAAGGCTCTCTATCGAGGGAGATCCGTGGAATAATAATATAGTAACAATTTATTACGAAGTAAACACACCTAAGGAAAAACACGGCTCTAAGAAAGACAATGTGGTTCTCGAAATGTTAAAAGAGAAGCAATTTCTTCTCATACGCTTGAAAGAACCGGGAACCTGCTCGACAATACAAAATTTAAAGACGTCTTGCATTTTGAAGTAAGTTTTGAGCATTATTTTGCTTCACAAGTATACATTTTACAAAAATAAATATGTATATATAAAGCGTGTTCCGTTTGTGGATCAGTGAGTTGAAAATTTTTCAGGAATTGCATACTAAACTTCCTTTTTTTGAACAAAAATTATCCTAGCCGGCTTGAGGAGTCATGAGGAGGCTCAAGTAGGGCTTGAGGAGAAGAGTTCAATCTCGTCGTGGTCTGGAGGTCGATGTTCAGTTTCATTTCAGAAGCTTCAGGCTTGCTTCGAAGAGTATTCAATTCGACGTGAAAATTGCATACTGTAAGGAAGAACTTTAGAAATCGGCTGATGTACTTGACAGCTTCACGTCTGAGCCAGAAATAAGAATGGCACCCTCAGGTGTGTTTCACTCGGAGGTTTGTCGGTCAAAGGCGTCCTCCGCGCTCAACCGACTGAACCCCTCAAAACTAACTGCGCCACCATTATCGGCTGAGCTCGGGATAATGCTCGACCTGGTGGCGCGGAGTTTTCCGGCCATTAGAACTTGTCCGGCATCGATGAAACGCCTGATTCTAAACTTTTTTTAAATTTTGAACAAAAATATTGAAACAGTCACATCATTAAATGGTCGTTTAAGATCTTCAGAACCCCGTCCCTTGGACGTTGCTTTATGCTGACGACGTAATGCTCGCTAGCGAAGATAAAGATGAACTCGAACGAGAGGTGCAAGCTTGATGTGATCGCTTTGAGCGGTTTGGACTCAAATTGAACGTGAAGAAGACCGAATATCTAACGACGGACGTTACTGAGTCCAGCTCCATCAAGGTTAACGGCATCGAGCTCCCACGCACCTCGGTCTTTAAGTACCAGGGATCAGCAGTTACGTCTGACGGCAAACTGATGATTGAAGTGAATTCACGCGTGAATGCAGCTTGGTCCAAGTGGCGCTCGTTGACTGGGGTGCTCTGCGATAGGAAGATACCGGTGAGCTTGAAGTCGAAGATATACAGAGCAGTCGTCCAGGCAGTAGCGATGTACGGCGCTGAGTGTTGGCCTGCGACCAGGGAAGTTGAAACGCGCCTCAGCGTCATGGAGACGAAGATGCTGCGCTGGACGGTCGGGGTCACGTGCATGGACCGCATCTGAAACGATGTCATTCGGCAGAAGTTCGGTGTCGCGCCGATAGCCGACAAGATGCGCGAAGCTCGCTTGCGATGGTACGGCCACGTTCTGCGTGGAAAGGAAGACAGCGTCCGCAAGAGAGGCCTTAACTTCGAGGTAATAGGAAAGCGGCCTAGAGGGCACCCGAAGCAGCGCTAGTTAGATACGTTACATGCGGACTTGAAGATCACTGGTGTTTACCCTGATCTAGCGCTGGATCGGGAAAGGTGGCGTCATAACACCAGAATAGCGGACCCCGCTACGATGCGGGACAAACGCTGAAGAAGAAGAAGAAGAAGAAGAAGAAGATTAAATGGTCGTTTAAGAATAATCGTTAATTTTTCGAACCCTTGTTTAGGCCTGGACTGCCTGCTACAGAAATTATAGGCTGTTACAAAGCTATTTTGTTCTGATCAAAACTCTTGCGCCAGCAGGGATTCGAACCCGCAGCCTCTGCTTTCCAAGATCTTTAGATGGATTTGCTATCTAAAAATAAAATACTTAAACGAGTTCCTCATTCAGTTTTAGTTGACTGTGTACGGTTTTCGCTTCCATTTATTAGAAACGCTGCTGGTGGTTGCAGTTCAGTTCGAGATGAGGTGATGGTCCATTCCACGCAGCAGTTAAGCCACCCTTCTCGTCATCCCACAAGGCGACTATTCTTTTAAAAAAATGCTTTATTTAAGGATAAGGATAAAGAACGGCGTTATTCAATTCCCTTTGGGATGCGCCCCGCATTCTACATCTACTGGATGTCGTGGAGGCGATATGAATGCGTATTTGGCCATACAATGACTTGCGGTGGCCAGCCGATGATCAAGTCAGCGCTTTATCCTTCCCAGACAAGTCTGGTACCAATTCACCGACCCCGGAGGGATGGAAGGCTTGGTTGGCCTGGGCGGGAAATCCGAGCCAGGAACCTGGTATCGGGTGCAAGCGACAGTCGGCGCCTCCTCTGACTGCGCTCCACGCGCCCTCTGCTGTATTTTATTATTTTTCGTTATATATTTGATTCGCTACTTTGCTATTTCGTTTAATTATTTATTTTTGGGCACTTGTACCGCAGTCGGAGGAGATGCCGGCTGTCGACTGCTTCCGATACTAAGTTCCTGATTCGGATTTCCCGCCCTGGCCAACAAAGCCTTCCCTCCCTCGGGTCCCTCCTTCTGGGTCGGTGAATCGGTACCAGAATCGTCTGTGAAGGATAATGCGCTGACTTGTTCATCGGCTGGCCACCGCAAGTCGTTGTATGGCCAAATACACATTCAAGTCACCTCCACGTAGAAGTTGAATGCGTGGCGCATCCCAAACGGAATTTCGTGACGCTGTCCTTTATCCTTTTATTTTTTATTTTACTTTTTTATTACTTTTTAGGGAAGTGCGCTGACAGAAAACACAAAAAGTGGAAGTGCAACTAAGAAAAACGATGCGAATAACAGCATACAGATTGATACTGTCTTGAAGAGCTGGCAGCCATCGTTCTTGTCACGTTTATTTGACTTTTATTTCTTTGAACTCGGTTTATGTTTCGGCGACCCCACCTCAGTCAAAGCCTGAAAATGCGAAAAACGTTTACGAAACTGTCCTTCCAAACACAATTTTATCGTACAGAGAATCGTAAGGGGAGATAGGAAGAAGGTCCATCAAATATAACAGTTATGACGGAACGATTGAACTGATTTTTCTATTTATTTATTTATTTATTGAAGCACACCTTAACTACGTCCACTATATGTATGTATGTGAGCTGAAAAAACAACAATAAATCGGTTTCCACTTTTTCAGGCTCTGACAACATCGGAGAAGGTAAGCCGTCAAATAAGCGTGGAAGCAACCTTGGGTACCTGAAAGACAACTTCGAAGTGAATTCAACATGTCAAAGCTTATTGAAAGTCAAACTGGGAAAATATGCAGATTTTTCTAATTTTTTATTCCTAAAGTGGTCTTCAGAATCGTCCATTCCTTTTGCGTTTATTTCCTCTGAAGACGGGCTCTGAACAGGAGCGCATCCGCTACGATTGTGGTCGAGTAACGTTCCACTGCATTCATAGGCGAGGTTATTCGTCACACCAGTCGAAACTGGCCCATTTCCCTGGCGTTGTGCCTTCAACGACCCTTTTTTGGACTTAGCCTTCTGGAAAGCGAGGTGTTGCTCAATCTACTAGCTAGTGAGTCGAGTACCTAGATTGTCCTGCCGTAAGCCCGCAGAACGACTGGCAGATATGAACTAGTTTGCACCGAAATGCCGTTTAAACCAACCTCATCCATGACTGCCAACCTCATCTGAGCGGCATCAGAGCCTCTTGCATACCGGTGTGCTTGTGTCGTCTCGTTCTGGCCGTTATTGCTAGCAGTTTGGCATCTAAAGAGCTAATTTTAGAGTTCTTTTAGTCCTTGGCTGTTAACCAATTTCTAGATCACTTTGAACGTTATGTATTTTCCTTTACTTGAACTTTGCACATGATTCCACCAGCCGTCCCTTACTTATAAAGAATAAAGAAAAAGAGGTGGTCAATCAATCCCTTAATGGCCACGCCGGAGCAACGAAAGACGGCTACAACTGTCATGGTGGTTTTGGATATGGGTCGCGCAACGCCGATGGTGAGCGTATACTTGAGTATGCAGACTCACATGACCTCACCATCGTGAATACCAAATTTCGAAAGCGTGATTCCCACCTCATCTCGTTTTATAGCGGGAATGCTAAAACGCAGATTGACTATGTTCTTGTTAGGCGTCGCGACCAAGGCCTTGTCACAGACGCGAAGACCGTGCCGTATGAGACGGTTGCCACGCAACACCGCCCACTGATCTGCTCGCTGAAGATCACACCTTCGAGGTGTAAACATGTCGAGCGATGTGGGTCGGCTAGAATCAAATGGTGGCGACTGAAAGAGAAGGAAGCGGCAGTTATTTCTTGCATTCGGTTGCCGACAGTGACAACTGTCGACGAAACCTGGAAGGACGCTACCGATGCGATAACTCGGGCTGCACGCCTTGAACTCGGCACAACGAAGCCTGGACGACGCTGGGTCGACAAGCAGGCATGGCTGTGGACTGATGATGTCAGAGAGAAAGTCCGAGAAAAGAAACGGCTCTATCACGTGTTTATCGGTGATAAAACAGTCCATAATTGGCGGAACTATCGAGAAGCAAAGAAAGCGGCAAAGAAGGCAGTGGCCGCTGCTAAAGCCGCATACTACGCTGATGTCAGCAAAAAATTGGAAACGCGCGATGGTGAGCGTTATATTTACCGACTCGCCAAAGCTCGCTGTCGCCAAGCAGAAGACATTGAGAAGTTCTTTGGCATTAACGACGAGAGCGGTCATCTTCTGATGGATCGTAAGAGGGCTGTGAAGCGATGGCACGACTACTTCGAGGAAATCTCGAATGTAGAATTTGAACATCCTGCTGTTCCTTTTGCATCACCTGTATACGGTCCCGTTCAGAAGATCACAGTGAGCGAAACTGAAGCAGCCCTGAGGAAGATGGAGTCAGGCAAAGCCACTGGTCCCGATGACCTGCCAGCTGACCTGTGGAAGTCGAAGGGCTGGTGCCCTGCCGACTGGATGACTGCGTTTTTCAATCAGGTTGTTGCTGAGAAGAAGGTGCCTGAGGGTTGGCAGCAAAGCACGACCATCCCGATTTGGAAGAAGAAGGGCAGTCCTGCAGACTGCGCCAGTTACCGTCCAATTCGTCTTCTTTCGCACACCATGAAAATCTTTGAGCGAATTGTCGACGGACGTATCCGGGATGTCGTACAGCTTTCCACGAATCAGTGTGGTTTCGTATCTGGCTGTGGCACCGTTGATGCCATTCACGCCGTTCGTCTTCTGCTAGAGAAGCACCGCGAGAAACAGAAACCGGTGCATTTTGCCTTCCTGGACTTGGAGAAGGCCTTCGACCGCGTTCCGCGAGATGTTATATGGTGCGCGTTGCGACAACATGGTATCCCTGAAGAGCTTATTGAGTGGGTGCGCATTCTATACTCTTGCCCAAGGAGTCGAGTGCGAGCGCCAGCGGGCACCTCGATGGAGTTTCCCATCTCTGTAGTGGTGCATCAGGGATCTGCGCTATCCCCACTGCTCTTCGTGGTCGTGATGGATGCAATCTCACGAGATCTCCAAATGGCGGCACCTTGGACGCTGCTGTATGCTGACGACGTCATGCTTACATGTGAAGACAAAACCGAACTCGAGCGGCAGGCACAGGCGTGGTGCGATCGTTTGGCATTGTTCGGTCTCAAGCTAAACGTCAAAAAAACGGAATACTTGACGACGGATGTGAATGAGCACGGATCTATTAAGATCGATGGTACTGAGCTCTCACGAGTGACATCTTTCAAGTATCTTGGGTCAACAGTCACGTCCGATGGCAGCTTAAAGATGGAGGTGAATGCGCGTGTGAGTGCAGCCTGGTCCAAATGGCGCTCGCTGACTGGGGTGCTTTGCGACAGGACAATACCTGAGCACCTCAAATCGAAGGTTTATAGAACAGTCGTCCGCCCAGTAGCGACGTACGGTGCTGAGTGCTGGCCCGTGACGAAGGAAATTGAAAGCCGCCTCAGTGTGATGGATACGAAAATGCTACGGTGGCCGGCTGGTGTTACGCGTTTGGACCGCGTTCGTAACGACACCATACGACAGAGGTTCGGTGTCGCCCCGATATCCGAGAAGCTGCGCGAAGCTCGTCTTCGATGGTACGGCCACGTCCTTCGCGCTAACGACGACACCGTGTGTAAGATTGGCCTGAATCTTGTGGTCCCTGGAAAGCGGCCCAGAGGACGCCCGAAGCAACGTTGGCTAGATACGTTGCGCTTGGACTTAGAGATGGCTGGTGTGCACCCTGATCAAGCATTTGATCGGGAGAATTGGCGTCACCACACCAGAAGAGCGGACCCCGCCACCAAGCGGGACAGACGCAAATGAAAATGATGATGAGGTGGTCAATCAATCGTTGTTTGGGATGCGCCACGCATTTTACTCTACTAGATATGGAAGAAATAGTTCGAATGCGTGGAAGGCCCACACAATGATTGCAGTGCGCAGACGATGAACAAATCAGTGCTTTATCCTTCCCGGACATCTCTAGTACCAGCTCACCGACCTTGGAGGAACGGAAGGCTCGGTTGCACCAAGAACCAACGGCACAGTAATTCACCAGTACCTGCATAACACTTTTTAAAAAACTTTAGAATAGTTACTAGAAAACAGCTTTCAATTACGATACCCTTTTTAAATTGCTGTGTTGCTGTCGACCAGTAAAAGTAGTTCTACAATCTCTAAGCTTTGTTTATTAACACTCGTCGAGATTTTTCTGACTATTGTCTTAATTAAGAATCTTTCAAAAAATTGGGTATGGGGAGTTGCTTCGGAATTCTCATTAGTCGTCAACAGTACTATACTCTCGCCACTTTAGCTTGTTCTTTGTATTTTCATTTTGTCACTTCTATCTGAGCAGGGGAGGTACCAGCTGTCGTTTGCGCACGATAGCAAGTTCCTGGTTCGGATGTCCTGCCCTGGCCAACAAAGCCTTCCATCTCTCCGGAGTCGGTGAAACGGTACCAGATTTGTCTGGGAAGGGTAAAACACTGACTTATCCATTAACTGTCCACCGCAAGTCACTGCATAAGCCAAACCCGCGTTCAAATCGCCTTCACGTAATCCTCTGAGAAGTAGAATACATGGCGCACCCTTGGAGGGATTGCCTAACGCTGTCTTTTATCCTTTATCCTTTGTTGAGCCTAAAGATGACAATAAAGCAGCTGATGGTCTTCGAGGTTCGAGTCCTGGCTAGCGCCAAAGTTCTGTTCGCAACCACGTTCTTCCATGAACGGTAAAAGGATAAGAGGCGGCGTTAGCCGGTCGCTTTTGGAATACACCGCGCACTCTACTCCTCGTGATATCGTGATATGTGTCCGCTAAGGATAAAACATTCATGGGCTGGCCACCGCAAGTCATTGTATGGCCAAATACGCATTCATATCGCCTATCGACATCTCGCAGAAGTAGGATGCGTGGCGCATCCCAAAGGGGATTGAATAGTGCCGTATTTTATCCTTTACCTGATCGCTCTGTAGCGTAATAAGAATAGGCGGCAGCTGCCGTGCGCACACCGAAAAGATTTTTCGCCTCGGATCCCGGCCATTCAAATTGTCTCCACGATAATCTACAGATACAATAGAATGCGTGGTGCATCCCGCAAAAGCGATTGGATAACATCCATCTTTCTGCTTATCATTTACTTAAAATAATAGTAGTAAAAATGATAATTCGTTTGCTAAAGAAAAAAGTTGGAAAATAGAACAACGTTATGGTCAGTGAACGTTTAGAAACCAGAAATCCCTCGGAGACTATTCGCTTGAAAGAATGTGAATGAATCGAAAAATTAGATCGTCATCGCCATTTCTCAACTGCAACCTACAACAATTTCAGCTGATGGTTAGATTTCAGAATCTTTCTGGTCAAGCTTATATGTGTTGCTTCTCCTCTATACTCTCGCCTTGCTTGTTGCCTTTAATTATGTTGTTGCATTACGTTTCTTTTCTGCTTTTTAAAGTCTTACTATCCGGTCACACGTATATACGCAGGTGTGTTTTAATAAAAACTATTACGTACATAAACATAAGAAAAAATTATGAAGAATCCTGAAGAATAGTCCCGGCACGTCACTAGGAATGAGTCTGAACTCGTCGTATCCTAGCTGGCACCGGGACACAATAGCTCGACAGTAACGTTCAGTGCCGGCTTCTGTCAGATATCCAGCGCGAACGCGGAATCAATATCGACTTCACAAAAACCTCGTCGTCGTATTGAATGTTTGTGATAACGCTGAGCGGCTCTGCATCTGCCGCTGCGGCCGCTATCCACTAGGCCTTCACAGGAGCCTGTTCAGGTGAAGTGCTGTTTTTCCGTCGGTCTTTCACTTTTCTCATGGACCCGAGTGATTGGAAACGTAGCAATGAAACGCGGTATCGATGGGAAAGTTGCGTTTTAGTCGACTAGACCGTAGCGGTAGGCGGTACTAATGATATCCAATACAGCTCTTAGTGAAATATACAGCTATAATAAAATACTGCCTGCCATAACTATATGTCTACCCGAAAGCTCGGAAATCTCCCTGAAAATTGATTTTTCAAAGGAATCTCTTTTTCTTCACATACTCCCTTCTGCAGATTTACCCTAAAGCGAATTACTATGTGGGCACAGTTTCTTTATTTGACTTGTTTAGATGTTTTCCTGCTCCGATCTGCTCATGTTGTTATACATTTATTTCACTCTTTGTTATCTATTTTATTGTGTATTTCATTTATTGATTTTACTTGATTTTATTTATCTGTTCAAGCTATGCATCACACACGAAACGACATATGATATAACGAGAAATATAACATAAAAACCGATAAGGTGAAGGTGGATTATGGACCCGATATCAGGGGTCATTTCTTCTAAAGAACGTTTCAAATAAACGTTCCGACACACTAAGGAGATTGTCATTGCTAATTACTAACAAATGGCTCTCTTCACATGCAAGCCTGCTTTTATCTGCATTCCAGCTACCGAAACATACAAAAGAGGCGTTAATCAACCTCTTTTGGAATGCGCCACACATTCTACTTCTACGGGATGTCGTGGAAGTGAATGCGCGTTTGGTCACACAATGACTTGCAGCGCTCAGTCCCTGAACGAGTCCATCCCGGAGATGTCTTGTTTCAATTCACGGACCCCGGAGGGATGGTAAATTTTGATGGCCTGGTCGGAAAATCCGAACCAGGAACCTGATATCGAGTCACCTCCTCCACAGTCAGCACCTCCTCCGGCTGGGCTACACGCGCCTCCCCCAAACGTATAGCTATTTATATTTTATTTATTATAATCTTTTACGCGCGTGTTAGAGCAGCCGAATGAGATGACGGCCATCGCGTGCACCCAATTCAAGATTCTTGGTTCGGATTTCCCGCCCAGGCCTACCAAGCTTCCCATCCTTGCGTGACCATAGAATTAGTAGCAGACTTGTCTGAAAAAGAAGAACCACCGACTTGATCACTGTCTGGCCACCACAAGTCATCGATTAAGCCAAATATGCGTTCACATTGAATCCACCTGTAGAAATGTGTGTCGCATCCCAAAGGGCCTGGGTAAAGCATTCCTAAATTCTCTACTTATCCGCGTGGTAAAACTCGGAAGTCTCTCAGAACTAATAACGTATTGAAGCCTACCAGGTCTCCAGTGATCCTGAGCATCATGTTTGACATGTTACCGACTGGCGATGGGGTTCTACGAAGAGCTTTGAAGCAAACGGAGCCTCAACCAGCACACTTTTCATCTCGAAATATGACTTTGTCTGTATCACACCATAGGCCATGCTTATTTTTCGTTATCAGCGCCTTGTTTTCACTAAGTCTTCCTCGATGATTCAGTTCTCGATGTCCGCTTTGACTTGCACACCCAACTTAAAGATCCATGATACGAACTTTATATTATCGACGAGGAACAGTACAGGAAAATGGGAGGTCGACTCCCATGTGGTCCAAAGTGTTTTACAGCTTGACTCTATGCAAGTAGTTATTTAGTTTACCATTAGGATGAAAAAAGGTTTAGTGGAACCAAGAACCCTAGACTCAGAGTGCATGGAACAGCAAACGCTTCCTCCAGATGTACTTTTTCTTCCACTCAGCGAAGATACAACTGTGAGCTGCATATAAGAGAATACGAAATAAGAAGAGCTTTCGTCTTCTGGATGATGAAGTTGTTTGGCCGGTTCTTTTGACAGCACCTTTGTTCTAGGTCCTTATTCGTTCTATGCGCCTGTACTCAATCAACTTTCTTATGATGACATGCTCTTGGAAGACTACAAGAGAAGTTTTTAAATCTCTGCTTGACGCGAACCCTATTTAGTTCGGGCGCCTCCCTTCTCAGTCTTTTCTGTTGTTCATCTGAATCGGTTTATCTGGTTGGAAACCATCGAACCAAGAACATGGATCGTATCCATGTAACAGCCGGCGCCTCGTCCAAGTGCGCTAGCATGCGCTCCATGTGTATACGCACTCAGATTATCTAGGTAGGATACGATAGAGGAGCAATGTGTTACGTATCCCGCAAAATGTTAAACAACTGCGGTCTTTATCCTTTCATTTTAATTGTCGAACAATCAAGCGTTATGGTTACTACGACTACCGTTTTTCTAAGCTCCGTTTCAGAACAAATGCTGGGTTTCCGCGACACGCGCAATCCTACAAAAGTCTTGTATAAATAAGACTTTTGTAGAATTGCGATAATTATTTATAGGATATTTATTAGGTTGTAACGAAATAAATGGCAACGTTACAACCTAACATTTGTTTATTTATTTATGCGTGAAATTTCACGCGAAGCACAAACAATTCGTAAAGGATACTAAAGAAATCTGAAAAAGTCATCTCAAAGACAGAACATGATGAACAAGCAGTAAGATCGGTTGAACATAGATAGATTTGCCAAACAGCATAGAAAAGTTTGGAAGAGGGCAAGATTGAGTTATTTTACCCAAATGTGATATCGTTTTTTCGTAATATCTACGTGAATCTGGAGGTTCCACTGTACTCGAAACGACATCAACTGTATCACCAGTGACCGACTTATAAAAAATAGTTCCTCGAGTGGTTCCTCCAGCAACGATTCTATTCGTTCTTCTCGCGTGCCAGAACAGCCCAGTGATTGAGAGGCGCGAATCTTGCTCTGACAAGAGCTTTCAGTTCTGCTTGCATACAAGCGGTTAATGAAGGACGGCGTTACTCCATCCCTTTTGGGATGCGCCACCATCCTACTTTTACGGAATGTCATGGAGGTGATTTGAATGCGTATTTGGCCCGTAAAATGTCTCCATGAAATGAACAAGTCAGCGCTTTAGCCTTCGCAGGTAGGTCTGGCACCAATTCACCTACCCCGGAGGGATGGAAAGCTTGGTTGGTCTAGGCGCGAAATTCTAAAACCTGGTATCAGGTGCACGCAACAGTCGGCACATCATCGGACTGCGCTACACGCGTCCGCTTACAAACGACTATATGTAGTTCGGCTAATATGTGCAACAATACCCAAACAAACATGTCCAAATATGTGTTCAACGGCTAAAGTACCACCTGTGATAAAGTCTCCTTTTTCAGTTTTACTTTTTGTGCGCTGACTTCCCTCCAAACTCTTCCAAATCATACAGTGTTCAGATGCGCTATCAACGTCGACCCGGTGAGCACCTAAGCCGCGCTCCATACACCGGACCGATTCCGAGAATTCGTGTCAAACAGCTCGAGCAGAGTCCCGCTGGCGTCGATCAGTTCGATCAGTACGAGGCCTGCACGTCTACTGTTGTAAGTCCATGGTGTATGCATACGTCCAGTATTTCGCATTCCCTTTGAATCTGGATACGAATGACTAGTGTTCGCCTTTTCAGCGACAAAAACGAAACGTCGCACGAATGGACACCTTCCGGGAGAACGCGATTGAGACAGTAAGTGATCTGCTTCCTGGAGTATAGCGAACACTAGTATGCAGACGTTTGAAAGAAGCTCGATTGAAAGGGAAGACGTGGCTATACGTCGACGGTTATGGACATTCCTTAAATACCACTTCTAAAGATCTTCCTTCAGTTACGCGTAATTGACCTAGTTCTCACCAGGTGTGAGAATCGCCAATTTTTTATGATTTTTTACGAAAATTATTTGGTAATGATATTCTCACTGAATTGTTGAACTCTTGTTGAGAAGTACAAATAACTCCGTATTACTGCTCTAAAAGAAGCAACTCAGTGAAAGAGTTTAATAAGTCATTTTGACGTTTAACTGAATACTTTCAAATGTAACTAAACATTTATATATCAAACCAACAAAAAATGCGCCGACATGCAAAATAGCAAAGAACTAAACCATAGTGGTTGAAAGTAATGGATGTCTGGCACAAAGTTGCCTTTCTGCTTCATATAAAGAGCACGGGCGCATGTAGCGCAGTCGGAGGAGGCGTCGACTGTCGCGTGCACCCGATACCAGGAAGACTTGGTTGGCCTGGGCGGGAACCCCGAACTTGGAATCTGTTAGCGGGTGCGCGCGACAGTCGGCACCTGCTCCGACTGCGCTACACGCGCCAGCTTACAAACGATTGTATGTATTTCGGCTAATATGTGCAACTATACTAAAATAAACGCCCAAATATGAGTTCGACGACTAAAAAGTGTTGGTCGCAGTTCCTACACAATCCCACCTCCCCCTAATGCCGATGAAAAAAGCTTTGACATCATTCCACCTGCCGACGAAATGATTAGAAGTGCATGCATATAAAATGCCATTAGACAAGCGCCGATTGCCTAAAAAAATTGAAGAAAAAGCAGTTGACTTTCCGACGATGAGCCCTGTGTTCAAATGGCCTGAGGATAGAAGCCATGCGTTCACCACATTTTGACAGCGTTTTCATTGATTTATTTTTATTAGCTCCTATACTGATTGCTACTTCTACTTCTTCGGATTTCAGATATACGACGAGTTCCGGTTTCTGGACGAGACAGACGCGCCATCTCCGACCTCTAGTGCGCATCCGATCGTAAATCCAGCAGCGACAGAATCCAGAAACGGGTACGTTGTTGACAATTAGGAAGGACATGGCCATTTTGCCAAGAATTCAGGTTGTAGTAAAATCATACGATAACCGTCTGATGTCGCGTCAACCTCATCTACTGCTTGTTTATTTAATTATATTATTTATTTAAAGTGTTACGTGCACACACTAATGCACGACGCAGTAGATGCAAAGAAAAATTAACAAATAAAAAATAAAATGGAAATTAAGCTGCAGATATGCATTACTTTCAGGGTGTGTCGTAGCTCAATGGTGTGTTCCTAATTAGACTACGAGGATCATAACAAGTTGTGTACAATTGATTCCATCGACATCACATCGACAAATGGGGGGGGGGGGGAGAGGTTAGATAATGACGACTTCTGATTTCTTTTAGTGGAAAGAGAATGAGCACTTTTTCAAGCAGCTTGTCCTACAAATGAAAAGAGGTCTATCAGAACAGAACGGTCTCATAATCCACACTACGAGGCGGGCACTTGAGCTTCCAAAATTTCTTAGAAGTTACAATTGTATCTTTTTTCAGTAAACGTCGTTTTACACCATCACTGATCGCCTACTGCTTATTGCCGTTGATTCAACTAACGATATCGATCGGCCTCGCATTGCTTGCCATTGTTCGCCTCCAACAATTGTTCGAGGTACTTCAGTTTCCGTTTTAGGAACTTTTTAAAATTTATGGGTATATGTCGCGTAGGTGAGCAGCATTGGTAGGTGCGAACGCCTAAATCAATCAGACCGCATTGAATGGGCATGCCATCAGAGAGAGCAGGTACAGTCGGTACCCTGATGGGTTGGCATCAGGGGTGTGCGTAAATGAAATTCGAAATTTCGTAAATCGTAAATCGTAATTACGAAAAAACCGTCGTAAATCGTAAATCGTAAGAGTTACCTGTAGTGCAATACAACTGAATTTAGGTTTCTCTGCTAAAGTTACTACAGGTGATCCGGGATTTATTTATCATGTTATCTTCAGCACAATTCCGGCAGTTTTCTTGCCAATTTTTTCCCTTTTTTACTTTTTCTTTCCTAGTGTTCAGACATCTTTCAAATTAAACTACACAAATTTCAGGAAAGTCGAAAAAGTTGTTTCAAAGGCTTTACTTTAACTTATGCGTGATGTATGAACAAAAAGCTTTCATCGTTTGGACGACCATTAGAATTTCAATCCCTACGCAGATTTTGAGATGCGTATAAATCCAGATCTTAGCAGAAGTAATAGAAAAAAGTTAATATTACGACAAAAAATTTTAAAAATCGTTTCACCGCTCATTATCATGGGGAAACCAGCAGCGACGCTTGCAGTTAGCGAACATCGCGTACAGAGCTAATGCATGGCGCAGCTCTGTACGCGAAATGACGCACGAAAAGATCTCAGATTTTCTACTAAGTTGTTGGAAAAGTCCAACAGAATTTCCAACCATTTTCATGACTTAACCTGTTTCAGTCTGGCTTAGTGCCACAAGCTTATAGCTCGAAAATTCTACAATGCAATGCCATGCATTCTGGAATATTCTAGAGTATAATAGAGACGGTCTCCACTTGAGAGACCCACGATCTCCGTGAATGGACCGGTCGTCGCGACTGAGCAGCGTCAGTCTCTATTTCTCCGCCTACGTATTAAGAGCTCTCTGGAGGACGTGGTCAGATGAGGAGATGAGTTCCCCGTTTTCTACGTCAACCGTACGCGGAAGGAGCTCAAGGAGCCACCTCTGAAGCAGTTACAATCCGACCTCAACGAGAAGATGGTAATGCTGTGTTGTTCCTCGGACTCCCAGGGAGTGCTCTACCATGAAATTCTTGAAACCGGCACCTCAGTGACTGCGAACATTTACGCTGTCCAACTGCAAGAGAGGAAAGGGAAGCAGCGGAAACGACCAGGACAGAAGAATGCTTATTTTCTTCACGACATGCTCGACAAATGTCGCACCCGCCAAAAGTTTCAGAAAAGTTAAGTTGCATTCGAAAAGACTGCTTGCGACAAGGTGTCATCTCCCATGGTGCCACATCAGAACATTAAAAAGCTACGCTAAAACGAGGAGGAAATGAGCTACTAGAGGAAGGAAGGAGAGTGGGCACATCTTGCTAATCCAAGATGCATCACGTCATTTGGACGTCGGCTGCCCGTAGATCGATAACATTTACGAAAATTTACGATTTACGACCCAAAATGTCGTAAATCGTAAATCGTAAAAAATTTGCCAAAATCGCCGTAAATCGTAAAATCGTAAATCGTAAATCGTAATTACGCACACCCCTGGTTGGCATGTGTTCGGTCTGTGCTCTGTTTGGTTGTCATTAGCTGGTGCGCTCCCATCTACCAATGCTGCTCACCTACGCGACATGTACCAATTTATGTTTAAATATTCACGCATTTCATTGCTTGATCAAAGCTCACATCTTTAAAAAATTCTCTTCTTTTCAATCCTTGTTGGGAATATGATATGAAGTGACTCTAACCACACGAAAGCACTGCCACGCGGTAATAAGATAGATGATGCGACCGAACGCAATGGAGATCACCTCAAACTTAGGTAATTAAATCTTTATTTTTAATATAATAAATAAACACGTACGCAACCAACGAAGCAAGACATTAAAGCATCGATGGTAGAACACTGTGATGCGACGAGACAATAACATGAATAAATGCGGGGATAAACATAGATAAATATGAGAATACTACGCGAAACACAAATAGAGACTACCATGATATCAATATGAATAGCATCGATATCATATGAGACCCTGAAACAGGATAAGTGACCTAGCAAAGACACAACACTAAGGATATGGCAACACGAGAATCAAGATAAACATAACATATATGCTGACAGAGTAATATACAACAAGATATATGAAGGATAACGAAGGAAGATAACAACGCAAATCGATTACAACACTAAAACATGAAGGAACACAAAAGAGTACATGAGAACAACAAAAACAACACACTATGGACACAATAAGCCCAAAGCGGATACGCGCAGGAAGGCAGCGATGATAGAGAAACCTTCTGAGGTACCAGGAGGTAGAACACGCGCAGCGAGATAGATCCCCTCCAGATAACCACCAGAAGCTCCCCGGACGCGCACAGCCGCTCCACTGTCCGCGAGCCCAAGAACGAGCGCTGGAAACGCTGATTACGAAGAAGACTCTGAAAATCAGGAAACCCAGAGAAGTAGTCCGGGGAAGGTGGAGAGCCCAGAGACGTGCGCGGCGGTCGAAATGGGGCGCGAAATCCTTCAATGGAGACGACTTGTCGTCATGATAGAATCAAGAACGGAAAATTTGTACTGTACTTTAGTGTGTCTGCTCAACCATCCTACCACTTTAGTCTGACCCATGCTCTCGGTTAGGATAAAGGACGGGATTACCCAATTCCTTTCGGGATGCACCACATATCCTACTTCTACAGTATGTTGAGGATGCAAGTCAGATGTGTATTTCGCTTAAACAATGACTTGTGATGACAAGTCCATGGACAACGCAGGGCTTTACTCTTCTCAGCCAATTCATCGACCCAAGGGAGAGGGTGGAACACTGAGCTCGCCTGAGCGCGGATCCGAACCAACAACTTCGATTCAAGGCCCTCACGACAACCGGTAACTCCAACGACTGCGCCTACAGGCACCCAATGCACTCCATTGGGCACCAGTCATGTCTGTATTCGTTTTAACCAATACCAGAGAAGCTTTTAGGGTCGTACTCGTGTGGTGAATGCAGAACGTATCGAAGCTCAGGACTTCGAGGAAGACGTCCAATTCACCTGTATCACCGAACGTTCCGCTCATCATTGAGTTACCCAGCGGGCGCCAGAAGCGTCTCCATTTGTCCCTGTTTGCGTGCCAGAGTGCTCCAATGGATTCCCCTTGCTCCATGGACATGAAGAGCGTCATATAGTTCGTTCAGGGCTTTCACCAAGAAATCCGACCAACGCGTTGTTGGGCGTCCTGATGTTCTCTTGATATCCCGTGGAATCCTGTCGGTGACAGCTCTCGTCCAGCGGGTGTCTGCAAAGCGCATTACGTGGCAGGCCCACCTAATTTTCGACGAATTGGCCCATGCGACAGCGTCTTTGATCTTCGAACGTCGATAAACTCGGAGCTTCGGAGGTCTTGTATCACATGAGTGAATCGTGTAACTCCGGGCGTTCATATCCAGTTACATGTAGTTAATTCCCTATCGTTTCTTCAACTGCATATTGGGCGCGTGGTAGCGCAGTTGGAGGGGGTGCCGGTTGTCGCGGATGTCCGATTTTGAATTCCCGGTTCGAATGTTTCACCCAAACCCACCAAGGCCTCCATTCCTCTGTGGTCTTTTATCTCGTACCCAACTTATTTGAAAAGGGTAGAGCAGTGACATCTCTATGAGCACTCTACCGCAATATGTTGTATGGATCAAAAATGCGCTCGCATTGCCTGACAATATCCCGTAGAAACACAAGGTAAGACGCATTTCTCAAAAGGACTAACTAGCGCCAACTCTATGTACCGTCTTGACCTTTTTAGGGATATTTTTCTTTAACAAAAAACGCGATTTTGTAATAGAACATTCTATCAGCTTCCCACCTCTATGAAGGAACACTGAACGCCTTGATTCTACAGTAGCTGTTGCTCAAGAATATCCACCACATTTACAGTTACCTCTATTTCGAAGGAAATGTTGAATAAATAGACGCTTTTATTTATTATATATTTCTGGTATATTTATTGGTTCACCCTACTCTATCTATCAGATATAATGCTTATTTATCTTTCTTCATTCGCCAGGTTTAGCGCTCTTCACGGGAAGGCTAACGCATGGCGCGAACCACCGCACAACGCCTCTCAGATCGTAAATTATTCCTCTTTCAGGAACCGCTCACATCGAATTCACTAGTTGACTTTGATAAGCCGGAAGGGCTTCTTCCCATTGACGAAAGAAGTGAGTCCAGACAATATCGATTACGACTCGACTTTTGGTACACCCTTTGTTTACATGCAGACCTATTGGTTTTATGTGCTGACTTGTCAACTACTCGAATAACTATTTCTACTTCCCGAAAATTTGCTTTAAAGAGTCAATTCAGGTTCTCGAACGCTCAAAATTCGTTCAGCAATCTCGGTGCTGATCCCAGCCGCTTTCCAATGTATTGGTGCTGTAGCCGGTTTTTGGCCGCTGGCAACCGAAAACCGTAAATCCTATCAGGTTCGCTCCAGTTGCATTTATAATAAATCGATGCGATCAATAAATCGATTCCAGATTGTACACATCACTTTCTGCGCGTTGGCCGTGCTACAGTGGCTGCCCAGTGTTCATGCGGTCGCCGTTGAGATCAACCAGACATTCGTACAGATTCACGAATGGTACCACATGTAAGTTTGGGATAGATTAGTCATCGATATTTTCAATTTTTAGGTCATTGATTTTGCAATTTTTCCTTATCAATTTTTTCGATTTTTAGGAATTTTCTAGTGTGCATTGCTATGACAATATCTATATCGTAGATTCTGTCGGTTCCAAATAGCCTTTTGAAGCTGAGGCTCTTCCGCAGTGCAATTTTGTGTGCGCCATGCCTTCTATTTTTACATCATCTTCGCTCTTCTCAGTTGTGCCAAATACATCTACTGGTCATTTACATAGGTTGCTTCCTCTTCTTTCGATGTTTATTTCTAACCAGAAGTCATGCGTTTTAACGTCTGGTCATATCACTGGCTGGGCTTTACCCAGTAGCTGACAATATTAGATATTCTATGTACTTGTTGCGGTAAATATCGCATTGAAACATACTGTAACAGCCCGAAACCCTTTCCAGCCGTTAAATAAAAGATAAAAATAAAGGATAAGGAGGCGTTACTCAATCCTTTTTGGGATGCGCCACGCATTTTACTTCTACGGGATGTCGTGGAGGCGATTTGAATGCGTATTTGGCCTGTACCAGGCCTTTCGGTGGCCATCAGATGAACAAGTCAGCGCTTTATTCTTTCCAGGTAAGTCTGGTACCAAATCACTTACCCCGGATTGATGGAAGGCTTGGTTAGCCTGGGCGGAAAATCCAAACCAAGAACCTAGTATCGGGTGCACGCGGCAGTCGGCACCTCTTCTGACTGCGCTGCACGGCCGCTAGGCAGCTTATTCAAAATGTGTAAGACATCAGGAAGGATTGTTTTGATCTCTTCTAGTCGGGGGACACAGGGCACATAAGTATAATTTATGTAACCAATCGACATGGAGCGGCTTCAGGAGGACAAAATAGGACCCAAGAAACAAACAAACAAACAAACAACTAAACAAAAAATAAACAAATCGCTGCGGTTGTAATGACGTTTAGGCAGGCAAAGCGCAATCAAACACAGCTGACCGCCGCCTGAAATGCTATAGCCCTGATCTATCATAGTGAGGGGGGAGGGGGAGGGAGCATAATTTTGTCTTATTACAATCGCGGCGGAACCGGTTGTAATTCTTTATGAATTTTGGCAGTTTAGGTCCTATTTTGCCTTCTAGAAGCCGCTCCGTGAATCCCATATCAATTTGTTACCTAATTTTTAGTTATTGCCCCCCCCCCGACTAGGATAGATCCGATTGTTCTTGACATGGCGTGTTCAGCTAACTAGTCATGTCCCCTACTATGTTGTATGTCCTGCCTCTCGGATTCGACTGAGGTACAACAAAAACGAAATCAACGCGGCTCGTCCGCTTTCCAAAAGATCCTCTTCCACGAAAAACTCAACACGTGCACTCGCGAGTGCCCGTATTTGCAATGGATGCACTTCGTGTTTGCTGTGTTTCGGTAACCAGTTTCGAACGCACCAGAGGACCGATCGCCACGTACAGTGCTGGCATAATCCCCCGTATAGACACAAATCCTCACTCGGAGACAGATAGGGATTACAGTATAGAGCATCCGGTCACACATTTCAGAGTAGGGATTATCAAAGGTATCACCTCGCAGCTAGATCGCCTAGAAGAATTCAAACAGAAGTCAATCATGAACGGTCAATCATGTTTAGGGAATCTAGAAGAAGCATGTGATGTAGGTGGAAGAAATTACTAGCTACGCGGGCTATTCACTGCTAAATTCGGTCCTGCACCCAGGAGGGGAAACTTGAATGAGAATTCGACTCAATTCTTTCTTGAATAAGTCGGCTCTCAGTACCTATTTTAGATAGGAAATAGGCACGTTCAGGGTCACCAGGAGACGTCCTGTAGTCCATTCTCACTTAAAATTCCACACTTTACATTCAAGCCAACTTTTTGTTTCATTGTTTTCAACACTATTTTTTAAAACAAACTAAGTCTTTTTCACAAATTTTATACATTATTGGAAAGCTTATTATATGCGTTTTCTAAGTATGTAAATGGAAACTAATTCAAATTGCTTTTAAAAAATATTGTTAAATAAATATAGCTTTTTTTGTTTTTGTCTAAAGGCGTTTCGGGTGTCTAAAGGCTATTTTCGTCAAATTTACTTATACGAGTTCAAACTGGGCCTGATTCCCGCTCAAAATATCAATTCAGTTACATTCCATATACATGTTTAAAAACGCATATAATAAACTTTCCAATAAAGTATAATACCCTGCGAAAAATTCTTAGGTTATTTCAAAAATAGTGTTAAAACCTGTATTTCTTTTGCGCCAAGCTTAAAGATAAAGGACGAAGATTAGTCGTTATGTCATGAAGGCGGTATGAACGCGCATTTAGCCATACAAAGACTTCAAGTGACCAGCCGATGAACAAGTCGGCGGTTTCTCCTTCCCAGACAAGAATGGTCCCATTTCACCGACCTCGGGAAGGTTTGGTGGCCTGGGTTGGAAGTCCTAGCCAAGAACCTAAGATCGGGTGCGCGTGACTACGGCACCTCCTCCGATGCTACACGCCCCTGCTTCCCTATAAGTACCGGAAATTAATATTAGAACTTCACCTTTGTAGATAAGCGTGGAGCACAGTTGAGGGAGGATGTTGCGTGCAACCGATTCCAGGCTTGATTCTGATTTCTCGGATTCTTGACGAATCAAGCTTTCCATTCCTCCCAGGGCCGGCGTTTTGGTATCCGACTTGGCTGTTAAGGATAGAGCATTGAATTGCTCATCGGTTGGCCACCTCAAGTCATTGCCTAGGCGAAATACGCGGTGAAATCGCCCCACGATATCCTGCGGAAGTAGAATGCGTGGCGCATCCCAGAGGGTGCTAAGAAGCAAAGGATTTGCTGTTTATGCACTAGTGTCAAACCTAAAGGTATAGTGTAAAGGCCGTTTGCATTCGAATAAATCTAGAAACAGCAGAAATAATAGAATCGCAACAGAAGAACCGTCTCACCCGCGTCCACTGCGCAACTACAGATAAGCAGCATTTGCGCTACTAATCAAGTAAGCACTAAACGAGTTCACGGCGCAATCCCTTCACATGGTAAAACGGAAAATTCCTTGCATCAGACCGTTTGCATACATAACCAAAAATACCGTTTTAGCCAAGGGTATAGGAATTTTATGTCCATTCAAAGAAGAGTGGCCAGTTTTTCTTAAACTACCCTATATAGGTGTTGTTTCTCAACTTACGTTTCCCATTAAGGAAATGCCTAGCCTTTGTTGCTCATGCTCTTTTTATTTTCTTTTATTTATTAACATGAGCAAAGGGCACATGCGATTCATGACAACAAATGGACAACAGTACAAGACTTCTGACTGAGACCTTTGACTTCAAATATGTTTACCTTGATTTGAGAAACGTCCAGCTCAAAATAACAAGTATTCCATTTAAAAGGCACGTGGTAGCACAGTCGGAGGAGGCCCCGGTCGTCGCGTGCAGCCGATTTCAGGCTTGGTTCGAATTTCTCGCTAAGGCGAATCAAGCCTTCCATTCCTTCCAGGGTCATTGTATTGGTACCAAACCCGTCTGTAAAGGATAAAACACTGACTTGTCCATCGTCTGGCCACCGCGATTCCTTGTGCAGGCCAAATACGCATTCAAGTCACTTCTACATCACATACGAGTGCAATGCATGGCGCATCCCAGCGGAATTGAATAGCAACCAAAAGTGACACCTCTTTACTGTCGACATTTCCAGGTCATCCTACATGGTCTTCATCATCCTTCTCTGTGCCGCGTCATTCGGTGCTATAGCACTACCATCAATAACACTGACCATCGCTGCGTCTCAGCTATTGCCGTACTCACGCCAGTTGAAGGTCTGTCATCTCCTTTCTGTTTTACAGAGTTTCAGAATTCCGCGCCCGTTGTAGCGACAGAAATAAAACCACATTTCATAAGAACGCTCCGCAATATTCTAAAAGTTTTGGTCAAAAAATATAAGAAAATTAACAATCAACGATCAAGAGGACTCGCCGTCCATCTGTTACTGTTGTTCCTTGTGGCGGTTCCAGAGGTTAATCGAAAACTCACATAACTAACGCAACAAATGACACCACAAATATGTACAATCACGACAAATCAGAGACTCAGTCAATGACATAAATCCCATTCAAAACTGGAGTTCTTCCTCATCTTGCGAACAGCCTTTCGATTCTTCTACAGCAACATCCCGGAGGTTGCGAAGAAACAATTGATCGTGAGATACATCCATATCTAGTTGGTGCTGCTTGCCCGAATCCCGAAGGTGATGCTTCAGCGCCCTAAATAAATGGTAACCAGAAGCAGCCATATTGCAGAGTACGGTGGATAGGGCGGAAATTCCCACTTACAATTAGTTCCCGAGTTTTCCCGAGGCTACCGAGCTGATTGAAACCCACATTTCTCTTATGTTCTTCAGCATCTATTTCTCTGATCCGGACCGTTCGTAAGCTTCAACAAACCATGCTCATCCTTATTTGTAGCAGTATCTCGCTTGCAACGCAAATCTTCTGTAAAATCTGTGAACTGAATTTCTAGCTCTGAGCTGCATTCGAACCCTGGCTATTAGTCTGAAGTCTGAGCTATGTCGTCAAGAAATACTGCACCTAGAAATTCACGTATCAGCACATTCGAGAAGGTTAGACCACAACATCCTATTCAGAGCGATGTCATTGGAGTTTGCCTCACACTCGCCACGGCTCTGCTAGCGGCCACAGTTTGCTGCTTTTCCGGTTATGCCATATCGCGGTCGTTGACTAACGTCACACAATGGTTGGTCCTTCTTTAAATTTTTGCCAATTTTTGCCTATACAAACGAGTGTACATGGTAGCGCAGTCGGGGAAGGCGCTGTCTCTCTCCTGCACCCAAATCGAGATTCCTGGATCGCGCTTCTCTCCATTCCTCCGGGGTCGTTGAATGGGCACCAGATTTGTCCGGGAAGGGGAAACACTGACCATCGGCTGACCAACACAGGTCATTCTGTGGGCCAGACACGCATTCAATTTGACTCCATGACATCACGTAGGAGTAGAGTGCGCGGCGTATCCCAAAAGTGACTGACTAACGCCGCCTCCTATCCTTTTATCCTTCATTGAAGGACAAGGCTATGAACAAAACTTTCACGCTAGCCAGGACTCCAACCTTCCTGTGATTCTTTAGGTTCCTGCATAGAAAGACCATGAATTGCATTAGTGTCATCTTTAGGCTCAACAAAGGATAAGGATAAAAGACGTTGTAAGGCAATCCTTCCAAGGATGCGCCATGCGTTCTACTTCTTAGAGGATGACGTGAAGGCGATTTGAATGCGGGTTTGGTCTATGCAGTGACTTGCGGTCGCAGGTCAATGGACAAGCCAGTGTTTTACCTTTTCCAGACAAATCTGGTACCAATTCGTCAAACCCTGAGGGATGAAGGGCTTGGTTGGCCTGGGCGGGAAATCCGACCCAGGAACCTTGTATCGGGTACACGTGACAGCCGGCACCTCCTCCGACTGCGCTACATGCGCCCACGAAACCGCGGTATAAGCAGTGCGGATAATGCAATCACGATCAACCCTGGAAGTAAAAGAAGCAGACTGTGTCCTTCCACTGGGCCTGAAAGTTGTCTGAATAATGCCCAAGGATAATGTTCCAATGGGTGAGGACAAAGGTTGTTTTGTCTAAGAACCCTTTGCCTAGAGTTTACAAGAGAGCTCTTCCCCATGATATGACAACCCTCGTGCAAAAAAGGAAGGAGATGATATAGCATGGGTTCAAGGATTCAGTTGCCACATTGAGATTGCCACCTCCCATTAGGCAAAAACTAGGATTGCCCAACTTCGTTTTCTAACTTCATCAACAGCCTTCTTGCTATTCTGTTAATAAATTCGACGTCTCCAGGAGGAATTCGCCTGCAGTTGCCAGCCAGTCATCGTTGTACAGCTTCGCGTTGCGCGAGCTAATCATCTCCAGCTATACGCTACTCGCTGCGGTGTTCTTCTTCGTGGCAGCCGTACAGCGAAACTACGGCCTCATCATCGCCTCAGCAGTTCTCCAGATGTAAGGTCTTCTAAATATTTACTATACATGTTATTTCTATTTTTTATGTTGATCTTTCCATCACTTGCCATTAAAATAATATTTATTTAATTATTTATTTATTCGTGACGTGGATGGAGGTCATACGTAAAAATACAATGTAAGAATAACAACGGGCTCAATTAAAAATATTTAAATACAACTAAAGGCACTCATTGTAAAAGTAGTTTCTTGAAACCATGCATGGAAGATAGACCTAAGCCATCCTGATTTGCATTCAACACGTGCTTGAACTCCCTTAACTTCCTGTAGTTGAAGAGTTCTGTGCGTGCTATTCATCCTACTCGCACTTCTCTGTATCTTAAAGCATTCGTTGGATTGATGAAGAATAAAAGCTTCCGTAAATCGCTTGCATGTTCCAAACAACTCAGAATCATAAGACATGTTGGCCAGTACAACTCGCGATAGTCCACATCTCCAAATCATTGGATTTTGAACTGTTTGAGTTCAAGAACGAGCTTTACTTGCCAGAGCAGGACACATTTTACATACATTTATTCCGAACTTTGTTTTTAGCTTCTCATTAGCCTATTCTGCCCAAACCTACTAGTATGATTTTTCTGAATCTGCTCTGAACTATTTCAGCAATAAAAAATAAAAAATAAAGGACGGCATTACTCAATTCCTTTTGGGATGCGCCACGCATTCTAGTTCTACGTAATGTTTAGAGACGATTTGAACGCGTATTTGGCCATACAATGACTTGTGGTGGCCAACCGATGAACAAATCAGCGCTTTATCCTTCCCGGACAAGACTGGTACCACCAACCCCGGAGGGATGGAAAGCTTGGTTGACCTGGGAGGGGGAATGCGTACCAGGAACCTGGTATCGGGTGCACCATTTTTTCCGTTATAGAACAACAAAAAAATTTTACTAATTCGACGAATAGGATCGAGAAGCATTATGTTGTATTTCCGTTACTTTTATCAGTTTAGTTTCGTTCAATTAGATTAGCGCATTTATAAGTGCAATAAATAAAGTAATAAGTGTCAAAAATAACATTTTCAGTGAGATCTAGAAACCAGAGCTTTCACTTGACACCCGTTCTTTCGAGCTGCCCGTCGTGGAGTACAAACTAAGCCAACCTCTTTCATTTTCTTATGTAAGTAGACGCACAAGCAGAAGACTTTTTATGACTACAAATCCCGAGCCCTATTATGTAAAGCTATTCAAGGGTCAGTTTCTGACCAATCCACTTAGGCTTAGCTTCTGACCAATTCAGCAAGGTATCCTAAACGGGTAAGTCAAATCAGCCAGATCCCAGAGTCCCTTCCCTGGCCTAGTTATGTGCTTTCCTCCGCTGAGACGAAACAGAAATGAATAACAGAAACCGGGTGCGTTACGTTAGGTGTCTCCCATTACTGTAGAAGGCGGAGCGAAGCGCTCGATTACCGTAGGCAGACCTAGTGTCGCGCCCGCACGGGGCGAGGTTTCAATAGAGATGAGGCGAGTCGAGCAGAGCGCGCATTGCTGCCGTGGAGCAGATTCCATACTGAGGCAGGCTGGATCTGATTCTTCTCTATTTCTTGCTCTGCATTCTTATTTTCTGCAAGTTTTGGGTCCGACCACATGCCACCTCTGAGATTACAAAGATGAAATCGAAAAAGAAGCACCACATCAGGTCTCTTCCTTTTTTACACTTCTTTAGTGCACGACGCTGTGTAGCTTCCGTTCAGGCCATGTTCTCTTCTCAGCTTTTTCTATGTGGTTTCTTTCACTTGTTTTATACTTCGTTAGCTGAGTGCAATTCTTACTACATAGCACGTGGCTAACTCGATCTATATTGCCTTCGTTAAAGTGTATTATAAAGAAAGGGCAAACACAAAAATAGCGGAAAACGATCGTCAATCACTACCCTACAACAGGAATTCTGCCTCACGGCACACGGCCTGCTCTGTTCATCCGTTGCACCTCGTTCAAGGTGGGCTCAACAACCCACCACGCTACCGTAATCGGGGGGGGGGGGGGGTGGCGGGCGGCAGTGGCGCGCAACTCAGGGAGACACCTAACGTACGAACCCATAAAAAGTGGGTTAATGGATTTAATTTCTAGAAGACTTTGTATTGGGAAATGGAAAAGTGCCAGCGAACCAGGCTGTATCGAATGGGCGTACCATTCAGGCATTTGCATTCGGTATCCTGATTGACCGAAGTGCACTAGGTCGGTGCTCCGCTTGGTTTTAAACGGCTGGCGCGCTCCAACATTCCAATGCTGCTCCATTTTGCGAGATGGACCAAACTTCCTTTTAAAAATACAAAATTAACTTCAGAGCAGACCTTCAGCTTAACTGGTTCCATGCTGATATCAGAAACCAGCTCGTCCCGATATACGGGTGACAACTGATCCCAGGAGGTGTGGATGTTGCGTTCAATCAAACATCGCCGGTGGTGTAATGGCGTACACCACTTGCGACCCGTCAGCAAGAGGTACGGGATCGAGTCCCGCCTGACGCTAGAGTGCTGGGAGTTAGATCGAGAAAAAACATTGTTATAAGAATGCTAACTTTGTTAGACAATGCTTTAGATGCGATTAATTGCGTTTGGTCATTTAGTTTAAGCTCAAGTTAGTCTGATTTTTTACAAAATGTCCATTTTATTTCTAAAAGTCTTCTGTTCAGTTTAAATTGAAAATGGTATATATGCATATTCTACACCCTCTCTTCTTCTAGCTCAAGGGAATGGTAATGAAAAATGTAGTTTCCCAGAAAAGAAAGTAGTGTGAAACCACTTTTTTAGCTGGCTCTAAATTTTTGAATTTATTGACGAAATAAATAAAAGTATGAAATGTGTAATGCAAAAATTATAATTATAAAATAAAAAACATATAAATAAAAAATACTCGTCCAATAGCCTCCACGGCATTCCGAAATGGACTGACTGCGTTCGCATCCCACAAAGTAACTGATTAGCGTCGAGTTTTAAACCTTTCGTAGCGCGTTTTTTCAGAATCTGTCTGCTAGCTCTATGCCAGCTGCTGAACCCGTCTCGCCTCAGCGCTGTGCTGGTCAACTCTCGTGTTCTTGCCATCGACAACAGCACGTATCCCGTTGCTCAAGTCAAGTACGTTTGCCAATTTCTGTTCCTGATCATCCCTTAGGTCCTAATCTCGTCACAAACTGTACGATATTCAAGTTAGAGAAGTCAAACTTTCCCATTCTCCCTAGTCATTCAGCAGTAACCAACACTGCCTAAGAGTAGACTCAGAAATATTCACGTCAATGGGAAGCCGAGCACCATTTGTGGGTACTAACAGGTGTCTAGGTATAGGGTAGCCATATAGTGGAAAACTTAGCGCAATACGACTGGACAGATCCACTGACATCTCTCTATTTAGCGTTGTGCTACTCTACGCCTTCATCGTGACGCTTCTGTTTGTGATCTCGGCTCAATTCATCGCCACCGTAATCTCGCTTCGAAGTCATTCAGCGACCAACGCCACGTCTCATGCTACCTATCCTCAACAAAGGACGAGTTTTTGAGGAACTGTGCTTTACATAAAGAGCTTTCTATCGGTACTTGAAGAAAAAAGAGATGGACGTAATGCAAGTATAATACAGCCTGGCGATCGAAGAACTGCTGCAAATTCTGCAGCTAAACATAGGAAGCGAACTAATACATCCGCTTTCCACTTGTTCCAAATTGTTATTGGCAGATTCTGCTCATTTTCATTGGGCCTCAATTAGCTGTCACCGAGGTTGTAAGCTGTTATAACGATTTTGATTGCGATCGAAACTTCAGCGCTCGACGGGACTCGAACCCGTACCCCTTATTACCGGGCAGGATGCACGATGCCATTATACCACCGGCAGTGTTTTATTATACGCAACATTCGTCGCGAGCTCCACTGATTTAAGGGTGTAAAGCATGCTGTCCCATAAGCAGGGGTGCGGGTTCGAATCCCGCCTAGCGCAAGGGTTTTGATTACAACAAAACATTGATGTAGAAGGAAATAATTAAAAACTCAGACAGTCGGGAGCTTTCAAAAACTTTAACCAGAACACTTCCAGGTCCATGAACAACATGGACATCCTCTAATATTTTGACGCGAATTACGCGCATTGTAGGAAAGCATGTTTTTGAAAGCTCGACCAATTGCGATAGATTGTGGCAGATGTAGATTGGATAAGATGCTGAGATCAGGATAACCAAATTCGCCCGAATTTCACTCGTGTGCAGTGCTGACCACAATATGACATCCGCTTCCAAAATCGCGGCCAATTACGATGCATTACTTACAGCACAGAGCGCGGCGTTTATATCCGAACAGACTGAACTCTCTGTTCTCATTCCACGTCCGACTCTTGATGAATCTTGGCATCTTTGACGTTGTAATACGTCTATTTTCTTGAGGGTCGCAGTTTCTTCAGGGCTCATGGGTTCACCCATCTTTCGCCCAGCCAGGATGGCGGGGACTCTTCTGTTCGCATCTAAAGGCTCTGAAGAAGGCGACAACGCCGAAACGAAACGTAAGCCGCAATAACGTCTTGCAATAATCTTCGCCACGCTGAAGAGACTGCTCGCCTCTATTACAACATCTCTCTTTTCAGACAAATTTGAGGATAAAGGATAAAGCTGCGGCGTTACTCAATCCCTTTTAGGATGCACCACGCATTCTACTTATACGGGATATCGTGAAGGCGATTTAAATGCGTATATGGCCAAACAATGACTTGCAGTGGCCAGCCGATGAACAAGTCAGCGCTCTATTCTTTCCAGACAAGTCTGGTACCAATTCACCGACCCCGGAGGGATCGATGGCTTGGTTGGACTGGGCGGGAAATCCGAACCAGAAACCTGGTATCGGGTGCACGCGACAGCCGGCGCCTCTTCCGGCGGCGCCACACAAGCCCTCAGACAAATTTGCTAACACAAAATAAGAATGAAATAGAAAATTCAGGAAATTCAAATTTACACAAAATAGAGGGACATCTCACAAGTAAAATTACTCAGTATATCCTCCTCAACCGCAATGACCGCGTCCATACTTGGTCTGAAACGCTCGCACGCTCTCTTTAAAAGAGCGCTGTCCATATTCGTGAATGCTGCTTCAATAGCGGTGCGAAGAGATGTGATATTAGGATGCCTCGTCTTGTTCCCAATTCTTTCGACTACGCTCTAAACATATTAGTCAAGAGAACTCAAATCCGGGCTATTCGGGGGTCACAACTACTGTAACCAAAACATGTCCAAGTTATCGGACTGCAAGTTCCGGACTAAATGGCTCGTGTGGGCCGGTGCACCATTATGCTGGAAGACATATGGCCTCCCTCAGGTTATAGTCACCATCTACGGTTTCACTACAGTCTGCAAAACCCGCAGATGAACTTCTTTGGTGGCAGCATGAGGTCACATTCGCTGGACACAACACCTAAGATGCGAGCAGCTGCTGGAAATTCTGTTCCAGAAACTATCGGGACGCCCTCGGGATTGTAGGTGAGCCAGCTACAATTTCTATGGTCGACTTTCGCGTCAACAGTTAACATTTTTCATCAGAAAAGAATCCGATTTGTCCCGCCGCTTCCTTTTTTCATCCTTTCACGACACGCGCGATTTTGACGTGACTGTCGCGTGGGACAGCGCGTATTTTCCCCGCACGCCGAGTGTTCGAGGACGTCGTCGGCCAATGTCCCAGGGAGCGCACAAAATTTTCCGGCCTATCATGGACGACGGATATAATTCGCGCGATAGATGTGAGTATACCCGTAACCAAAGAAGGTTCTTGAGGGCAATATTAGATATACAATATTAGATGGTATAATATACAACCAGTAAACTGTGTTTGTATTATTATACCATCATATAATCAAAAACTGAATACTAAGTATTTTTATAATGATGTCCCACTGCGTCGTTTCTTGCATTATTTGTAGGATATGAATAAAACACTACTCAATGAAGTTTTCATGGACCATCTTTACCGCATATATTATTGAACTCAATGATTAATATTGTACTATTAAATGTTTGATAACTTTCCATGAACTGTTTTTATGACGGTGTCTGACGGCGTCGTCGGACAATGTCCCACGCGGCAGAAAAGATGTCCGATGGCATCGTCGGACAATGTCATCATGAAAGGGTTAAGGAACTCTGCAGCAGATGGTAGCGGATAACCCGCTTGGTTCCAGCACAGACAGCATCTGCCGCACCTTTACTGTGTTTGACTTGTAAGGAAGGTCCTTTGTAATCCGACGAATAGTTCGCTCACTGAAATCACTGACGCCAATTTCGTCAACGATTAACGATAACGATTGCTCCAGGTCCTTCAGAATCAGCGCTCGAGCCTTTTTCACGACTGTCGCAGTTCTTGAAACGCATTGGGGACTCCTGAGTTTCACGGAGGCAAATCGCGAACTCTGGCCGAATTAAAAGCTACTATCTATGTTTCTCTGTTCATCCTCTCTCATGAGTAGAAACCCTTAACACTATGAACGTTGTAAGAAAAGAATTCCGCCATTTGTGCAATTTTTCAAATTTATTTCTTTCGTTTCACACATACAGCAACTAACCAACATAGGCACCATTATCTACAACATATTGCCATTTGTCAGGTAGTTTGCAGATCCCGCTTCTATAGAATTCCGGGGGTTTTGACGAAAAAAACTCAGCGTGGCACTTCTCCAGTTGCTCCTTCTGAGGTCAAATTGTTTCTCCTGCAAATAATTCGACGACGAAGGAAACAAATGGTGGTCCGTTGGAGCCAGGTCCGGAGAATACGGTGGCTGGGCCAGCACATGTCATCCAAAGCACTGGAGTTTTTTCTGAGTCTCTCTTGCAACGTGTGGACGCGCATTGTCGTGAAGGAAGAATTGTCGTAGTAGACATTGCTAGTGGCAGCAGTGTTAACAGCTCCCTGTGAATGACTCCATCGCAATTCCACCAGACACTGAGCATTACCTTTTTTGGGTGAAGTTCCGATTTTGGCGTGAGAATTCTTGCTTCGCCGCGACTGAGCCACTGACGCTTTCGCGTGTGGTTAACGTAAGCTACCCACTTTTCGTCGCCAATGACCAGCTCGAGCCATGAAAAATCCGCGCACCTGTAGCTGGCGGCCGCTAAATTCATGCGGCATCCATGCATCACATCTACATGTCTTCCCAAAGAAACGCATGTGTTGAGCTATGGTAGAGCGACTGCGCCCGAGTTCCTCTACCAGTTCACGGGTGCAGCGCGGAGGATCCTCCTGAACCAGCTCAAAAAAGCGCTCCTCATTCACTACATCTGGCCTTCTAGACCGCGGTTGGTCCTCCAAGCAGAAGTCTCCGCCCTTGAACTTCAGGAAGGGAATACTTTCGCTGTGTCGTAGGAGACAGTGGTGGCACCCATCGTTCCACATATGTTATCCACCGCGACTCTTGCACTGCTTTGCTTTTTGAAGTCGTAAAGCAGAAGCAGTCGAACTTGCTTGCAGTCGAGAACGATTTTCTCTGCTACAGTCGTAACGACATATGACGACAATAGTGAGAAATGTAGGTCATAGGTCAGCCTATATAAGCGTTGTCGGGAGAAAGTTCTAGAACACATTCCAGAAATTTGGCGGAACGCCAAATCGAGTGGCGGGAAGCTTTCCAGAATCCAATAGCGTGGTACTTGTTAGTGTAATGAACCCCAACTGATATACGGCAACTAACAACCCTCACCTCGGATTAACCTTTATCTGCATTATTGGGGGGGGGGGCAAAAGTAATGAGACAAAATGAAAAAAAATCTTTATCTCTTTATAACTCAATTACAACTCAACGATGCTGAGGAATGTATTTGCCATTAAGGGCAATGACCTTGCTGCCATCGCTCAGTCAACTTCCTGATCTCATCCTTACAGAACTCGAGCCTGGTGTTGATCAACTGCTCGATATGGTTGCCAAGGACTCCTTGGGTTTTTTGTGTCCCTTCCGACCAGGAAGTACCGTAGGCCCAAGAAGTGGTGGCAGTCGCATGGAGAGATGCCCGGCGAATACGGTGGTTGAGGCATGTGAACGTATCCCAGCTGGCCAATCTTATCCGTGGTTACTTGTTCCCGATGGGGTGCGGCGTTGTCGAAGAGGACCTTCTTGAAGCGCTACGAATGAATAAGAGCGAGTCGCCTGCCCATCTCTTCTATTTCGTTCACCATGACCTTGGAGTTCATCGTAGTGCTCTTGGGAAGCAGCTTCCGGTAAACCGATCCATGGGCGCAGTCCCAAAAGCTCCAAGGGTGCTTCTCGCCGTGAACATCTCGCCGAACGAAAGTTGGTAACAGGTTACCAAGCCTCACCCAGACTCGCTGCTTGGCAGGGTTAAGGTAGAAGACGTGCTTCTCATCTTGCGTGACTATTGAGCCGAGGCTGCTCGGGGTTGAGAATTGGGCGAGATTTGCGCGACACAGGTCGACTCGTCAGACCGGGGTTTCGGCTTGAGACAGACTGGGGTTTTGGCATGCTTCTGGAAAGGGCGGAGGTGGTAACTTCTCAGTTGGGCTTCAATAAGTGGCATACAAACATACAAATACGATAAGCACGAAACCAGACTCTAGCCACGAGATATGTGGACACGGCACGGGGTCTCTCATTACTTTTGCCCCCCCCCCTAATATTATGAAGGTGCTTCGAACCGTAGTATGGATGGGGACGAGAGACCAGGGGCCCGATTCATCAACGACTTACAGCAATTTAACGGAGAAAATACTGCCGAAATCCCTGATAGCGCGGCTTAGTAGGCCGACTATTACAAGTCAAATGGCCCAGCTGAAGAAGGGATATATGAATGTCGGGCCAATTTCAACGACCATTCATCCGAATTAAATCGCATCTCTTTATAACTATCCTATTAACATCTATAAAACATCTATTAACATCGTTATTACGCTCTCTGTAAAGCATTAGCTCAATCGCTTAACAAGACGCCGAGTCCATAGACGACAGACACACACAAGTATTCCACGAACGGCGCCACCTCAAGAATAACTCTACAACAACTAAGGGAGCTCTCGGGCGCCCTCCCAAAGCACCGGGCTTGTTTAGCATCGGGTGCAGCACTAGCTCAGACCCACTCTCGAGAGGTCAGCAGTGTCTCCGAGCTCTCACTGGCATGGAAATTCACCTTGACTTAGGGACAACAAACTCATCATCAAAACAACGAACGCATCAGATCACGGGGACATCGGTGGCGCACGCTGGGTGCTAAGCTACTGGCTAGATATTATGCGGTTATTCATAAATTATGTATATTCGGTGATTATGGGTATAGAAATTAAAACGCACTCGGGTTACGACGACGATAAGACAGACCAGAATGAAGAATGCAGAAGAGAATAGTTACGGGATAATTAAGTCGATGATCAATTGGAAAATGCTAGAAAATTAAATGATGAGTCCTATCAATGACAATGAAGACGATACGCTAGTACGATCGCGAATGATGATGAAGTGAGGAGAATACACTGAAACAACAACAACAACTATGTACACTCCTAAACCACTTTGTGCTCGTCTTGAGGTTGATGTTCGTACTCGTAATCGGTGTGAACAAAGGCACGCTCCACCTGAACGAAACCGTTTAAAGTGCAACCATGAAGGAATAATTGTCGTTTTTACTACTGAATTACAGAAAATCAGGGTTCTACGCCAACGCGACAGGAGGTACACCCGCCTCCTGCTGGGGGCGTGGCGTCAGGAGATACAGCCGCTGTTATGAGGACCAGAAACTTTTGTTTTGCGTGTCAAAGGTTTCGTAAGGCAGCCGTTAGACTCTCGGTGAAGCCTAGGGGGTTGGGGTGGGTGAGGAAGGGGGAAGAGAGGAAGATCGCACGCCCCCAGCAGGGGCGGGTGTACCTCCTGACCGTCCCCCGGGCTCTACACGGGTCTTGGACAAGCAGAAGTGACCTTAAAATGATAATGGACGGCGTTGTTCAATCCCTTTCGGGACGCACCACGCACTCTACTTCTATGTGAGGCAATCTGAACACATATTAGGTCTATATAATGACCTGGGCAAGCCAGTGTATGGTACTTTCCAGGGAACAATGGTACTATATCACTGACCCCGGAAGGATCGATCGAAGGCTTGGATGGCCTGGGCGGGAAACTCGAACCAAGAACCTGGAATCGGATGCACGCGGCAGTCGGTGCCTCTGCCGACTGCGCTATCACGCAGCAGGATGAACATAGAATCAGCGTTGCGCAGCGAGGAATCGGAGTGACGCGATTCACGCAAGTGAAAGAAGACTTCTGGAATTCAGAGGTACCTCGACGTTCGGCGCTAGATACGTTGCCGCTTGGGTCCAGTTGTCGAAAATTAGATGGGCCGGCCAGACAATGCGTTTCGTAGCCACCCGCTAGACGAGAGCCGTCACCGACTGAATTCCCCAGGATGCCAACGGAACACCGGGGCACCCACCAAGGCATCCATCGAACTTCCTGGAGTATTGGGCAGCAGATATGGCGCTTTCCAAGCAGCTCAAAATAGCTGCACCAACTCGGTTGATTAAAAGGAATGCAAGCATTTGTAGCACCCTCTCGAGCAAATCGGCAACATCCAGAAACGTCTCCGTTCCTTCCTATCGCATGCCCAGCAGGCCTTCGTCTCTCGAGAGATAGATATAAAGACTCACATTTTCCGTTCACAATATTCACCGCAAAATCCAACTAACGCCTTGTTGGGAGTCCTGGAGTCGGATTCATCAACGACTTACATAACTTTAACAGCGAATTCGCAGCGGAAAACTCAGATAACGCGGTTTATCGCTCACCACATCGCCTGATAAGCCGCGCTATCAGGGATTCCGGCTGAAATTTTCTCTGTTAAATTGCTGTAAGTCGTTGATGAATCCTGTCCCTGGTGTTCTTTTGACATTACTGGAATCCAGTCGGTGGCCGCTCTCTTCCAGCGGGTGTCTGCGAATCCCACTACGTGCCCGGACCACCTAATTTTCGTCAACTTGGTCCTTGCAATAGGGTCTATGATACTCAATGTCGACAAAGCTCAGAACGCCGCAGCACCTCTTTCACTCGCGTGAATCGTGTCGTTGTCGTGTCACCGACTTGTGCAGAACCCTGACCGCGTGTTCATCCAGTTCTTATAGGGCAAGGGTTTCCGAGACGTACGTCAGTGCAGAAGAACGATGGAGTCAAGGACGGAACAGCGCCAAATGTGTTTCGTATTTTTCTTATTTTTTTTGCTCTTGAAAGCTCTGATATCACACCTTTCCTTCTGACTACTTTCTCACTAATCATATGGCCATGCCGGCTTTGCGGTGACAGGATTTATTGCTGCTAACACGGAATTTATACTTTCGTCGCCGGGCGGCGGGGCGCTAGAGAATCTACCCATATCGATTGCGTGCACAACCTATCTAATGTTATACAAGCAGTCTACAAACTTCTAACGGTGGCCCTAAATCCACTGTCAGATCTTTCAAAAATCAGGGTTTTTTCACACATCAATCCTTCCGCACCAAATATTAGGGGGGCCAAAAGTAATGAGATAAAATGAAAAAAATCTTTATCTCCTTATAACTCAATTACAACTCAACGATGCTGAGGAATGTATTTGCCATTAAGGGCAATGACCTTGCTGCCATCGCTCAGTCAACTTCCTGATCCCATCCTTACAGAACTGCTTGAGCCTGGTGTTAATCAACTGCTCGATATGGTTGTCAAGGACTGCTTGGGTTCTTGTGTCCCTTCCGACTAGGAAGTCCTGTAGGCTCAAGTAGTAGTGGTAGTCACATGGGGAGATGTCCAGCGAACACGGTGGGTGAGGCATGTGAACGTAGCCCAGCTGGCCAAGCTTACCCGTGGTTACTTGTTCCCGATGGGGTGCGGCGTTGTCGAAGAGGAGAACCTTCTTGAAGCGCTACGAATGAATAAGAGCGAGTCGCCTGCCCATCTCTTCTATTTCGTTCACCATGGCCTTGGAGTTCATCGCGGTGCTCTTGGGAAACAGCCTCCGGTAAACCGATCCATGGGCGCAGACCCAAAAGCTCCAAAGATGCTTCTCGCCGTGAACATCTCGCCGAACAAAGGTCGGTAACAGGTCACCAGGCCTCACCCAGACTCGCTGCTTGGCAGGGTTAAGGTAGAAGACGTACTTCTCATCTTGCGTCAATATTGAGCCCAGGCTGCTCGGGGTTGGGAATTGGGGGAGATTTGCGCGACACAGGTCGACTCGTCAGACTGGGGTTTCGGCATGAGACAGGCTGGGGTTTTTGGCATGCTTCTGGAAAGGGCTGAAGTGGTAACTTTTCAGATGGGCTTCAGTAAGTAGCCAACAAACATACAAATACGATAAGCACGAAACCAGACTCCAGCCACGAGATATATGGACACGGCATGGGGTGTCTCATTACTTTTGCCCCCCCCCCCCTAATACCTCCGAGTCGCCCCTTTTTCTCGTCTTTTGGAGTTTGTTGTCAGTGTTTAATGTACTGATAGGTGGGCGACGCTTGTTTCCATGGAAAATCTGCCTCCTAGAATAGCTTGAGAATGTTCTTTTGTTGTTCTTCTTATACGGCGCGTCTTATTATGTATTCAATAAATAAATAAATAATCAAATAAATAATACCGCACCGCCCTGCGACACAAATATAAATCCCGCTTAAAAGAACACTATGTACAATGTCACTTATACATGCTTTTTGCTAACCTAAGCAACAACATCACTGTCCTTTTCACACTATAGTCGACTAGCAGAGAGGTCTAAAAATTGCTGGAATGCCGCACTGTCCACAAAAAGACTAGATTTGGCGAGAAGTTGGCCTAGCTTAATAGAAGGTCTATCAATCCTCTCATCCTACCACCTCTTCCCCAGTAAATCGACTGTGTAGGATACCTAACGACGTAAGATGAACGGATACACCACGATGAAAAAGCGATCTATAGCCATGCTCATACCTCAGGTAGACTTTCGATATTGATCTGCAGAGCTTCACTGATATCGTGTGCTACTTTTAAAGGCATATCCTCATCCAGTACAATGTGCACCTGAACACAGTTAGTATCGAAATAGCAACCAAAAGCGAAGAATGAATGCTACATAACAGAGTCTAAAGGGTAAAAAACAGAGAAGAACTCACTTCAACCAAGAACTTTGTGCCATAGTGATAAACGTAGACAGTGTCAAGATGCGATATCCGAGGATCGTGATCTATACAAACCTGAACTTGGAGAATATTAGGTTCAAACATGTGTGGCTTCACTAATTATTCTTCCTCATCATCATTACTGAAGCATCTCTGTCGAGTTGCGTGCGCACTTTCTCATGCTGACGATAATTATCATTGATTACAGCACGGCCATTTAGGGGACGTTTCTCATCTTCAGAGTAGAGCAAATCTTCACGTCAAATTGGATAAAGAATCTACATCAATTTGAGGTCAAATTGGACATCTTTCACATCGAAACGAACGTTTTACCGATTAAGCACGGCACTTTTTAGAACAATTTCTTTAAAAAAAGATTTAGTCCACCTGCCTAGAAAAGTAAGTTCTGTGTTTTGGTGTTTTACACGTTTTATTTTTTAGAAAAGGACGGCAATTGCGCTAATTCTGAAGGGTATATGTCGCGAAAGCGGACAGCACTGGGAGATAGGGGCGCATCGTTCAATCATACCGCAATGAATGCCCACCTTCGCGACATGTACCTTATGAAGTGCAGGAGAAGAACAGCTTCTGTGTGTATTACAATAAGAGATTACACCATACTCGTTCATGACGTTTCTCTTTGGTTTTCCTCAACAACAAAAAATCAAGTACCGTATCCAATGTATGTTATAGCTTTTCAGAGAAATTCGATGTAAAGTTTCATTTTTAAAAACATATTTGTCCTGGTTTCTATTTAATCCGGAAGACGTTTGCTGTGATTTTTTCAACTGTGGTTAGATCCTAGTGAAGCAGCACGTACCTTAATAATCCGATTGATAAACTCCGGTTTGGCTGACCGTCCACTGAGTTTCGACAAATGATCCCATCCAGTGCTCATCCATGTGTACAAAATATAAACCGAAACAAATATCGCACCTATGGGATCCAAGTAATACCAGTACCTAAAGTGCAACCTTTCGGTTTGTATGTCTTGGACGTTTGGCAATATTAAATAAATAAACAAACAAATACATCGCATGCCATCGCAGTAAGGTGTAGGCCCCTCCATGTGCACCGAGATAGTGGAAAAATGAAAATACATATATGTGGAAACAAAAAAAGGTCAACCTACCCCATTCAACAAGGAGCAAGATCATGTTGGGCAGAGCAAACCTGCGTAGCATAACATAATGTAAGGTAAAGGCGTAGAAAGACAGCAAGATTGGCGAGCTTGGACACGCCTCAAAGATGTGTTGGGGCCGAATTCATGAATCCCGTTATAAAGGCAAAGAAATTGTTGAGGGCAAGCGGAGTCACCCACGAGTATAGTCGAGTTTCCTCCAACTAGCAGCACACCCGAGAATGGCTGCGTAGAGTATATGATGAAGGAAACACAGTGTTTCTCCTTCCTACCCCGCATACCACCTGGAGCCGGATTCATCAAAATGCAACCTGTGGGTATAAGGGGCAAAGATACTTACGATGAATAATATGAACACATATCTACCCCTTACCTCAATTCTACCTTTTAAACCCTGCATACCTGCGGGTTTCAGTGTAGATGGATCCCGCCTCTGGTCTGATCGTTGGTAACAGGGATGAGCGGATTAACCATTATCCGGGGGGGAGGGGGTTGACCTATCGCTTTTGTTGTTCGTTATCCGGCGATTTAAGGCCGGGTAACGAACAACAAATCAGCCGACTCGCTTGGACGAGATGCTGAATGGTGTCTGTAGGATGTCGTCTACAATCATAAGAGTGATCATTAGCCACAAAAAAAAGTCATTGAGATCCAGAAAGGTCTGGTGAGGCATTTCCTCACTTTTCACAGTAGATAAACACAACAGTACTTCCTAGACTTTAACTTCCATCTCTTCAGAGTCACTAAACTTGTACCATTCGTCTCTGAGACCTACCAAACATTTAGCTGATTATGGTATTGTCACCGCAAGACATGTAAAGAAAGGGAAAAATACAAGCTGCATCGATGATATAGGCGACTGCTTAGTAAAGCAACATATTTGATCGTGCGAAAATCGACCCAAGGCGGGCGTTGCTGTCAGATTAAGATAAATGTTAGTGAATATGAGGTGAATGAGTCTCAACCTGCCTTTCTCCAAGGACGAATTATCAGCCTTTCGACGCTTTTTTAAGATCAGTTCAGGTTGTTTTGTGCATATTTCGCATCATTTCTCCTCATTCTTTTAAATCTCGAATAAAAAATGAAACTGTGTAAAGTGTAATCGTACCATGAAATGATCTATGGACGAATAAATTCTCAGGTTCCAATTGTCTTCTCAGGACACCCTCTTGTCGAAGCTTGACCGCCTTCCTACTGTTCCTCCCCGATAAACTGAGTTTATTACGAATGGCTTGGGCGAAAACCGAAGTTGAAGATCGATTTGAAAAGCACATAAAAAGCGGCTCTTCTTACATAAGGACCCAGAAAATCCCATAGAGTCAATGTAGTGACTCCAATAGATTTCGAAGACATTGTTAAACTGATAAAGTATGCCTTATAATTTAAAAGTGCCTAAATTCCTAATCTGCTGCTGAAATTGGAGCAAATTAAACTTAGTTTTATTTTTTATTTGTTCGTTATCCATCCATTTTGTGTAACATTATTCGTTATCCGTTAAACGGATCTGAAAATCTCGTTATCCGCTCATCTCTGGTAGGTAAATTCGACCCCGTAGAACACAAACACAGCACCTTCAACGAATCAACGAATTCAAAGCGGAACGCAATTTCTGACTGGAGGAACCCTGTTTCAGTTCGAAAATATGAAGCGAATCAACAAATCACATTAAGCAAGAAAGCGATCCCAGCGGAAAGCTCAGACGAGAAACATTTAAGCAAATCACCCTTTTGGGCCCTAAGAGACATCATGAAGGGAGAACGGGACGGAATGTGAGTAAACTTGACGTCCGACCAATAGATAAAGCACATAAAAAAGCAGTGCAGCACTAGTCTGGGAGAGTGAACCCAATTCATGCAACTGCTTCACAACCTTATGCCGAACCATCCCCTGAAGTTTCCCGAAACCCTTCACATCACTAAGCAACCTCAGGGTCCTGGCGAAATTAAGGGGAAGAGATAAGGACACAATACACCTTCGCAGCAATAGAAATTATCAAGCGTAGTCGCACACCTAAATCACGAAAACAACAAACACCGTGAACGATGGCGTTTCTATTCCAGCATGTTCCGACTTGTACCTTGATGTCGGCCTACGAGCACACATGGAGGGTACCGCCTACACATTGCCGCGATAGCGCCAAAATATAAAATTATAATAAAATAATAACAGTAATAATAATGACTCACAACGTGCCAAGCCACGCACACGACAGAGCCACCGAATTAGAAAGACAGTCGTTTCGATGGTCCATAGCCAGTACTTTTATGGAAGGGTCTTTCTTATACCTAAAATAGAGTTGGTGGAAAACTCTAAATAAAACAAGTGTATTAAAAGTAAGAAGCTTACTTCTGACATATGCAGAACAACGTAAGTTTCACCGCCACTGTTGCAACCATGATACATACTGTGACCAGCGATACGTCCAAAGTCGGTTGTTCTCCAATACCTATTTAGGAGAAAGTATTATGTAAAGTTAGTGCTAGCTAATCCCTTTGTGGACTGCGCCACGCACTGAACCTCTGCGGGATATCGTGAAGACAACTTGAGTAGGTACTTGGCCTATACAATGACCTGCGGTCGGACCCAAACCAACAACCTCTACTTGGGGTTCACGCAACAGCCGGCGTCTCCTCCGACTGCGCTACCACATAGTTTTTTTCAATACATACTAATGATAAACACTAGGCTTTCTATAAGGAAAGTCAGGCGAACATTATCGGGAACACCTGCGATGTTCGTTCGCAACCATGGAAAATTATTCCGCGAAGAACCTTAGAATAACCCCTTGTCTACGATTTAGAATAACCTTTCTCTAAAAAGAAGTGTCCAATTGGACAACAAAGCCGTGCCTACCTTGGGTATAGTAGTCTAGTGAGGACTAGGAAATTTTGTGACAGAATTTCGCCGGAGGGCATGGAATCCGCCAAGCAAAATCACCTGTATCACCTGTCGTCCCGTTGATCATCGTCTTGCTCGAGCGGGCGCCAGCAGCGTCTCCATTCGTCCCTGTCGCGTGCCAGAGTGGTCCAATGGATCCTCCTCGCTCGAGGGACACGAAGAGCGTCATATCGGTCGTTCAGGGCTTTCACGAAGAAGTCCGACCAACGCGTTGGTGGGCGTCCTGGTGTTCTTTTGACATCCCGCGGAATCCAGTCTGTGACGGCTCTCGTCCAGCGGGTGTCTGCGAATCGCATTACGTGGCCGGCCCACCTAATTTTCGACGACTTGGCCCATGCGACAGCGTCTCTGATCTTCGAACGTCGGCGAAGCTCGGAACTCCGGAGGCCTTCTCTCACTTGCGTGAGTCGTGTCACTCCGAGCATCGTCCTCTCGATTCCACGCTGCGCGACGCTGATCGCGTGTTCATCCTGCTTTCGTATAGCCCAGGTCTCTGAGGCGTATGTTAGGGCAGGAAGAACAGTGGAGTCGAATAGGTGGGCACGGAGTCGGACGTTCTTCGTTTTCTTCACGACTTCTTCGACGCTCTTGAAAGCTCCCCAAGCCGCTCGTTTCCTCCTGCTCAGCTCTGGTGCTAGGTCGTTGGCCATGTTGACTTCGCGACCCAGATACACATAGCTGGAGCATTCGGAGATGTTCGTTCCGTTGAGCGAGAATGGGGCATCAGAAACCCATCCGTTCTTCATGAACATCGTCTTCGTAAGATCCAGCTGCAGTCCAACGCTTCCACATACACGATCGAAGTCGGCCAGCATTCGCTCCGCCTGAGTGATGCTCGGTGTTATGAGCACGATGTCGTCAGCGAAGCGAAGATGGTGCAGTTGCCGGCCGTCGACCTTCACTCCCATGTCATCCCATTCTAGTTCGCGCATGACGTTTTCGAGGGTGGCGCTGAAGAGCTTCGGAGATATGGTATCCCCTTGTCGAACCCCTCTCTTCACGTCAATGACGACGTCGTTGTAGAATGGTGAGATCTTGGTCGTGAATCCACTGTACAGCTCTCGAAGGACTCTGATGTACTGAGTAGGAACGCCCTGGGTGAGCAGGGCTTCCATGACCGCTTCAGTCTCGACGGAGTCGAATGCCTTCTTCAGGTCAATGAACGTAAGGCAAAGCGGCAGCTTGTACTCTCGCGACACTTCGATGAGCTTCGTAATGGTGTGTATGTGGTCGATCGTGCTGAATCCTCTCCGAAATCCTGCTTGTTCGCATGGCTGTCCTTCGTCCAGCGTTCTACTAATCCTATTCAGGATGACTCGAGTGAACAGCTTGTAGACTACGGACAGCAGGCAGATCGGGCGATAGTTGCCAATGTCGTGCACGTCTCCCTTTTTGTACAGCAAGACGGTCTTGCTGGTCTTCCACTGAGATGGAACCTTGCATTCGGACAGGTAGCGTGTGAAGAGCCGCGCCAAGGTGTTGATGAGCGCTGGCGGGAGGTTCTTCAGGTGTTCAGCTCTGATCCTGTCAGGACCGGGTGCTGTACGTTTCTTCACCGACGAGATGGCGTGTCGGATCTCGGAAGGGAGAACAGAGGGGATGACGTATCCATCCTGCGGAAGATGGCGTAGGGGCAGGTGGACGTGGCTATCGAAGAGATCGGAGTAGAAGTCGTGGATGACTTTCTCCATGGTCCTTCTGGAAGAGGTGACGGTTCCGTCAGGACGTCGGAGAGCGGTCATCTTGGTCTTGAAGTTGGCGAAGTTCCGGCGGGCATTGCGGATGCTCAGCCCTGCCTCTGCTGCTTCAGCCAACACTTCCGCCCTTCTCTCCTTCAGATCTTCCTTTATCGCCGCTCTGCATAGCTTTGCAAGCTCGGACGTCAGTTGATAGTTGCCTGACGCTCGTGCTGCTCCACGTTGGCGTATCAGCTCGAGAGTTTCCGGAGACAGGCGTCTCTTGGTGGTCTTCATGCTCTCGGCTCCCTTAGCACTATCGTGGAGATGGTGCACGAAGCGATCGTATTCCTCGTCGACGTTGTCCATGACGGCATCTTCCCAAAGGCCGACAAGAGAGGTGTAGAGAACCCAGTTGATGGTCGTTCTGGGACTCCTCTTCTTGAACTTCGCGGCCTTCTCTCCTTGACGCGAAAAGCGGAACCTCGCGCGAAGGAGGCGGTGGTCCGATCCCGTGTAGAACTTGGGGACAACGGAGACATCGGTCAGGCAATACTTGCGATTGAAGATGATGTGGTCGATCTCGTTGTGGAACTGGCCACCGGGGGATTCCCAGGTCCATCGTAGGGAGGGAGGCTTCTGGAACTGCGAGTTTCCATGGATGGTCTTGGTCGACATGATAAACTCAGACAGCCTTTCACCTTGCTCGTTCCACTCCAAACCGTGGGTTCCGATGTGAAGTTCTTCCAGCGACCTTCGTGGCCCGATCTTGGCATTGAAGTCGCCGACGATCACCTTGTAGAAGGTGTGATCTTCCTTATAGAACTTCTCCAGCTCCACGTAGAAGGCCTCGACGTCTTCGTCGTCGTAGTCGGATGTTGGGGCATACGCGACGAACACAGTCAAGGCTGGCACGGAGCCACATCGCTTCAGTCGCAGACGTCCGATTCGGCTTGTCAGAGACTCGTACGAATCGATGTTCATGGCCAAGTGCGTGTTGACGAGGACACCAACGCCGCCTACTCCCCTGCTGTCGCATGTTCCGAGGAACAGTTCTTCTCCGGAGTCGTAGGCGGCGTGTAGGGGGTGGTGTCTCCTCGTCTCGGTCAGTCCGATGACGTCGTACTTGATCTTCCTGGCTTGCATCATCAGGTCCTCGACGGATGCTTCCGACGCAAGCGTGCAGGCGTTGTAAGTACAGATCGTCATCCTAGTCCTTCTCAGTTTGCGCAGCCTGGTTAGGCCCTGAGATTTTAGCAGCCTCTCCGTACTCGTCCTTCCCATCGCTGCAGAAATGGGGGCTCTTTCGGGGTCAGGGGAATGAGGCCCTTTAGTGCTGCTGTGTTTGACTGGAATACAACACGGGTAGCTAGTCAGGCTCTGTCGTGCGGGCGGGGTACTCCGGGCAGCCAGCCAGACTGCCCGAAGGGACGGGGCGAGACTTAAGGCGGCCTCGAATCGCCTTACATGTACTCCCAGTCTACCGAGTGCAAGCTTTTGGCCGAGCCGACACAGTTACAATCCGCACAGTCACGGACACATCCACGCACACTGTGCACGAACATGCCGCTCCCACGCACAAGGAACGCATCGACCCGACACAGCAGGAGCAAGGAGTCCATCCCCTGCATCCCACCTGCGTCTCTGGGCAGTACACGGTCGCATTTGGTTCGCGTTTAATTCCCCTATCCACTATACTTGTGCTCGAATAATCGAATTCGAATAATTATTCGAATAATTTATTCGAATTCGATTTTCGATTATTTGATTATTCGAGTTTCGTAAATTCGAATAATTATTCGAATTCGATTACTCGAGGTTTGCAACTTCGAATAATTATTCGAATTCGATTATTCGAGGTTTGAAAATTCGAAAAATTATTCGAATTCGATTATTCGAGATTTGCAATTTCGAATAATTATTCGAATTCGATTATTCGAGGTGCGAAAATTCGAATAATATTCGAATTTCAAATACGTGGTTGTTTCGAATGTGGCATAATGATGATTTTTGTGAGCGGCGTTCATTTCGGTGAAGTTTGTTTTCGATAGCACACTGTCGAGGAGCTCACCGTAACGAAAACGCATTAGATATCCTACTATACATAGAAGGGTAGTGTGTGTGCGCGTGTCCATCAGTCCATCACAACTGGGGAAATGGCGTATTGGCGATACTGACCGCAGTTGATGGCGATCGACTGCGGTCCGAAGCTTCAGCCGTTGGGGTCTCCTCGATCTCGCTGAACACAAATTTGAAGTTCGTTTTTGAAATTATCGGTTGAAGTTGATCGAGCTATTGATTTTCTATGGGGAATTCGTTGAGGCGAATCAATTGTATGACCGGTCCTCGTCGATATTTTCAAAATCTAACTTCACATTTGCGTTCTCTGCGACCACGACTGTCATCGATGTCATACACTTGAATACTCTACGGAAACACAAATTTCGACTGAAAATTAAAAAATGAATTCCGATTCTTGTTCAGTGACCTCGATTACCTCAGGCCTGAAGTTTCGATCTTGTTGAGTGATATTTACGAAAAATCGATAATTTGATTAATATCTCTTGATGGCAACCGTTACTGCAAAAATAACTTAAGATTCGTGTTCAGCGACCTCGATTACTTCGGGACTGAAACTCAAGTTTGCATATATGACACGACTATATACAATTTCAGTTGAAATTCAAAGTTTTTCAAATCAAACTCCACGTTGTTACACAGGGGAGATTCCAGAAAAACGTTGAATTTATTTCAAAAACGTTGAATTTCGACTGAAAATGCCGTATAACTCTACAATTTGATTGGCTGACGATTCCTGTGAGATAATGAAATGAACAAATGGAGTGAACGGTTTTTTTTTTCGCCAAGGTTTGCACTTGTGCGTAGATGTTTTGCACCATATTTCTGTAGGAATTTTTTTTTAGGATTTTGTTTGCAGGAAAAAAGTTCTCATGTCTTGCCATTCAACGAGTATTGTCAACGGTTCTGAGAAGATATTGAATATCTTCATTATTTGCTTTTTTTAAAGAATTCAAATCTTTTGTTTTGTCTCTGGCGAATGTTGTCGTTGAACGTACTTTACTACATTTACTTGAGCCTAAACAATGCGCTTTTGGAGTGAGTAAACGGTATCAAACGAAATTGGCTAACACAAAAATCGCATCGTCCTTATTAATACACCCCGGTGCAAAATTGTAGATACCCCCGATTTGTCCATTAGTACCCGAAGGATCCGCTGCCTATGCTCAGCGGTTACCGTCGTATTCCTCACTATCGAAAGCCTCTATCGAAGAGTTTTAAGCAGGTTATCTCATGCAGGATACCACGAACTTTTATTGAAAATTTAACGAATGGAGACCGGTGCAAAATATAAGTTCCCTTCATAAAAAACCTGATTAATCACAAAAGTCCCTACAGACAAAGTAAGATTAGCACTTCGTCACATCACCTTTGTTGCAACCATATCGAAAATTCTGTTTTGAATACTACTGGTTAGGTTATCAATAACAGTTCGCTCAACATTGGCTCATCCATGAAGTATGGTGTTCTTCAGATCAGAAACCGAAGTGTAAGTGGTTCCATTATTGTACACTTTGTGTATAAGAATGCCCCACAAGTTCTCTTTCAGCGGTGAGATCTGGAGGAAAACTAGACCACTGCAAAAGTTGAATTCTATTGGAGCCAACCTCTTATAAACCTTGTGGAAAAGGTACAGAATAATAACTACAAGGTTCTTATTCGATTTGGCGGGTTCATTTACTCTATGGTACCTAAAGCATCGATAAGGAACAAATACCTGGGTCTTCACACATTGGCTTCTCGCAGGAAATTCTTTGATATTTGTCGGGTTTATAAGTTAATCCACTTTTCGCGCTTTGTAAGCTCCAAATTCATTGATCTGCGTGCGTCTCAAACAAAAAGGGAGCCTGAGAAGCTTCCTATCAGTCGACCTAGGAGTAAGCTGAAGGTGGCCCTTCCTCCTCATAGGACATTGGTTTAGGTGTGCCTTCATGTTGTTGTGTTGTTGTAATACTTTTTTCTGGCGCTTGCGCTTATCGCGAGCGTATTGAATAAATAAATAAATAAATAAGTAAATAAATAAACCTGCAGTTGACTGCGTTACGTGTATGGATGCATTATCTTGTTGGAAAATGAGATTGTGCCTACGAAATCTTCTGAAATATGGCAAAAGGTGATCTCGGAGCAATTTCTGGTAGTCTTCACTGTTCATCGAACACGAGACGAACTTTCGAAACGAACGAGACAAGTCCGCATCCAGAAAACGCAGCCCAACCATGAGACTTTCACCGTCAAAGCTGCGCCTAGGGGATACTCGACCTCTTCTCTCAAATCTCTCCAGTAGTGTAAAAGAAGTGGAATCTTGATGGGCCCGACGGGTACAGACACTATTCGAGAGATTTGAGGAGAGAGAGAAGCGAGTATTCTAAAGGTGCTACTTTGTCGGTGGAAGTCTCAAGGCTTCGGCTGCGTTTTCTGGATACGAACTTGTTGCCTTGGAGTTCGTCTCGCGTAGGATGAACAGTGAAGACTACCAGAAATTGCTCGGAGATTAGCTTGTGCCATATTTCAGAAGATTTCGTAGGCACAACCTTATTTTCCAACAAGATAATGCATCCATACACGTATCGCAGTCAACTACAGGTTGGCTCAACTCCAACAGAACTCAACATTTGAAGTGGCCTAGCTGTTCTTCAGATCTCAACCCGAAAACTAGAAAGCTTGTGGGACATTCTTGTACACAGTGTACAAAAATGGAACCGCTGAGACATCGGTTTCTGATCTGAAGAACGCCATACTTCATGCATGGGCCAATTTTGAGCGAACTGTTATTGATAACCCAATCAGTAGCATGCAAAATAGAATTTTCGATATGGTTGCAACAAAGGTGATGTGACAAAGTACTAATCTTACCTTGTTTGTAGGTACTTTTGTGATTAATCAGATTTTCTATGAAGCGAACTTATATTTTGCACCGGTCTCCATTTCTTAAATTTTCAATAAAAGTTCGTGGTATCCTGCAGTGATAAGATAAACTGCTTAGAATTCTCCTATAGAAGTTTTCCATAGTGAGGAATACGATGGTAACATTACTGAACCTCGGCAGCGGGCTCTTTGGGTACCAATGGACAAACCAGGGGTGAACCTATTTTGCACCGGGTGTATTAAGTTTTAATAAAGTTTATTCGATTATTCGATTTTTTCGAATATTCGATTATTCGGAAATTCGAATAACCAAAAAATGGGGTTATTCGATTATTCGGAAATTCGAATAACCAAAAAATGGGGTTATTCGATTATTCGAAAATTCGAATAACCAAAAAATGGAGTTATTCGATTATTCGGAAATTCGAATAACTAAAAAAATGGTGTTATTCGATTATTCGCTCATTCGAATTTTCGAAAAATGGGGTTATTCGATTATTTGGAAATTCGAATAACCGAAAAAAATGGGGTTATTCGATTATTCGTTCATTCGAAAAAATTTAAAAAAGCACAAGTATACTATCCACCACCCGGGGACGCGCCACGTGGCCCTGCGACAAGCGGCCCGAGATCCCTCTTAACAAGAGAGCCCGAAGGCTCTCTATCGAGGGAGATCCGTGGGCCAAGCAAAATATAAGTGAAAAATCAAAAAAAAATCAAATCCATCATCCCATATCGATTCGTCGCCTCGTGCAATCTATATGGAGTCTTAGCACCACATCGGGCCGCAATGAAGCCCTGAAGGTCTCCGCTACGCGGCTTGTTGCCCAGCCATCAGCCACGCGTGGTCTGGTGGTTTCAAAAGTATGTACGTAGTAGACACTCACCATGTACGTGAAATTGATACGCAGCCGCTATTCTCTGCGATGCACCGAAAATCAGCTGCACACTAGCCACTCCCATCACAACGCTGATGATTATCTGAATTGGGAAGTGATCTACGTCGCCCAGCCAAAAGCCACAGTCAAGAACGCTGATAATTTCGATAGCAGTCCTATCTACGGCGTTTCAAGGCATGACGTCGGTATACTCACCAAGGACAACGGTTCAAGCCGCGTGCGTCCTCGTGGATACAGATACGGATCCCTCTTCTTGATCATTCGCGCCGAAATTGAGATCACCAGACCTGATGTGATGTCGACACAGGAGTCCACTAACGACGACAGAATTGACAGGGATCCGGATAAATACGATGCCACCGCCTGAAAAAATGAAACCTTGTAGTGGTGCCTTAGGCATAGCTACCTGTTCAGAGAGAACGAAACTACACATTTACATATATTTATTTAACATCAATCACATGCTTACATTAAACACCAGTGAGAAAAAACCCAACCATAGTTATGAAAATTATAAAAAAACAACATGGCGGTGCACTTTTAAAAGCTAAGCAAGTTCCCAGAAAAAATCAGATGCACTACTCGAAAGAACGTAAGCCTGTAAGCACATTTTGGAATTCATTGGTGTCACTAGGGGACACAGTCTCCGTATTCAACCATAGAAACCGCATTCTAAATTCTTTCAAGAATCTTTTATGACCCGAGTTGTTAAAACTTGAAACGAGCTATCTCCGACACCAATTCACTATCTTCCGAAGGCATTCAATTGCAAGTCTGAAACTTTGATAAAGCGAAAAGGGCTTTTCTGACACTGACTACAGACTTTCAGAGAATAGTGAATCAGTAAAACAAAAGAATTTTGCATTTCGATGAATCCATTGTAGAAAAATACTAAAGGCTCAACACAACAAAGCAAATCAGCAGAATAAAGAAATTCTCACGAAACGATCTTTTCATAATAACTAGTCTAATTCGTAATGCTTAGTGTCAATGTCACACTGCATCACGCTTTGGCTAGTAAATATTCTTCTTCCTCTTCTTCTACTTTTTCAGCAAACGAACTTTGGAAAAACAGCAATTCCCACTCTTTGCAAACCAAGGAACAAGTCACTTTAGCCAATCTTTAAAAGGCCGGTCTGCTCGTTTAGGCTAACTGATTTCGTGTCTCTTTTTGACTCAATCATTTCTGTTTTGTTTTTGCCAATCTTTAAAAAGCCAACTTTTGCTGGAGACTTTTGCTGAACTCATTTTGTGCCTCTTTTGGTCCAATAAATGTTCTGTTCTATTCTTTTGCAATGAAATCTATGAGTGCTGGAAGAACGGAATAATACAACGTGATCAGATAATTCAAGCAGATCATGTAGAAAACCTGATGAACGTTTACTCTCACCTTTGCCAGCATCAGAGAGACATTCACTGCCAACGTGATGTTCGCTAAACGAGTCGCCGCATTCGAGGTCGCTCTAGCGGATTCCAGTGCTGCTTCGTGTTTCGCGCTGAAAATACCTGGTTTAGAGTCGAAATAAAACGACCGGAGGCCAGGGTGCAGAACTCACAACAACGAAACATCCGACCCAATAGATGGCTTCTTCTCTCCATCGTTCAGAGAGTGCCGAGGTATGTCAATCGGTGGGCAATTGTTGCCCATCTCCACATCCGGCTCGCCATCCTGAACATCAGACACATGAGAACTGACAACGAACCTAAGAATGGAAACTAACTTACAGTGCTCTTTAACAACGGGGCGGTCGTCTCCGCGCAAGAGTAGTCGTTGCTCAGTTTCGATGTAGCATGGGAAGCATTCCGTTTCAGCACATCAGCATCATCCTTCGACACTCCCTCGCCGCCTTCTGTGCTCGTCGAAGACACCAACCGTTGGCGCGTTCGCGTCTTTTGGAAAACCTAAACGGAAGCTTTCAAAGAACCCTGGAATTTACACATGGGCACAAAAAACAACCGACCTGGATCTGCTCGCTATCATTCTTAAAGTTCTCGAGCAGCTCATTCTGTTTCTTGTAGTACTGTGACACCTCTTTCTTCGGCCTTTTCAGCTGAAACGAACGCATAGGGAGCCTAATCACTTACTCTAGCAGGTTCGCAAGCAAAAATGGAATGAAGGGTAATCGACGGCGCTAGTCAATCCTTTAGGGATGCGGAAGTGATTTGAACGCGTATTTGGCCAATGAGTTGCGGTGGCCAGCTAATAGTCAAGTCAGTAAGCTGCCACAACGATGTTTTGTTGCGGTCAAAACTTCTAGCACCCGGCGGGACTCGAACCCGCACCTCCCCTCTTGTTTCTTTCTTCGATTTGAATTGTTTCTATCACGACCATCAGCTTAAATGGTTCCATGCTGATATCAGCGGGCCTCATCCCGGATACGGGTGAGTACTGAACGGTCCCACGAGGCGTAGATGTTGCGTTCGATCAAACGGCGCCGGTGGTGTGAAGGCGTAGAACATTCCCGCCCGGTCAGAGGGAGGTGCGGGTTCGAGTCCCGCCTAGCGCCAGAAGTTTTGACCACAAAAAAAAACATCGTTGTGACAGCTTACAACCTCGATACCAGCCACTTAAGGCTTAAAGAAACTGATTTGAGTCATGTCAGTGTTTTACCTTCCCAAATGAGTCCGGTACCAATTCACGGACCCCAGTGTGATGGAAGACTTGGTTTGCTTGGGTGGGAAACCCGAACTAAGAACCTGGAACTGGGTGCACGCCACAGCCGGCGCCTTCTCCGATTGCGCTACGAGGAGTTACAGCTTTTAACTCGTTATTTTCCATAGTCTTACGTACCATAATGTTGGTAAGTTATGGACAAAACTTCGACCACAGACTAGACCCGAACACCGCTGTGATAAGTAGCCGAGGATACTTCCGTTCCAAACGACCGGCACCCCTCCTTTACCTTAAAATGGTCAGCTGCCTGCATCAGTTTTCATACTAAAAGCGAGAATGATGATAAAATTCCCCTAAAGCAAAAGCTACAGCCTCGTGATCGAGGGTCATAAATTTCTTTCCTGACACAGGCTAGGGTAAACTTTATGTTATTGATATAACAATAATATCAATATGTTAATGATATACACAACTGTGTAGTTTCTATTTTGGCATACGCTCACTGTGAGCGGTACTGGAGGAAGGAACAAACACACGTGAGTTTAATCAACACTTATTTAGTTTGTAGCATCTCCCCCTCTTCACTGATGAGCCACAGGGGAGGTGCTACAACATAAAATAAGGTTCGTATGAAGAATAATGTGGCGAAACGAACCTTCATAGGTATTTTTGTTTTCAATTTTAATATTTCTAATATTTAATATTATTTATTCAGTCCATCACTTGTTGGGTTTCCAACAAATACTCAGTCACAAAACCTTAACGCTACTAAAAATCTCAAGCTAGTAATGGCCTGGACGTGCGTACATAAACCTTGTCATCGAAGATATGAGATCCTCGAAGGACGAGAATTACACACCCTGCCAGGAAAAAGGTCGGGATTTTCACTCCTTTCGGTCTTCTTGTGTAGCGCCGTTATTCCATTGTGCAGATGCACGATTAGTGGAAAACTCAACAGGGACCACCACATAACCTATGGGGGAACAATAATAAAGCAAATGATTGTACCACTCCTACGCCAGCTTTCATTATCATAGACACAAGGCGCCTATCGTGAAGTTACTAAGGTAGGCTCTCGCACCCAGAGTCTCTAGAAACTCGCCACTGTCCTTAATTAAACGAATGTCTTCCATGTTCATCGATCTCGGGGTAAAAGTGAAGAACTCCTTGCGAATACGTTGGCCCACGAGCATTTTCAAGAATCGTGCTCCTAACAGTATACCCACAAATGAGTGGGTATGCCATATGATGAATGCCACATCGTGGGATGATACCCCGTGTTTAATCTTTAACAAATCCCTTGGAGAAGTATTGTAAGGAAGTCGAACAAGGCCAAATGTGAAATATCGATAGAAAAGAAAGCACAATTAAAGTAAATCGGCAATAAACCAAAGCCATGATCTTTAAACCAACATCGCTCTGAGTCAGCTGCATCTTTCCCGGTGACGACCCTGGCACATGTACGGTGACGGCGGACGACGCGTGGCACAGCTGAGGGCTGTCAGAATTCTGTCCTGGTCCTTTCGGCAAGGAGGAACACCGTAAGCTTGGCGCTGTCGCTACATGTCGAGCACCTCTGAAACCATGTCTTTCAGTTTCCAATGATTGATTTCCAGAAATCTAATTGACATTCACAACTGCTCCGTATAGTCTTTTTGAATCCTACCCAAATTTTGACACTTTGCCCTAGCCTTAAGAGCAGAGCTACACAAAAACCGTCCGCAAAATCGTAATAATAAAGGAATCAGGCGAACTCGACGAGCTAGTTTCGGGGATCAGGCGATCGACAGATCAACAAGAAATTGATATTGAACTGCTGGCGCGGGAAAAACTAAAGGTGGCCATGAAACGCCATCAATACTTCATACACTTTTCGATTGTTATCTTATTTCCTAGCGCTCCGCTCTTGCTGTCGATGGCTGCGAGGTTCCAACCTCAGTTTCAGTTAGCCCTTTTGTCCAATTTTGCACTAGTCCCCTATTATCACCGTTACGATCATCAAAGTTCGTAGGTGAAGCCCTTTTAACCCCAAGTGCCTCATCGTGTCCATGTAGGGTTTAGAACGTGGTTCTTATAGAGAAATGCGTACAAAAAATTGCATGATTGGCTTCAGGGTGCTATTGCAGTTTACGGGATGGGCAACCTTATAAAGAGGTCATTTCAGGTTAGTATTGGATCTTCATTTTCGTCTGTGAGAAGGTCACTAGTGGAGTCCCACAGGGAGGTGTGTTATCTCCCGCGTTGTTTGCTCTCTAAACTGCTGACCTTCTGGTATTCTGAAGGACTGTGGAGTAGTGCGCAAACAATTTGCTGACGACTTGAAAATCTATCGGAAGCTTGAGGTTCCAGGTGAACAATCCAAGATCCAGTTCGCCTTGAATAGGATCTTGGAATGGCTGGAATGGTTTGAAGTTTGGAAGTTGCCACTTGCCCCTGAGAAAAATACATTCCATGAGGCTTGGAGACTCCAATTTACCCTGCGATTACGGTCTAATTATTTATTTATTTATTTATTTATGCGTCAAAAGACGCGCTACTACATCAAGGAACAGTAGGCAAAAACAGAGACTCAACAAACTCAAAAGAATAGAAATTCACGCTCAAAAATGACTACAACTAGAAAAATGCTAATATAAAACTGAAGAAGAGTCCAGTCCAGTTACACAGCCCACCCTGCTTAAAGAATAGTCTAGGTGACTATTCTTTAAGCAGGGTGGGCTGTGTAACTGGACTGGACTGGGCTGGACTTAGCTCTTCTTTATGACCACACTCTTGACTTCTCTGCTCACATCAAGCTTCTTTACAAAGTTTCAACTTGCACATACCAAATCTTCAAGGGTTTGTCAAGCTGAGATAAGAAGGTTCTAATTAGAGCGTGTAAAACATATATAAGACCAATAATTGAATGCGGCTCATCAGCGTTCTGTCCTCTCAAAAGGAGGGATGTTGATTTGTTGGAAAAGGCACAAAATAACTTTGCAAGGAGGTGGTGCTGAGATAGAAGCCGGATTTCTGTAGAATACCTGGCTCTCGACATAGGAATTCACGGTTTCAACTTCACACCCTAGAGTCGCGGCGGAAGCGAAATGATGTGTGTACGATTTTTAAAATAATTTCGGAATTAATGAAGGTGGATGTTAGTACGTTTTATTACATCGTCAAATCTAGAAGGTGGAATTCAGAGAAAATTGGGTGTAAGACGCCTGAAACTATAATTCGTGGAAACTCTTTCACTTGCAGAGCAGGATCGGCATATATCTCGCTCAAGAGTGGCGTCCCCCCCCCCCCCCACACCGCAATTCTCCTCGATTTTTAAGCGCATTGCAGGGAAGCGGTTGTTATCATTTTCATGACCCTTTTCATGATCTTACTTAACGATGTTCTGGATTTGTTGTGTTCACTTTGTATTTATTTTCCCATGATTGCTTTATGCAGCGTATTGAATAAATAAATAAATAAAGTAGCTCGGAGAGGAGGGGGTCACTATGTATGGCAGCCCTCCTTACTGCGTAGCACAGAATTTTAAAAAATTACATAGTACTGGTATGAAGTGAACTAGGCCACTTTTAATGTAAGCCCTATGTTATACTTCGGCGACGCTGTTGTCGGCGACGTCGGCGGCAGTGTTACACGGGTTGCTACGCAGTGCGTAGCAGCCCGCACAACAGCGTCGCCGAAGTATAACATAGGCCTAACTTGGCATTCATGTGCCTTCTTACCTGGGCGGATAATCACTGAATAGAAGTAATCCCCTCCCCCTACCTGAGCAAGCTGCTTTACTCCAGAAGAAGTGCCAGTGACGCGAAAATATAAAAATGAGACTTATTCTTAGAAAAGAAGACAAAGAAACAATGTTATAGATTCAATTCATTTCCCTTAAGCGTCAAGTGGCTGGTACCAAGATGTAAGCTGTTGCAGCGACGTTTTGCTGTGATCAGAACTCTAGCGTCAGGCGGGAGTAGAACTCGCACCTCCTGCTGACCGGGCGGGAGTGTTCTACGTCATTACATCATCAAACAGCGCCGGCGGCGTAATGGCGTAGAGCATTCCGACTCTGTCAGCAAGAGTTGCGGGTTCGAGTCCCGTCTGACAATGGTTTTGATCGCCATAAAACATCATGGTAACAATGTTACAGCTGTGTTCACGCTAATGTTTCAAGTCCTTATTTCTTGCACCCTGGATACTATTGCACACCACATCCAATGGAACTGCATTCTGCAATAATGCACTATTGCGCCAGGACGCTAGCAGTAGCCGTTCAACTGTGTTACCATCACCCGATCCAAGTTCCCTTTCTGCACGTCGCTCGACTCCACTGATACTACCCGTGAAAGCTTATCAGCACTCACTCGTTATCACGTACGAGCGAAACTCGACCACGAGCTACGTGAGCTTTTGCCTTAGAATTCTTCGCCGGAATTCGCCCCAGAGCATCGGTTGTTCTGTTCCATGATACTTTTTGTTAGGATTATCGAGGAAAATTCAAGGCGGTGGTGGTGGGGCGTGGAAGGAAGGGAAGGAGAGAGCAATTTCCACTTTCAGCAGGGGCCGCGTCCCAGTATTGATCCGTGCTCTAACGTGTTTCCATAAACAATGCTTGTTCAGCCAGGACAGAAACCAGAAAATGACCGAGTGAATGACTCGAATGCGTACTTGTCTTATGCAATGGCAGCTGTTGTCCAGCCGATGGAGACTCAATGGTACATCCTTCCCAGATACGTCTCTTTCCAATTCGTAGACCCCGGAGGGATGGAATGCATGGTTGGCCTAGGCGGGAAATCCCAACAGGAACCTGGCATCGAATGCACGTGACAGCCTGCGCCTCTTCCGACTGCGATATCATGCGCCCCAAGAAGATATTCATATAAAGTGTACAAATCCAAACTGGGCAATTCTGCTCTGTCCAAAGCTTAGCATCAGAGCTGCAACACTACGATAAAATGTGGGGGTGGTCGGGCTTGAACATCTCCTTTAGAGCAGAACACACGTTCTATTGCATTTATTCTATTTTTACTAGATTCGAGCTCCACGGATTAGGGCAGTACATTTGACACCACCGATATTCAACGTATGCTAGAACAGAACGTTGTGTTTTTAATGTTATCCCAGCCAAACAGCAGTAACTGTCGAAATATTAGGTTGTCCTTGCCGTTTTTTTTCAGCGATTCATTGCAGATTTCGCCGGCGGTCTCTTGCATAGCGCTGCATAGCATTCGAAAGAGAATGATTTGCTCTATCAGAACATGTATTGCATTTCTTTTTTCATCATGAATTTTGCCAATTTTTAGGTCGAGAAGTGAAAAGTGAAAAAGTGGCCATTTCCGCACTTGTTCTCTCCGCTTAAATTTGTAATTTTTTGCGCAGTTTTTCATAATATTTGGAAAACAATGTTCTGTACTACAAGAATATGTGTTGGTCCTATTTTCTCACTTGTCCTTTATTGATTTTTAGGCCTTCAAATTGGGACGTCCGAATGAGGATGGTTGCTTTTGCCGACAGCTCCTGCTCTGTGGTTGGACTTTTTGAGTTGGCGTTATATGTCATTCGAAAGAGAATGTCTTGCTCTATAAAAATATGTGTCGTGATAATTGATTTTTATTGAATATCAACAAAATGCCAAAAAGAGAAAAATCGTCTTCACCAACAACTCCTTCTCCTTATTCAGTCTGTCTTGCTCAGTTTTATATGACACTTGAAAGTGGGTGTCTTGCTCTACCACAGCATATGATTTGTTCTTCGGTCATTTAAATTTTTGCTCATTTTCAGGTCATCAAAATTGTGTGCCAGGTCGACAAGGATAAGCACTTTTGGCACCTTCTCTTTGCTTTCAACCAGGGGACGGATTCATCAAAGTTACTGCAGTAACTTTACCGGAGAATTGTAAGCGAAAAGCCCAGATAACGCGGCTTATCGCTCACCATATCGCTTGATAAGCCGCGTTATCTGAGCTTTTGCTTACAATTCTCCGTTAAAGTTACTGCAGTAACTTTGATGAATCCGGCCCCAGGGTTCTAATGCGGCTAAGATACTGGAACACTGGTTGACCGTACAAACACTATTTTTCATCGGCAGTTACAATTCTGTGCAAAAATCGTTGAATATATCCGTTTGATGAATGATGACGGACAAGCAGGCCGGCAGCAATGGTCACTCGCTGGCTCCTATGCTCATTCATCACACGGACATATTCAACTATTTTTGCATAGAATTGTAACTGCCGATGAAAAATAGGTTTGTACGGTCAACCAGGGTTCTAATGCTTTAGCCGCACTAGAGCCCTGGTTGAAAGCAAAAAGAAGAAGGTGCCAAAAGAGCTCATCCTTGTCGACCTGTCAGTGCTCCATTTTGATGACCTGAAAAATAGCAAAAATTTAAATGACCGAAGAACAGATCACATATTCTGGTAGAACAAGACGTGCACTTTCGAGTGTCATATCATTCGTCATATAAAACTGAGCAAGACAGACAGAACAAGGAGGAGTTGTTGGTGATTTTTCCCTTTTTGGCATTTTGTTGATATTCGACAGAAATCAGTAAACGCGACACATATTCTTATAGAGCAAGACATTCTCTTTCGAATGACATATAACGCCAATCCAAAAAGTCCAACCACAGAGCAGGAGCTGTCGGCAAAAATACCCCTCCTCCTTCGGACGTCCCAATTTGATGGCCTAAAAATCAATAAAGGATAAGTGAGAAAAAAGATCCAACACATATTCCTGTAGCACAAAACATTGTCCTCCAAATGCTGTAAAAAACTGGGCAAAAAATTACAAACCTAAGCGGAGAGAACAAGTGCGCATATGGCCACTTTTCACTTTAACGTCCTAAAAATTGACAAAATTCATGATGATAAAAGAAATACAATACAATGCAATACATGTTCTGATAGAGCAAATCATTCTCTTTCGAAAGCTATGCAGCGCTATGCAAGAGACCGCCGGCGAAATCTGCAATGAATCACTGAAAAAAACGGCAAGGACTTATGGGACAACCTAATAGTTGACTATAGTAAGAAAAAGTAAAGAAAGGAGAAGTCAGCACACGAGTGAAATACCTCTCTCCACCCAATAACTTGTGTTGCGCCTTTAGTTATTGGTAGCATATCTCGCTAAATAAACTGAATTTCGAAATCACATGGGAATTCTCGAGATCCCTCAGTGCTCCTGTCCGGGTACCTAAGACAACCACACGCATCTTCACGTGAGATTGAAAGATCTACCCGGCTGCACCGTGAATCGCTTGGCGATGATCTGGCGACAAGTGTCAGAGAACGACGACAGTGGTCGTGCTCCCAGTAACAGTCGCCCAAAGGGATTTGATGGATCTATCCTAGTCACTAGGGCGCATGTAGCGCAGTCGGAGGAGGCGCCGGCTGTCACCTGCATCTACCAGGTTCCTGGTTCGGATTTCCCGCCCAGGCCAACCAAGCCTTCCGGTGTCGGTGAGTTGGTACAAAACTTCTCTGGGAAGGATACAGCGCTGACTTGTTCACCGGTTGGCCACTGCCAGTCATTGTATGGCCAAATACGCATTCAAATCGCCTCCACGACATCCCGTAGAAGAAGGAGGTGCATTCCAAAAGGCTTTGAGTAACGCCGTCCTTTATCCTTTTATCCTTTATCCTAGCCACTGGAAAAAACGAAACATACATCAACAAAGTGCCCTGTCACAGACACACTGAAAATTGCCCTTCGGTGTCGCTTACGAAGGTCGTCAGTGTGTCGTTCTTGTAATGTAATTCATTTTTAATTCTATGGTCGTTGTTAAAAGACCGCTTGAAGTGCCTCTCCACTTGTATAGATCCGATTTGACATCAAATTCACCCATAAGAAAAAGGATGCCCAGTTATTGGAACAATTCAGGACAATTTTGCTTGTACAGTTGTTGAACAGGCAAGTTTGGAAACACTAGTATACCTAGCTCATCAGGGGCGAATTAATCAACAATTAAACCCGTGGGAATGAGAGGTCTAAGGGGAGAGACAAGATAAGAGTTACGTAGAGATAAGGTAAGAGTCAGAGATGAACGCTTCATCGTGGGTATCTCTACCCCTTATACCCTTGGATTAGTCGTTGATGAATCCGGCCCCAGGTAGGAATAAAGACTTCAGACTACATACACGAGGTTCTCAAAGAAAACGAAAGGATGCTCATGTGCTCTTCAAGATAAATTCAGGTATCCTGAAAATGGATCGTTGTAAGGTCTTTCGCTTCAAGGCTTCTACAACGCTGAGAAAATCGCGGGAAAAAATGAGTAAATCCTGTATGGCATCCCGAAAACGGGGATGAGAGCCAACTGCTTTACTTGTAGAACGAGCTCACATAACGTTTCAGAACACGTCTCGAAATTGCACCGGTACATGAGAATTTTTCCACTGTTAGGCCAGTACTATGTTTTTGACGGCCCGAATTTAGTCGCGAAATTTAGCCGACTGTTTATTACCACAGTTTTACGTCGCATTCCTGTAGTTCTTGAGCTACATTTATTTCGTCCGATCATTGACTTAAGCATCGTATATGAATAAATAAATAAATAAATAAATAAATAATGGCACGCTATGCGCCACCCATTCCATTCAACATCGCGGAGGTCACTGATATACAGAACCAGAAAATTGACTGTTTTCTCAAACAAGTCTGGTACAGATCCACTAAGATACGCAGTATCTGTCTGGTCCAAGAGCGATGTGTCATATTGACCAAGACAGAAAGGTGGAATGCATGGCGCTTTCCCAAGTATTTGAAATTCACCGACTTTTTTTGTTGTTGAAAAAGCAGTTCGGCGCAAATACAGCCAGTTGGGTCACTATATATCCCTTTTATTAGTAAATGAAAATGAGGAGAAAAACGAGTGAATAAGCTACAAGTGGAACTTTACGATGGAAGAAGTTCTTCGGCTGAAAGTCTAGTGCAGGAGCCGCCCATTACCCTTCATAAGAATTTAATAAATTTAAAATTATGTGAGCCTGTTCAGAAACATTTGCATTACGAACGATAAACACGGCTGCTCATACATTATGACTATGGAAGGAGGTAAGCTTCGATTAGGCTACGGTAAAGTTGTTAGCCTCAGAAAAGAGGAAAAGATAAAGTGCGGTGGGGCACCCTTCTCTTTAGACTCCATTACGAATAATTCCGCCAACTACGACTGTCGGGGCAGCTTTCCTAGTACTATGACTATGGCGGATGCCATCCACCCACTTATGGTTCATGGGCGAATCAGGTTTAACACTAATAATTTCTTTACCAGTAAATCCTCACCTTAACTTTGACCGTAGAGCTGTGCAACAAATTGCGCATAAGTCAGTCATGAAGAGAATGCTATACTAATGGGAATATCGAGTGACCTCAACTGTTGACATCATCGCCGACTCTCACTACATCAGCTACGAAAACGCAGCTGCAACTGCAAAAACATGACCTTTTACGAGGAGCCCTGTGGAAACACAGTACTGGAAAGCTTCGCAACTCCCAACAGAGATTCCTTGCAACCTTTCTTCAATTTTTTCTCTGAACAACCTAACCATTGCAGTCTGTAACATAAGTTTGTGGTGAAATACTAGCAGAAATTGGAAAGAAGAGGGATCATCAGTGAACAGCGACTGTCTTCTCTTGGCAAAGTCCCTAAAATCAAAATCACCTCGACTTTTCGTCCAGTCCTGGAAGCAGTGAGAAAACAGTACGACTGAATTCATTAGTGAAGGCACAATGCTCGATAGTAATCGCCATGGAAACACGACAGGCGATAGGTGTTTTGCTCGCGAGCACTCGCAGGCGTTATCTCAACTTTTCCGATTATTTGAGGAGCACGGTCGCACGCCTGATTTCCAACCAGTTCTTGTTGTCGTAACACCCGAAGTGACCCTATGCAATCTCTGCCCTTACTGCAAACTAAGTCTTATCCAACGTAATAGGCAATCAGAGAGTTCTTGTTACAGCGCAGCTGCAGGACGATGTTTTATTGGTGAACGTTCCTGGGGACAGTATCAGACGGCAGCTGGTCAGAAATCGACTCTATGACAAGTACTGCATGTCGGAGAACTGCGTTATTTGCCAAATGGTAGTTTGGGGGATTTCTCGAGCCAGGAGCAATTTATCAAATCGAGTGTTTGAGCTGTAACGCAAAATACATTGGGGAAACGGGAAGAGCGCTGGCGGTTCGCATAAAAGAACATTAGCCAGCAAAAAACGTGAATTGCAATCCAGCCCACTTGGCAGATACAGTATTGATGCGCATGACGGGAACGACTACGAGGTGAAATGTACAATATTGGCCACTGAGAGTGATATCTCAGCACAAAAAGCTTTGGAAGCATTCTGAATTTTTACGAGAAATCCAGTAATGCACAATCAAAATGAGTGCTTAGCCGTAACAAGTGACTTCTTGCCGTTTGTGCCCCATTGTGAACTGTAGAATGATCAGAGACCGATGTCCGCAGTGTGGTTCATTCGCCTCTACTGGTCACAGGGCGAACACATGCACTCAACGGTGGACATTGGTGAGTTCGTCCTCTCATTCGGTCTCTTCGGGTGTTTGTAGAAGTAGGTCGAAAATGCTAGAGTGGTTGAGGCGCTTGGTGGGGTAGAACGCAAATCTAACCTTGTTTAGGCCTCTGAAGACGACGGAACGTCGGAACGTCAGCGCCTGCTGAATAAAGTTGTCCACTTAAGAACCTCGTGTGGCACAAATATACTAACAGTAATAAGTTATCTTTATTGGGAACCTCATTCAACATTCGCCAACGTCAGAGCAATGGTCATTAACATTAACCACTTCTTCAAAATACATGCCATATTCCAGTTCAGTGTGAGCATAGCGGCGATTTGAGTTGCTGTTTCGCATGTGGCATCAATTTCAAGCTCATTTGAAAGGAAATCTCATTTTAAATTCGGTGAGAAAAAGAAAGACATGCTTCAATTCACCCTTGATCTAGAAGCTTAAGTAACTTAGGCTCGGAACCGAGTACTCTGTTAGAGGCAGCACAGCTAACTGGACTATATGGGCCCGTAGGTGAATGAAGTCCTACAAGAAAGACGTGTGAAAGAGAGAAAGGTCTCAGGCGTATGCCTGAACTGTGAAAACGGGTATCACTGCAAGAATCTCCACCCCTCAGATAGTAGAAGAGTATCTTCTGTTTTTGCAAAGTCCTTGGACTTACCGAAGTGGAGGTTCCCATAGTTCATATTGGACGTGTACAACCACACAAGATAATACCTTCCAAACATCGAAAATGCAGAAAAATGCAAAAATACTGAAAGTTCAAGGAGTCGCATACCTGCCCACACACCTGAGAAGCAGTATTTTTTGAATATTTTTCTCAATGCTCAATGTTTTGGAAGGACTGTGAAGGCAAAAAAAGTTGAAAGTTTTAACTGTAAAAATGCTTTTTTAGCAAAATACTAAGAGAGAATAAACTCAAGGTTTACTCTGTAGGTGCCAGTTCTTTAAACCTTGGAGTGCCAGAATAACCTCGAAGTTGTTGAATATGCATGTGAGCGATGATTAAGCTATGGCTCAGGTTGCCCACCATAAAAACTACGAACTACCACCATCAAGGGCAAACTACTACCTTCCAAAGATTGTCGCTGAATGGTTTTCTAGAGTACTTACGCCATCCTTCACTTCCCAGCTATTTTCAGTTCTACAAACTTCCCACAAAACGTTTAAGCATCCGTACAACGGCGTTCTTTATCAGCTGCCCGCGATATTGACATCGGTCAAATGCCACTTAATTAGCTCGTAACATTTTCTCCCTTAAATTCAGCTTTGGCCATTTGGACAAGAACAATAAAGCCTTGCAGCGACAGTGGTTACTCTAGCACCTTGTTTTAAGCTCAGCCATAGTTACATGTTGTATTATTGTGCTGAACTGGGATGCTTAGATTTGGAATCTCCTCTCCTTTGGACTTCTAGCTTATGTGGAAGGCGAACTCAAATCGTTTTTGGCTCGCGAAGATCGAGCTCGCATTATATAACCGAGAAAGGTTCCAGGTGCAATCCCAAGGGGGGGGGAGTGAATCTACTGGCGCAAATCGGCTCGGAGGAGGTCACCATATGACTAAACATTTTGTGTTGTACTAAATTAAAGATTTGCATGGTACTTTTGTGATTTGCCCCTATGGTGAAGTGAGCTAGGCTACTTCCGTTAAAATGAACATTCATGTGCCTTCTTACGAAGCTGGATAACCATTGAATGCAACGTGACCCCCTCCAAGCCGCTTTGCGCCAAACCACCTTATAACGGGGCATTAGTTCTACCCCTTGTCCTCTTGGCGTGTCCCCTAGTGGGTGCCTCACGTTGTACATTATGTTGCATGTCTCGATTTCAACTATTATTTAAATGGGTGCATAAGGTGGACCCCCTTATTAGAATTGCACCAAGTTCCGACCAAGCTCAGCACAAGTGACTTATCAATCTAACCCCAACCGTTTTTCAAGTTTCATAACAGGTGCGAATGAAATCCAGCTCAGCAGTGCCATCTGAACTTCCAATCAGTGAGTGGGAAACCGAATAATTCCAAGCGTCCGCAAGCCCTGGCAAAACTCCTCCTAACAGAAATTCCCGTTAAAAATCAGGATGAAAAGCAATCAAACCTCAAAACTACTCACTTAGGACTTCCAGCGGCGCTTAACCGCCGCTCGATGAACGGCAACGGCTTCGAGTCTCCGAGCAATCGTTCTTCTTCCTCGTTGTCGAGCAAGTCAAAATATGTGGAACTGTTGCCCGCGGGGTCAGCAGCCGGCTCCGCATAGCCGTTTGCCAACGAGGAGTGTGGGGCAGTGACGTCGTCGAGCGGCCGCCTATTAGCCGTCGGTGGTGGACCGTTGGCACCGTTGTAGCTGTACGACTCCGGCAGAATGATCTTCCGTGCCGATTCATCGTGTTCGGGCACGGTAGACATGCCTGTAATGGATTTTTAAGTAGAAATTCATTTAGCTTTTCTTTTAGAAGGACGATAGAGTAGACGCTTATCCAAAGAGAGAATGGAACTCAAAATTGTTAGACACACAACATATTTGCTGTTTCATATCGACTCAAACCGATATTGAAATGATGAAAACGTGGAAAAAACTTTGAAAACCTTGCTAATACTCGAAACTTTCCACAACCACCTAGGCAGCTTAAACGTATACTTATGTCATAAACAGAAAGGGTTGTGTGATAACTGCAAATTTGGATTTAACTGGTAGTGTAGACAATTTTCGTTTGAACATATATAATTCTCTGTGGGTTAACTACTAGACAGCTTTCCCACTCCATACAAATCATTGAAGAACAAAAGGAATAAAGTAGTACGACAAGAAGTTTCGCGCCGTAAGTAATCCTTAAAAATCCAAAAACTGCTGCATTGTTTTGTGTAAGATGGAAACTGAGTGCAAGTCTAATCGTGAGGGTCCACCTCACTTGATATTCTCATAAAAATCCATAAATCGGCGCAAATAGGGTCGAGGGGGAGTCACCATGCCGCGCCGTGGCGCGCACTCACTGTGCGTCTCTGCATAGAACGAACGTTAATACCTCGTTTCGATTGCAGATCCGTGACTTATCTGATTCGATGACTTCCGAATTGGGCAAGGGAGGGAACTCAAGGATGTAGGCCATTTTAACACGGGCGCGTCACTCGAGCCACACCCTGCAGTCCCTTCCCCTGCCCAAATCTGTGCTCTCCTCCGCGTCAGCGGCAGGCACAGATCAAAGATATAGCCTAGTTTGTCCCTTTTCTTTACTATCAGTGTGTCTTGCCTGTTTTTTTTTTGTGTTAATGACGCTTTTTATGAGGTCCCTCCTTATTTTTTGAGTTCCCCATTTCTTTCGAGGTGCATCAGGGTTCTACACTTTCCCCACTCCTCTTTGTTGTCGTCATGGATGCCATAACACGAGATCTTCAGAAGCCCGTCCCTTGGACGTTGCTTTATGCTGATGATGTAATGCTCGCTAGCGACGACAGGATAGAACTCCAGAGGCAGGTACAAGCTTGGTGCGATCGCTTGAAGCGGTTTGGACTCAAGTTGAACGCGAGGAAGACCGAGTACCTAACGACGAACGTTACGGAGTCCAGCTCCATCAAGGTTAACGGCATCGAGCTTCCAGGTACTTCAGTCTTCAAGTACCTGGTATCAGCAATAGCGTCTGTAGGCAAAATGATGGTTGAAGTGAATTCACGCACGAGTGCAGCTTGGTCCAAGTGGCGCTCATTGACTGGCGTTCTCGGCGATATGAAGGTTACAGAGCACGTGAAGTCGAAAATCTATAGAACCGTCGTCCGGCCAGTAGCAATGTACGGCGCCGAGTGTTGGCCTGTGACCAAGCGACTTGAAACGCGCCTCAGCGTCATGGAGACGAAGATGTTGCGCTGGACGGCTGGAGTCACGCGCATGGACCGCATCCGAAAGGACGCCATTCGGCAGAAGCTCGGTGTCGCGCCCATAGCGGACAAGATGCGCTAAGCTCGCTTGCGATGGTACGGCCACGTTCTGCGTGGAAAAGAAGAGAACGTCCGCAAGATAGGCCTTGACTTCGAGGTAATTGGAAAGCGGCTCAGAGGGCGCCGGAAGCAGCGCTGGTCTGATACGTTACATATGGACTTGCAGGTTCCTGGTGTCCGAGAAGAGCGCAGGAGTGGACAGGAGAAACTCCGGTGATGCGATTCGTCTGGCTACCGTTGCCAAACCGCCACCCATCACTCAGATGGGGAGTGTACGATTGGGTTCTGCGCTTTTCGAGCGCACGATCGGGCAGGGAAGAAACTCCAGGACGTGGTCCGCTATCCTTGTCAAAAATCCCCAGTACGGCATGCTCAGTCAGTTTATACTAGTGTCCCCTCCCAACCTAGCGCCCTAGTGTATGTCATAGCAAACACCAGCGGCCATCTCCATCATATTGCTTAACAATACATCATCCTTCATCCTTCCTTTTGCTACTACCGTTATGTAGCATATCGAGCATGTGAAGATTGTGTTGAACAAAGCTCAATGTAGGAGTTAGCATGTGAAACGTCGCATGAGACGATGCATGCTTAGCTCACGAAAAATCAAGCGTGGGAAGTGTGATCTGACTTCAACTTCGCGCTCCAACGCAGGAATCTAATCGTTTTCCATGTAATTATCATAGCGATTTCTCTTTAGCGTGGTCCAGCACGAGCATACTGCACGCCGGTGTCGACAGAATACTGAATCTAGCGGCATGTTGCAGTGTACAAGTGTCCTTCTCAAAGCCAATTAGCGGCCAGATTTCTTGCAAAAGTATACAAAAACTCGACCAGGTCCATCGAGTCTCCGCTTGTGTACCCATCGAACTCAAAGTGACTAAGTTTTCGTCCATGCCAGAGAAAAGGACACAACTCTACTTTTCGAAGTGACAAGAAAACCTTAAAAATGGGAGAACACCACCAAACCCAATGGCAGAGGAAGTAAAACCTCAAAAAGCAGTAACGAAAAGAATGGAGGATGAATAACGCACCAAGAGCAGCTTCACGAGCTAATGAGCTCCATATGGATAACCGACCACCGCCGCTGAGAACACGAATGAAATGACAATGACACCAGTTGCATACACGCGTCGTTACCACGATTACTTTTGGTCAGAACTAGATTCCACGTCGCAGTGAACCGGTGGAAGTGCTCATTGTGAATGGATCCTGAACGACCACTCACATCAGACTTAGGCCAATGTTATACTCCCGCGGGAGCGTCCGCGGAAGGGCGGGAATCGCGCCGAGATCCCTCACCTGGCCAATCGCCGCGATTCCCACCCTTCCGCGGATGCTCCCGCGGGAGTATAACTCAGGCCTTAGGCCCCGTGCATACTTCCCGTCGCCGCGATGGAATCGCGGCGATGAGTTTTACAGAGCGACGCGAAAGAATTTGAATTTCGCTGTGCTCGGCGCATCGCCCATCGCTCTGCAATGGGGCGCGACGGCGATCCGTCCAGGACCAAACGCTAAACACCGCGCGCGGCGCGAAAAAGTATGCCATGCCCGCGATGGGCGCGGGAAGCCATCGCGCATGCCGACCGTTACTGTTGCGGCGGCCGCGGCGAGGTTTCCTTTGACTATTCGACCGCGTGCTGCGGAATGGTCATGAACTGAGCGCCGCGATGGCATCGCGGCGATGGAAGTATGCCCCCGGCCTTAGGCACCTGTTATACTCCCGCGGGAGCATCCGCGGAACGTCCGCGGACCAATGGTGCACGGCGGAGGCGGGCGTGGCGAGGCGCGGCGATTGGCCAGGTGAGAAGTCTCAGCGCGATTCCCGCCCTTCCGCGGATGCTCCCGCGGGAGTATAACTCAGGCCTTACGCATGAATGGAGCATCATCGCAGTGCGAGATATACACTTATCATTTCGGCAGGTGGACCAAACTCGTTAAGAGATCTAGGGTCGGATTCATCAACGACTTACGTAACTTTAACAGAGAATTCACAGCGGAAAACTCACGGTCAGATGACGCGGCTTATCGCTCACCATATCGTTTGATAAGCGGCGCTATCAGGGATTTCGGCTGTAATTTTCTCTGTTAAATTGCTGTAAGTCGTTGATGAATCCGGCCCCTACTGGACGGCTATATAACATACGGATAGTTGGTCCTTAGCTAACGGTTAGGCCTATGTCATACCGCCGCTCACCCCGAGCGAAGCCTAATGTTAAGCTCTAATGACAATCTCCCATATCGACTCATCGATCGTGCGAAGCGATGAGTCGATATGGGAGATTGTCATTAGGCTTCGCTCGGGGTGAGCGATGGTATAACATAGGCCTTAGAAAGGAGCGCGGGTTGCGATAGTGTGAAATTTCAGCGAAAAAAAGCACATGTGTGATGTCGTATACATATAAATAATCCAAAAACAAAACTATTCACCGAAAATGTCTACGCCAATTAACTAAATTGAAACGAAACTACGAAGCCTTTACGGAAACACAAAAAGTCGCTGGTAGAAGCATTGCTGAGGATAAGGATAGAGGACGTTGTTATTCAATCACTTTCGGGATATGCCACGCATTCTACTTCTACGTGATGGCGTGGAGGCGACTTGAATGCGTATTTGGCCATGCAGTGATTTGCGGTAAGCAGCCGATGATCAAGTCAGCGCTTTCCCCTTCCCGAACAAGTCCGGTACCAATTTACCGGCTCAAAGGAATAGAAGGCTTATGGGCTGGCATCGGCTTTTAATTACCAGCATTGAATGGAATTAAGAAAGCGGTAAATGCAAGCCAGGAACCTGCATCGGGTGCACGCGACGGCCGACACCTCCATGCGCCCATCCCTAGGGAAACAGAGAAAAAACGGCAGAATAACATTTCAGGTCACAGCAGGAATCCTAGGTTCCATCATCCACATTGCCCCCCCCCCCCTCGCAAACAAATGTTATGCTCGGTTAGAAATATTTAAATAAATAAGCATTAATAAATATTTAATTTTATTTAGTAATATTTAGAAGCTGCGGCGTATGCCAGGTATTTACTTGAGGTTTGTCAGGGCCGCTATCACTGAACTGATAAGCCATGACAAGGTGCAGGTACTAAAACAGGTTCTCCTCCACTTCAACACCGCTCAAGCCATATTTGAGAACACGTGAGAGCAATAAGTGCTACAGTGTTTTCAAGAGAAGCTTCTGAAGACGAGCTGTGTGCGGCAATGTCAAAACTTATGGGCTGGCATCGGCTTTTAATTACCAGCATTGAATGGAATTAAGAAAGGTTGCTGCGAAACACTGAAAGAGACGGCTAAAGTTGAAGCAACTCCGAAAAAGAGACGGCTAAAGTTGAAGCAACTCAGAACCATGGAAGCGCTGAACAACGAAAAAACCATGTACTACACTCAAGAAAATAACACAGCTAAACATCGGGTGACCGGGCTGTGCAAGGAGGCTAAGAAGGGACCCAACCCCCAACGCGTGACCTACTTAAGGGTTCAGCAGAAGGTTAATCATAACTTCTTCGCGACAGTGTCGGAAGTGGTCTGTCTGGCGCTTGTCTGCTGCATTGGACAATTTCACGTGATGGTGGACGAGAACAACAACAATAGCAACAACATTTTTCTGAAACAATCTTTCACTTTCGACTACTACACATTGGCGAACTGGTAGGCGATCTTGTTTTTTTGTTGTTGAATTTTATCCAAAAAAATATTTAATGAAAAGAATGTCGGGTACGAGATACAGGCGAAAAATGCATTGTCACGAGGTTAACATTAAATCTCTCTTAAGACTTAGGATGACATCAAACATAGAGTTCTCCAGAAATCCTCAGGTGAATCTTATTTTTGGTTGTCTTGAGAATAAATCTCTTGTTTGCACTTATCTCTCATTCGAAATAGCAATATATTCAATACGACATCATCTCGAGAAGCTACCAAGTGTAGGACACACTGTTAAGCATGTCGCAGCACCTGTAGTGATAAAATACTCTAAGCTCCTAATCAATGTTAGATATACCGGTTAGTTGTATAGTTCCACCTCAGTTTTTGTGTAAAGATCTGATATCAACTTTACGCAACCATCTTGTCGCTATCTTCTAACCTCGACGGCATGTTTGTGTAAAGGCCTGATATCACATAGCACGAGAAATCGTAAGGAATGTGCGAAAAGCTTGACTACCCATCATGATAATAAAGCTCAAACATAAAAACTGACAGAAACACCGACATGTGTCATGTCACGTCTGATATCAAACATCCAAAAATCGATTAGAAAATAAAACTAGAAAATGAAGAAAACAGGATTTAAATATAAAAACCTATTTGGGGTATTCTCAGTGATATGTAAATTAGGTGCAAATATGGATGAAGATAAAATATTGTCCATTACCTTCAAATGTGGACGATAGTGGACCATATTTTATCTTCGTCCTTGGACCTATCAGTTAGAGATGAATCAGGAGCCTCTTTCAATTGAGTGGAGGATGGTATGCTTTATGGCAGAAGCTATGATTTGTACGGTTTGGAATGGTCTTCTTTCCAAAGAAATTGGCAAAACGCTTGAAAGATTGATTGTAGCCAGTCAACAATGCGACAAGTGAAAATGCGAGTGAGTCACAGTTTAGCGAACAGGTGTACTGTCGTCATTGTGTTAGAAACCCCGCTGCTGCATGCTCAGCTGCACAGTAATCGATCTGTATTGTCGAAAGCTCAAGTTCCCCCTCTAATGAATCAAGGGCACTACTGTACTTTCACGACTCCAGAGATCGGTCGAGGAGAGGTCGAAAAAAATTCCGCCCAAACTCCGTCTAGGAGGTTATCTAGGGTCCTGACATCGGTTTTTCGTAATACGCTGAAATATGGTAGGTTACGGTAGGTGCGGGTGGCTAAGGACACGGTCACCGATTTCGCCCAAACTATGGGTAATCTGTAGCGTCTCCTCTCATCTCCAGCGTAATAACAAAAACGGATATCAGGTCCCAAATATCCCTCTAAACGAAGTTTAGATGAAATCAGTGATTATGACCTTGACAGCCTTAGTCGCCCGTACCTACCATAACATACCGTAATCGGCCGAAATTTTAAAAACGTATGTAAAATTCGTGATCAGCACCCCCCCAAACAATCCCCCTGGGCGAGGTCTGGGCGAAATTTTTTTCGATCTCTAGAGTCGTGAAAATACAATAGTGTCGAATCAAAAATAAGCCACTAACTGATTATTTATTTATTTCATTCTACGTTAACTACGTGCCAAAAAACACACTATTAACACAACACAACAGCGCCTACAAATTGTATTATAGCTAACTAAAGGAAGCACACAAAACATTTACCTAAATCCTTATGATAATTGGTTTGATTAGCCAGTGTGAAGGTATCAGGAGATGCTTTGCTTTTTCTTTCTCCCTTCCTATCTCTATTATTTTTCTACCTTTTTCAGAAACGAGTAAATTGAAAAGAAGTATAAGCTTTACTTTGAAACAAATGATTGAAAAAGATAATACTGTATCATTTATCAGTCATTGATTATCTATGATTACTCTAAGTCCTGGTGAAGTAGCTGTCAAAAAATCAAAATATATGTTCTACGGTTAGCACAGGATGGGAGAGAGTGTGGAGGGACGTTACTTGTCCATCTAACACGGACCGCTATTTTTTACTGTTTAGTTATTGGAAAACCAATATCTCAATGCAGGCATGAAGAACAGCTGGTGCAAGCCTAGAGAGGTGGGCCCGTCCAATATTTCTTCCATAGATAGCAGCTTTACCGGATCTTTCCTAGTCCGAGGGGGGGGGGGCACAAACTAAAAAGTATTATACATATGTGACAAATTCACTCAAGACTTACAGAGCGCCTCCTACAGAACAACGCAGGACCTAAACAAGAAAAAGTCACAAATAAAAAACGAAAAAATTGCATTTGTTACGTTTGTAAGAAGGCAAAGTTGAGTGCCCTCCTCACCATGTTAGATCCTGGTTATAACATGTCAAGCGACGGTCAGCACACGGTATGCGGCTTCATGCGCCCTCCCCACCATGTTAGATCCTGGTTATAACATGTCAAGCGGCAGTCAGCACGCGGCATGGGTCTATTCCGTCGCTCATTGCCCGCCGAGACGGTTGTAAACCGCGGCGACTTTTTATTTTTTATTGTTTGTTCGTCCGTTTTTGGTTCCTTTTAGGTTAGATTTCGTTCTCTAGGAGCCGCTCGTTAAGTATTAATTCATTTTGTTGCCTAGTTTTTAGTTATGTGGCCCCCGGATTAGGATAGATCCGCTTTAGCTTAGCCAAAGTAGATTTAGATGTAATGCTTCGATTGAAATGTATATGCGCTCGTGCTTAACGTTGTCATTTTAAAAATTTATGTATGAAAATAAGGGTAGACTCTTTCTAGACGTGCACCGAACTGCTTCCTAAATAACACAAGCTAACTGTCAGATAACGTAGAAATGGTCTTCATTTCACGCCAGTAACACTCACAGGTGGATGTTATTGTCGACAGCCAATGAGTAAAAAGTTCCTTTCCTGTTGTCTGATCTGCAATACGCAATACCACTCATCAAAATGTCATTCCAGGTATATAAAAAGGGAAAAGTCAATGTTTTTGGACAAATAGATGTCGACCACCTGAACGTTTTTGAATAAAAACCACTATCCAAATGCGGGCTCCACTTCCAAGCGCGAGCAAACGCAAAAAAAAGAAGGAGTAGAAGGTCGCGGACCTCCTGTAAAATTTAGGGGTAACAACTGAAAATTTGGAGAAAAACGACAGACACGGTAAAAACGAATTTTCTTCGGCGGGGACCGTAACGCAAGAAATTAATGTTGGCGCCACCTTGCGGAAAATACAGCTTCCTTTAAGACCAAATCCAGTGAAAATTGTCGGGATGGCCCTTATTAGAATTACAAGCCTAGTGCTATCAAAAAATCGGCTGAAAAACGGAGCAACGTCGAGCAATACGGTGATAGCATTGCAAACAGGGGCCGGATTCATCAACGGCTTATGTAACTTTAACAGAGAATTGTAAGCGAAAAGCTCAGATAACGTGGCTTATCGCTCACCATATCGGTTGATAAGCCGCGCTATCTGAGCTTTTCGCTTACAATTCTCCGTTAAAGTTACGTAAATCGTTGATGAATCCGGCCCCGGATACATAAAAAAGAACAAAGATCGCCGATACCCGGTCACTGTTTTGAATAGAACATGCATTTTACCTCTATTTTACCTCTAGTGAGTTACAGCTCAGCTGATAGAAAGGTCTTCATGCTCAGACAACTCTGACATCAAATTGCCAATGTAAACCGGATACCTTGGTCAGTTTGGACAAAAGACCATACAAGCCGGTTCGGTGCAACCTTAGTTGGAGGGGGTCGCATCTTAACGATATCATCGGAAGTAAACCTGTTCGGTATAGATGTATATCGAGTGCATTCCTTCCGTACAAAACAACTAGACGGGTTGACAAAATCCGAAAAATGATTGTAAGTGATTTAATATAAATAGAGCTAGAGGCTCGAGCCCAAACAATTAGGATGTGAATGAAGACGTGTCTTGTCCGTATACCCAAGCCTATATTGCATTAAAGAAACTATTAATTTCAGGCTTCCTGGCCAGAAATTCAGTTTTATTTGATTGATGTTCACTCGTTTATCTGCTAGAAAGCAGCTCTTGCCTTTTCATATGCTGTGCACACATTATCGAGTAAACATTGTCTCTATTTAATTAGCAAGTTTGCTTGGGTAGAACGGTCTTTCGGGTGTATCCTCCAACAAAGGATCAAGAAACCGTTACTATCCGCGCATGCAGGCTGGCATAGCTTGTCTACTTCGATGTGCTATTGCTTACTTTATTTTATTTCATCTATTTTATTAAATGCACTTAAGGCAACATGTGAAAAGCAACAAAGAATATAAAACATGAGAACGAAGATGAGGAAAAAAGTAGGGGAGGACGAAGCATAATTATAACAGAAGATAAGGAATAGTGGAAAAGAAATGCATTCGGTGTCAGGTCTACTTTCCAGATATGAAGTTGCGAAGTTAAAGTGAGTTTCTCTTCGTTGAGACAACATTAAGATGTTGCCTCCAACCAGGATTACACCGAGCATATAAACAACTTCTCTGCATAAAATCTTTGGCAATGAAGACAGCCCTTTCATATGAGAATCGCCCGTGCAATCCTAGATGGTGGTGCTTACTTTTAAACGATTTCCGGGCATAACGAAGCACAATAATCAGACAACAGCATACATAAGTAAATTACAACAACCAAGTTGCCCAGATATATCCAAATTCCGACTTCCTGGTCGAGAGGGTGAACCTAAAAGGACTGTTCTCGGTGTATATCTAGTAAAGGAGGATGCCCTTACTAGATCTGCACCGAGAACGGATCATCTTCTAGCATATAAAACAGATAACATCAGTGAAATGAAAAAAATGTGGACCGAGACGCCATCAATCAATTAACGTTTTGAATAAGGTCCGTTTTGTCTGGACGAGATTTAAAACGGAAGTTTTGCCGTAGTATATCGGAGGCGAAAAATGTACTTCACACCCTAGTCATTTGCAAACGTCCTGACCTAGCTCATAAATACTCTGTTTTCTGTGTCATTTTATTTTGTTATTGTAGTAATCTTTTATGGAATGAGTGAGTTCAATGGAGGTACTGAAAACATTTAGTTTCTATGAAATCGTTTAAGGGTGGCCACCACCTACTAGAATGCACCCAATTGTGATCTACCTTCAGTGGTACGAGCCCGGAGTCTGACTAAACACGCTAGAACTGAGTTTGACAGAAAAACTGGAAAAACTGGAATGCCCTTGGATGAGGATCAGCGAAAACACGACGTAAGGCGAAATGTAAAGGAAAACAAGAGATCGCATGAGAAATGAGCATCTTCGGATCTTTATCAGTTCACTGAATTATCAATTAAAATCGCATGAACTAATGCCCACGAGCACGTTCAATCGGCGAGGAATATTTCCGTTCCCATCGACGCTTATCAGCAAAGGTCACTAGCCGATAGTGTGCATGTTCATGTGCAATCGCTGAGAAGCACTAACGATCACAACAAGGACCGTTGCTGTAGCGGTGAAAAGACGTCGGTCGAGGATTTCGTGAACGATGAACGGACATCAACCTGCGAAAAAGAACGATGATGCCATCGAAGACTAATGAACGATGCCATCATCATAATCGTCGCTGGAGCGCTGTAATCGAACAAACGGGTTTAACGTTGCAGCAGCGACTGGGCGGATTGAACAATCACAGGCCAAACGCATAACAGTGTAAAACCGGTTGGATTTTCGCGTTTTCTCCTCGGCTCGTTGAACTTCAGTGCAAACCGACTCCATTAACGGTGTCGCTCATGCGAAATGGGTCTACGCACTTTGTTAGCAAAGCTGTCACCTCAGAAAACTAGTGGCAGCGGCTCATAGTTGCCCCATTTTTAGAATATCAGGCTCAGCTAGAGGATATATGGAAGAGTAAGAAGTTGTCCTAAGCCAGTGGGAGCAACACTATGACACACTTCTAGAGCTCCCAAGAGCTCTCATATCATGCGACACCTACTGGGGCTCCCGGGCAACCTCATGCTAGGGAACGGTCGGCCAAACTCCTATATGCCATCTTTCGAATAGGGTTAAGTTGGCCATTCGGTCTTTGAACGACCACCACTGCGTTGATAGGCCTACTATATGTAGAATATAGTTACATTATTTATTTATTTCTACACCCAGGACTGGCTCTGCAATGTGAATAAAAAAAAAACAATGAGGATTAAACCGTGCTTGAAAAAGTAATAGGAAGAGGACAACACAACAATATTAATTTGACGATCGCGAGCGATAACAATGGACGGCGTTGCTCAACCGCTTTTGGAATGCGCCACGCATTATATTTCTACGGGATGTCAGGGGCGATCAGAATGAGTACTTTGCCATACAATGACTTGACCAGTCGATGAACAAGTCAGCGCTTTATCCTTCACAGACAAGTGCAGTACCAATTCACTGACCCCGGAGGGATGGAAGGCTTTGTTGGCCTGGGCGGGAAATCTGAACGAAGAACCTGGTGTCGGGTGCACACGCCAGCAGCACCTTCTTCCACTGCGCTACACGTGTCGAGCCATATCCTTACCAGTACTAAAACTAAAGCACACCCAAAGGAGCTTCTCCTCTAACATTCAGCTAGTAATCAGTTGGTCCAAGACATAAGTGAAGAGAAGTTGTCCTTTAAGCACGCCAATAAACTCATTGAAAGCATCGAAGAAAGCGGGATTGCGTGGTAATTTCTCTTATCGCTACTCTTTTTGCTTTTCAAAGAAAAAAATCAGAGTTACCTCATGCAAGCGTCAGTATATACGCTACCCAAAACCTTATAATTTTTTGTGAAAGTTTGGAAACGAATGTTGTTTTCAGCCCGTATAGAACAACTTCAATCAGGAGTATATATCCTACATATAGGAAATTTTCAGCTGAGATTGATACATGTTAATGATTTACTCCCTTGCTTCGGCATAATTGCCTTTTTTTAAGCTTAAAGCCTCCAAATAGTACCCTATTTGGATGTTCTCCCACCATTTTTTGATTAGGGTTCCATTGAAGGAGACGAACGAGACATTATAACGACATAGAAGTAAAATGCGTGGCGCGTACCAAGGACTGATTAACGCCGCCTCATCCTTAATGTCGAGATTTACTGAAAGTGGAACACGGAATGCGAATTTGAATTTAATTCAAATTTCTATGGATGAAAGTCTAATGGGGTAGGGCACCTGATGGTCTCGTAAAAATCATGGAAGGAATAAAAAACAGACAACATAAGGTACAACCATGCAAACCTGGAGCCCATCTATTCCTGATAATTGCTCGAATGGCTGCTCTCAAACCAATTCTAGTTAAAAGAAAATGGTGAGAAAACACGATGGAATGAAGCAAAGCTAGGAATGATTCTGAATATCGCCATAGCAGGGCGCGTGTAGCGCAGTCCGAGAAGGCGCCGGCTGTCACTTGCACCCGATACCAGGTTCCTGGTTCGGATTTCCCATCCAGGCCAACCAAGCCTTCCATCCCTCCGGGGTCGGTGAATTGGTACCAGACTTGTCTGGGAAGGATAAAGTGCTGACTTGTTCATCGGCTGGCCACCGCAAGTCATTCATTGTATGGCCAAATACGCATTCATGTCGCCTCCACGACAACCCGTAGAAGTAGAATGCGTGGCGCATCCCAAAAGGGATTGAGTAACGCCGTCCTTTAACCTTTTTTTATCCTTTATCACCACAGCAAAGCAGTTGACGCGCAGTCGTCTGGTCAGGAGATGCGTAAGGACATCACGTGACAGGATGGCGTGTGCCGACGCGAGCGCCTATGAGGATTTACTGACTTTAGGAGAATATCGGGTGAACCCCCTACCAACTAGATTTATGTATCTTTAAAACGTCTTCCGCAAAGAATTCTCACACGACCGAAGGCTCCGCCCAAAAGTTTTTTTTTTAAATTTCGTCAGGTCACTGATATTTTTCAGTTTGGTAGAACAGTACACAACTCCTATTTGAAATAGTATGAGTTTCCTAAAAAGTTTTGTCTCGACTAACATCGATAAAAAATTAGACCAACTTCAAGGATTTTATGCTGTAGACCAAAAACGGCCAATGTTTTCGCGCGGCCAAGCGAGTCAATTGAGTTGTTAGTATGCTCCCAGTTCAACACTTTAGAAACAGGGTCCCTTCCTAAATAGTTTCTTCGCTACTGTGCTGCATGAAGACTTGTTGTGTGCCTTCATAGAACTGGGCCATAAAATCAAGCGCATAATTGCCAGCTAATGACCCTCAAAAATAAGACAAAACATAAAAAATGAAAAATGGGGGAAGAACTAGGAATACGGAAACGATCACGTGAAAACCCACGTCCAAACGGCATTCCGTTGCTCAGCACACTGAATGTGACCCGTGTTAGCGGGGCACTTCGCTCATAGACGAGGGACAAGCACAAAAATCAATACGGCATATAGCACTGCTCCAGGAGGGGACGGAAAGAGTAGCACCTCCCAGGCGACCAGATGTGTTCTCTGAAAGCAGCTGAGGAGATCGTGTTACACGCATATGCGATCCACGCACGAGTTGCTACGTGTCCTACGGCAAACTTGATCGCATACGGTATGCAGAGAGTCGTGTCAGGACCAGTGAAAGGGAAATGAAGTGAGTAATGTATAAAGTCCGTTACAAGAATGTGAACTGCAAGAAATCCCCTGGTTGTTGAGCCGATTTAGTCTCAACCACTATGCCTCTAAGGGATTTCCAGGCAGAAAAAATAAATCTTTTTGCACCTTAAAACTTTTGATTGGGCAGCGTAAACCGCTGGCCAAATTGCTTCATCTGTTACCTGAAGAAGTTCGTCACTTATCATTTCAATTCACGAACTACGAAGTATCTTATGGTTAGGTAGGATAACAGTAAGTGATAGGGGTACAGTAGCCTGAGCGTCGCGTGAAGACCATCAGGGCCTGTTCATACTTCGCGACAAGAGCGACGGATGTAGTGTGGTGTACGTAAATAGTTACGCATTTTACACTACATTCATCGCGGACGGAGTGTGGAGTACGCAATTATTTACGTACACCACACTACATCTGTCGCCCCAGTCGCTCTTGTCGCGAAGTATGAACAGGCCCTTACGCTTCAAAAAGCTCTATCTTCCAATTCCACATCCTCTACCTAGAGTACGTATAGAATTGACTATTAGACGGCAAAACAAATTTCGTAACCATATTTCCATAGCGATTAAGCGAAAGGAGGAGGATGTATGGTGAATGCTGACACAAGAGCGATGAATACCATTTCTGTGTAAAATTGGAGATTTTTCAAATCAAGTTAAACATTTTCAAATCAAAGTGCGCACCTTTTAAATTACAGGTACTATAGTACTTATGGTGCCCCACTTAATTTTGTTCAAAATAGGTCTACTAGGGGTAATCTGTCATGGGAAGAACGAATATCATAGTCGTTGTTTGCGGAAATTCCCTATAAGCCCGTTATACTAAGTTCGAATTGCCCAAGACCTTGCGAAATAGCGCGCACTGGTAAGAGACGCAAAGACTCCGCCTCCTATCGATGAGCACTATTTCGGCGCCTCTAGACTGCAGCAGAGGCTAGCCAGAGCATAAGCCTTGAAATCTCAAAAAGCCTTGAAAGCTCTGTTGCTGAATTGGGAAGGGGAAGGAACTCCAGGGTGTGGCTCGAGTGACGCTCCCGTGTTAAAATTACCTACATCCTGGAGTTTCCTCCGTTGCCCAATTCGGAAGCTGATAAAGCACGGATCTGTAATCGAAAAAAGGAGATAAGACTGCACCTACATTCGCTGTATGTAGCTAGTCGGTGCGCCTTCACGCCACGGCATGCTATGGAACCCCCCCGGGAGACGGTCGCGAATACGTGCTGGCAGGAGGCGGAGTCTCTGCGTCTCTTACCAGCGCGCGCTATTTGGCCTTAGGCAATTCGAACTTAAAATAACGGGCTTATAAGGCATTTCCGCACAAAACGACTATGATCTTCGTTCCTCCCATGACAGATTACCCCTAGTAGACCTGTTCTGAACAAGATTAAGTGGGGTACCAAAAGTACAATAGTACCAAATTACTTTACATTTATTGCGCCAATTCCATTTGACGTATAGATATTGACGAAGTTGGGTGTAGTTCTGGATTGTGATAAGAAATCAATACAATATAACCATAGTTGATGATGAAATATGGCAAATATTTCATCATCAACTATGGTTATTTTTCTTTTTCCTGCATAGGACCCTCCCTTCATATGAGAAGCTTCGGAGAAGACATAATCTTCCTGGGTATTATGAAGCTTTTAAAAAATTCCTGAAATCACATCTGAAGCCGTAACTCACTGATGCCTTATGGTTAGACGTCGTCCATCATTTACTTTTTCACCTAGATAATATATGTAGATTGTATTTGCTTTTCTCGTTTGGTGATTTTTCATACAGTTTGCACACGTTTGTTCTTGTACTCGTGTAAATAAATAAATAAATAAATAGTACTTGGACTGTGATAAGAGATCCAACAATGTGTATGAGGTGTCGATCTTCATCCATACGAACATGGAGATATATTAGAAACCGCACAGAGAAGTCTCAATGATATGGTTACAGTAACCTTAACCTTTTAAATCAAATTAGACGCCTTTCAAATCAAACTGGGCACTTTTGAAGCCTATTGGCCCCTTTTCAAGTCACATTAGACGCCTTTTAAATCATATTGGACAATTTTCGAATTAAACTAGGTACCTTTCAATTCAAATTGGTCACTTTTCAAATCACACTGGAAGCTTTTGAAATCAAATAGGCACCTTTTAAATAAAATTGTACACTTCCGAAGTCCTATTGGCCTTTTTTTTCAAGTCATTTTAGACGCCTTTTAAATCATATTGGACAATTTTCGAATTAAACTGGATACCTTTCAAATCAAATGGGCACCTTTTACATAAAATTGTACACTTCCGAAGTCCTAATGGCCTCTTTTCAAGTCTAACTAGACGCTTTTTAAAGATATTGGACAATTTTCGAATGAAACTAGGTACTTTTCATACCAAACCAGACACTTTTCAAATCACCTTGGACGCTTATCGAGTCAAATTGAGTACCTTTACGATAATACTGGACAATTTTCGAACGAAACCTTACATCCTTCTAAGCAAGCGTGATGCTTTTGAAATCAAACTCGACATCTTCCAAATCAAAATGTTTTTTCACATTAAAGTAGAAACACTCTGAGACGATGAAATAATTTTTCTCCAAAAGAAATTCAGTATGACCTTCTTTAAATTTTTTCCATCCGTTTGCCGCAATAAATGTTGCTGTTGTTGCTGTTTGAAATTTCAAAACTTTCTATTTTCCTAGGAAAAATTATCATAAATTAAACTTTTATTTCAGAGCGACGAAGATCAGCAAATTCAGCTTCAGTTTTATTCAGTTCATCAGAAGAAGAGATCGCGTCGTGTACTTTACTGGATCGTCGCGATTTTGATTGGATTGATGGTGAAAAATCTGCTTGCACGGAGTAACATTGATGTAAACACTACAAGAACAGTTCAAAAACCACATATTTTCACGTCGTTATTTCAGGTAGGCAACGCTTATACTCTTAATCCATTAAAAATGGCGACGATCCAGTGTCGTGTGCATGGTGTGATCTCTTCTTCTTCTAATATACTAAACGATTGCTGCCTACTTGCACTTGAAAACAAGATTAAATTCATTTTCCTCCTAAATAATAAAAATTAAAGAAAAACTTGAAATAGTGTGTTCAGTTACTGGGACAGAGGAATCAGAAAATTTCAAATAAAAGTCATACCAAATTTTCCTTGAACAAAAAATCATTTCAGATGTCTTGTGTAGTCTTTAATCTAATGTATTCTAACGTGGAAAACGGTAATTTTGGTTTGGAAACGTTTACTTCGATTTTAAAAGCCCCAAGCTTGCTTAAGAGTGCGTAATTTCATTTGGAAAGAGGCAGTTTGCCGGAGAAATGGTGTAGATATCGTACGCTATTCATTGGGGCGACAGTGATTTTATAGGCGTTTTATGAGGAGCTCTTGAAGAAAACGCAAAGAAATGACGTCAGAAGAGGAGGAGAACCAGGCAGAGCCTCTGCCGGACGAATTCCACGGGACCTTAAAGCACGAAGGATCGTAAAAACACGGGGCCAGCGGACGTTTTATTGACGAATGTGGGCCGTCGACGAGAGTGAGAGAGCCGAACAGCAAACGAAAAGCAAATATTGAGCCGGCGATTGTGCAAGGATCGTAGACAGCATACCCGCTAACATATGCCTTTGATGTACCCCACTGCTAGACAGATAACACTAAGTTTCCATGGAAGTTGTAACGTTGACTTTCGTTCAGGCCTTGTAGTTGCCTTCAAAGAAGCCAGATAAAATCTATTAGGGTCCATTTAGTGGAAACAGCTGCTGCGGCTCGTGTCAACTTGCTCCAGTACTTTCAGCAACTTTTCTATTCGTGGCGGATGTTGCAATGCGTAAATATTTTGAAGGCAATCATCATCATTTTCATTAGCGTCTGTCCCGCTTGGTGGCGGGGTCCGCTCTTCTGGTGTGGTGACGCCAATTCTCCCGATCAAATGCTTGATCAGGGTGCACACCAGCCATCTCTAAGTCCAAGCGCAACGTATCTAGCCAACGTTGCTTCGGGCGTCCTCTGGGCCGTTTTCCAGGGACCACAAGATTCAGGCCAATCTTACACACGGTGTCGTCGTTAGCGCGAAGGACGTGGCCGTACCATCGAAGACGAGCTTCGCGCAGCTTCTCGGATATCGGGGCGACACCGAACCTCTGTCGTATGGTGTCGTTACGAACGCGGTCCAAACGCGTAACTCCAGCCGTCCACCGTAGCATCTTCGTCTCCATTACACTGAGGCGGCTTTCAACTTCCTTCGTCACGGGCCAGCACTCAGCACCGTACGTCGCTACTGGGCGGACTACTGTTCTATAAACCTTCGATTTGAGGTGCTCAGGTATTGTCCTGTCGCAAAGCACCCCAGTCAGCGAGCGCCATTTGGACCAGGCTGCACTCACACGTGCGTTCACCTCCAACTTTAGACTACCATCGGACGTGACTGTTGATCCAAGATACTTGAAAGATGTCACTCGTGAGAGCTCAGTACCATTGATCTTAATGGATCCATGCTCATTCACATCCGTCATCAAGTATTCCGTCTTTTTGACGTTTAGCTTGAGACCGAACAATGCCAAACGATCGCACCACGCCTGTGCCTGCCGCTCGAGTTCGGTTTTGTCTTCACATGCAAGCATGACGTCGTCAGCATACAGCAGCGTCCAAGGTGCCGCCATTTGGAGATCTCGTGAGATTGCATCCATCACGACCACGAAGAGCAGTGGGGATAGCGCAGATCCCTGATGCACCACTACAGAGATGGGAAACTCCATCGAGGTGCCCGCTGGCGCTCGCACTCGACTCCTTGGGCAAGAGTATAGAATGCGCACCCACTCAATAAGCTCTTCAGGGATACCATGTTGTCGCAACGCGTACCATATAACATCTCGCGGAACGCGGTCGAAGGCCTTCTCCAAGTCCAGGAAGGCAAAATGCACCGGTTTCTGTTTCTCGCGGTGCTTCTCTAGCAGAAGACGAACGGCGTGAATGGCATCAACGGTGCCACAGCCAGATACGAAACCACACTGATTCGTGGAAAGCTGTACGACATCCCAGATACGTCCGTCGACAATTCGCTCAAAGATTTTCATGGTGTGCGAAAGAAGACGAATTGGACGGTAACTGGCGCAGTCTGCAGGACTGCCCTTCTTCTTCCAAATCGGGATGGTCGTGCTTTGCTGCCAACCCTCAGGCACTTTCTTCTCAGCAACAACCTGATTGAAAAACGCAGTCAGCCAGTCAGCAGGGCACCAGCCCTTCGACTTCCACAGGTCAGCTGGCAGGTCATCGGGACCAGTGGCTTTGCCTGACTTCATGTTCCTCAGGGCTGCTTCAGTTTCGCTCACTGTGATCTTCTGAACGGGACCGTATACAGGTGATGCAAAAGGAACAGCAGGATGTTCAAATTCTACATTCGAGATTTCCTCGAAGTAGTCGTGCCATCGCTTCACAGCCCTCTTACGATCCATCAGAAGATGACCGCTCTCGTCGTTAATGCCAAAGAACTTCTCAATGTCTTCTGCTTGGCGACAGCGAGCTTTGGCGAGTCGGTAAATATAATGCTCACCATCGCGCGTTTCCAATTTTTTGCTGACATCAGCGTAGTATGCGGCTTTAGCAGCTGCCACTGCCTTCTTTGCCGCTTTTTTTGCTTCTCGACAGTTCCGCCAATTATGGACTGTTTTATCACCGATAAACACGTGATAGAGCCGTTTCTTTTCTCGGACTTTCTCTCTGACATCATCAGTCCACAGCCATGCCTGCTTGTCGACCCAGCGTCGTCCAGGCTTCGTTGTGCCGAGTTCAAGGCGTGCAGCCCAAGTTATCGCATCGGTAGCGTCCTTCCAGGTTTCGTCGACAGTTGTCACTGTCGGCAACCGAATGCGAGAAATAACTGCCGCTTCCTTCTCTTTCAGTCGCCACCATTTGATTCTAGCCGACCCACATCGCTCGACATGTTTACACCTCGAAGGTGTGATCTTCAGCGAGCAGATCAGTGGGCGGTGTTGCGTGGCAACCGTCTCATACGGCACGGTCTTCGCGTCTGTGACAAGGCCTTGGTCGCGACGCCTAACAAGGACATGGTCAATCTGCGTTTTAGCATTCCCGCTATAAAACGAGATGAGGTGGGAGTCACGCCTTCGAAATTTGGTGTTCACGATGGTGAGGTCATGTGAGTCTGCATACTCAAGTATACGCTCACCATCGGCGTTGCGTGACCCATAGCCAAAACCGCCATGACAGCTGTAACCATCTTTCGCTGCTCCGACGTGACCATTAAGGTCATCTGCCACAACAACCATATCTTGTGACGGTACTTCCGCTGTCTTCTCATCAAGCAGGGACCAGAACTCGTCCTTGGTTTGCTCGGAACAGCCTGTCTGCGGATCATACGCAGAAAAGAAATGGCATCGTCGCTCTTCTACGGCGACAACAATCTTCATCAAGCGGTCATCGAAACGTTCTACGCTTGCAATCGCGTCACGGAAACGCTCGGAGACAATCACACCGACACCACTGGTGGTCCTGGGACTTCCACATAGAACGGCCTTGAAGCCGCGGCCAATGTCCCTCGACTTGCAGCAGGACCACCTCGTCTCCTGCACCGCACAGAAATCTATCTTTCTTCGCTCCAGTGCTTCTACCAACTCGCGCGAGCGGCCCGTCAACGTACCCACATTCAACGTTGCTACGCGGGTTTTGCCTACGTTACGGGACTTTCGGACTAGCTCAGTTGCCCCCCGATGCCGTCCTCGCATCAGGGACCCTCGCACACTTTTCACACTCGCCGGGCTTTGCGAGTGCGCGTCGGCTCCCGCGGACGCCGTAGCATTATCTCGAGAAGTCTGAAACGCCATCAACCATATGATGTGACACAAAATGCTCGTAGGCCGGCCTGTCACTAGGGCCTGTCGCCTGCATTCGAATGTCCGTGTTTGGCTCGGCTTGCAAAAGCAAGCAGTTTCCAGTGGCACCACGTGGAGGAACGGACATCGCCACCAAATATTTTGAAGGCAATAAAAGACAAATATAATAAAGTACGGTGCTAATCTGTTCCTGCTTGGGATGCGCCACGCATTCTACTTCTACGGGGCGCCGTGGAGGTGATTTGAATGCATATTTGGCCATTCAGTGACTTGCCGATAGACAAGTCAGTGCTTCATCCCCCAAGATTACCATTCCGTCGATCCCGGAAAGATGGAAAGCTGGTTGGGCTGAGCGGAAACTGAACCAAGAAATCCGATTCGGGGTCCATATGACAGCCGCCTCATCCTCCAACTGTGCTACCATGCGTTCAAGAGAAATAAATTACATAAAAGCAAAAAGTCACAATAAAGTTGAAGCAATTTCATATTCGACTACACTACACTTCCAACGAACGATCCGGTGGTGAGCAGCTTTAGGCATCCGAAATTCAGGCTGCTTTTTAGCTTCAATCTCTTGAGCTAAAAGCGTTTTTAAGAGTAATAACGCCTTAAAAGAGTTCTTCACATTGCTGAGGAGCAGTGCCTGCGGACGACATTTCTTGTAGAAGCAATAGTTAAGCAAACAGGTATATTTCGGGAAAACGGGCGGCGAAGATTGCAGACACCCGCCGGCCAATGACTAACCCAAGCGGCTAGTACACACTGGATCCAAGTGAATCATTTTCTGTTGTGCGATTCAGATATCCCTATCCGAATCATTCAAACATCCGTGGTCTGTGAAATTAGCGTTAACAGAACCATCCAATTACCTGAAGATGTTCTATCGGATTCCATGAATAGTGGTTTGGAAAAGGAATTCCAAAGTGTTTATGCATAGTCACCAGGGCCTGGATTCATCAACGATTTACCGGCCGGTAACGATGGAACTTACCGCGAAACCGCCACGTACCACGATTCGTCAACGCGCGGCGTGGTATGTTTCCGGTAAAAACCGTCGTAACGGTTAACCGGCTAGAGCGTCGGGTAAGCGACGCGGTGAACTACCAGTAGCGCTCTACTGCTAATGTTTGAACCATTGGCGACACTTTTGGTGCACTGCAAAGTGTAGTCAGACCCATGCGTCTCATCCTTCACCGCGTCCTACGTGAATCACAAAGGCCATAAGGAGCCGGGTTAGGGCCGGGTTAGGTAAATTTGTGGCAGCGATTTACCTACTCCTTCGTTGATGAATCCGATGAATCTGGTTCCAGGATGTGACATAGCTTGTGTAAGGTGAGATGTGATGAGCGTAACGTTACCTGTCGCCGAAGTATAACATAGACCTAACATTAATGCCAGCTTTCGTTTTGATTTCATAATGAAATTCTGGGGTATGTCCCATCTCAGGTTGGCGAAGACCCCTTGTGAAATACGTTTTCAATGATGTTTGCAGAAATAGCAACAAAATTTTGAAAATATGAAAACAAAGAAAAATAGGATAAAGGATAAGGATAAAGGACGGCGTTACTCAATCCCTTTTGGGATGCGCCAGCGCATTCTACTCCTACGGGATGTCGTGGAGGCGACATGAATGCGTATTTGGCCATACAATGACTTGCGGTGGCCAGCCGATGAACAAGTCAGCGCTTTATCCTTTCCAGACAAGTCTGGTTACAATTCACCGACCCCGGAGGGATGGAAGGCTTGGTTGGCCTAGGTGGGAAATCCGAACCAGGAACCTGGTATCGGGTGCACGCGACAGTCGCGCCTCCTCCGACTGCGCTACACGCGCCCAAAGAAAGAAAAATAAGAAATAAGAAAATACGACAGCAAAGTAAAGTTATTCATTGGCGACCGAGTCAAAAGTAAAATAAAATCTGACCCTATGTTCCATTATATTCACACTGTATACACTCCCACCCCAAACAGCGGTAGAACCCTGTTTTGACACATTTGCTTAAGTCTGGAACGGCTGGTAAAGAGGCTATTTGCTGTCTAGGATGTTTTCTTGCGATAAAAATTTTTGCACCAAGCGGGACTCGAACCCGTACCTTCTGCTTTCCGGACAGCGATGCTACCGGCGCTGTTTGACGGCACGTAATATCTTAAAGAACCCTGTTTTCCACCAAGAGCGACCCGAATTGTCGATGCAGAGCGGAGAAGATTCGCGAACTTTGTCAGAGTGCGGATGGAGTTGGAGCAGATGAAAAGACGGAGACAAACAGCGCTTACGCACAGCTGCCCGATCATTCTGCCCTCAAGTGCACTGACGCATCACAGCTGGGCTCTGCAGTTGAAGCACTAGTATTGTTGCTTTCAAAAAAGAGGAGACCAGTTCGTCATGTGAAATTCAGATACGATCTCCAGATCTTGGAGTCGATTTATCGTGTTACAACAAATGATGAATCACTGCAACGGCTGCTAAAAATGCACTGTTGCAGCGTTTGGAGGTGATTCGCTCAAAAGTTGCACTATTTTATAATACATCAGTTGATTGATTGTAGTCCCAATTTTAGACGGCCCAGGAGCAATTTGAGGTCAGAGATTAACTGCAGCGAGTAATACTAGGAACCTTCGGCATTTGAACACTCTGCTCGTAAAATCTTCTTAGCTGAACTTAGATTGAAACAATCAGCACCTTTGTATCTCGGCAACACATTAGGCTCGCAATAGTTTAAGCATCAAAATCCTTTAATCCTTTTACGTCATTGTCCGACGATGTCGTCGGACACCATCATAAAAATAGTTCAAGGAAAGTTACAAAATATTAATAGCGCTACTATATATAATTCGCTTAATCACGTCACGTTGTCAGTCACAGTGAGGGTGGACTGGAGCCAAGAGATGCCTACGGCAGTGCGGCGTATGCCAGTCGGGTTTCCGTTCAGCTTAACCACCGGAGATTACTGGCGAACTACATATGTCCTAGGCGGCGGATCGTCCAAGTTTACGATATTTCGAACGGGTAACGCGTCGGGGAGTGGGCGAGGATCAAGTGAAGAGCGCCTGGAATCAGAAGACGTGCCGCAGACGTCTAACTTGCGTAGGGATTTCGAGTGAGGGGGAGCAGTAGGAGGGGGACCAGTGAAGAGAGGATCAGCAAGGGGGACCACAAGAGGAGGGAAGAATAAGGGAAGACCAGTGTTTTCCCTTAATATCGTCCAATAGACGACGGGTTTCTGAAGACGGGTCACAGAAGTCGCGGCACGTGTGTCATGGTGCAGGAGTGTCATAGACGTCGTGGTAACCTGGTGACAGTTGCGTCGGGACTCCGCAAATGTGTCACATACGTTATGCAGCATGCGTCGGGATTCTAAACGCGTGGTAGAGACGTCGTATAAGGTGCGTCCAGATGCAGAGGACATGAACCAGATCAGACGTTAAGCGGCATGCCTTGGAATTTTTCAGAAAAGCGTTTAATGATTACTGGAATTATAGTAGTATTATTACCGTCGCACATTAAATGGTAGTGATGGTCGATCTTAAAATCAATACTTATTGATTTTTGTTTTTGTTTCTGCAGATTAAACACTTCGAATTGGGACTATCACGATCTGTTTCTTGCCATGCAGAATGGGCACTTTAGAGAATAAGCCGCGCATATGAGATATATGGATATCCACCATGGACAGGCTTCCCTACCAAATCCGCCCATACTGTACTGTATAGTAAGACCGATTTTTTTTACTGCAATTAGAGTAAGAAGGCCCTAAGAAGAGGAAAAAAGTCGACGTTTGGCGGCTGCTAGGCCAGTGGACGTCTTGTAAAATAATAATCACCTAGTCCAGTAATATATACCGTCAAGATGGTCCATGAGAAACTTCATTGGTTACTGTTTTATTCATATCTAACAAATAATGCAAAGTAAAACAATACAAATAATTGGCGCGATGGAAAAATACGCGCTGTTCCTCGCGGCAGTCATGTAGAAATCATGCGTGTCGTGAAAGGGTTAAACAACAGAGTTTACCTCGATTGGCATGAAAATCTGGAAGGATCTTGAAGAGACATATGTTAGCCACCTAGGCGCTCCTTTTGGCCGAGGTACTTGTCGCGAAGACTCACCGCGGGGGTGCAGGAACGTGTTGTGTAGCGGGGTGGGGTGCGGGAACGCGTCGTTGCTCCTACCGTAATCGCGGCAGCCAATTATGTGCCCTGCCCATGGAACAGAGCCGATGCCTGATTAACTGCCGCGAACACGATGGGAGTGCAACGGCGCGCTCCCGCAGCCGTGCAGTGCGTCTGCATCTGACAAGTACTAGTTGGTGGTTATTGTTTCCAATATGGTTTGGCTTCGCAACTCTATTGTTAGATCTACAGATGGGACGTTTGCCTCAACCTCATATCTGCATAATAATAAATGAAAGGTAGCGTTAATCAATCCTTTTCGGAATGCGCTACAAATTCTACTTCTACGGGATGTCCTGGAGACAGTTTGAATGCGTATTGGGATTATACGGTGAACTGCAGTGGCCAGCCGCTGTAAATCTCAGTGTATTTAAATATTTAATAATTATATTCAAATCTCAGTGTATTTAAAGTATATTTAAATTGCCTCCATCTGCACATGGCAGATCTAATTTGCTTGAGCAGCAGGTACATATGTGGCTGCTTCCCTTCTGAACATTTCTGGCACAAATCGTGAAACGTATAGTCTCAGTCGACATCGTCTCCCATGTCTCCAGGCTTCAGAATTAGTACCCAAGGGGTTTCAGAAGAGAAGCAGCAGCATAGCTACCAGCTGCTCAAGCAAATTAGAGCAGTCACACGTTTGAACGCCTAGGCGAAGTCGCAAAGAGGTCTGATGCGTAGTAGAGATATTGACACGAATACTTATCCCTGTCTAAATAACTGAAATGTATATCATTTTCACGTCAAATTGAACACATTTTAAATGAAATTACTCTTCCAAACAAGCATAACGCTTTGAAATCAAACTGATCATCTTCCAAATGAAAGCAAGGGTCTTCCAGATTAAACTGGAGACTCTCCAAAGCTGTTTGAATATTTTTGGTTAAAAAATACGGCCTGACTTTCTTTGAAATTTTTAAATTCGCCTGCCACAACAAGTCAACAAAGTGTTTGAAATTTAATAATGTTTATTTTAATGAAGAAATAATTGTCTAAAGCTTGTTTTAGAGTGCAGCCAATTTCTACTGTATAGTATACATACATACCATAAATCGCGCCATGCAATCCTCCAGGACGTCGCGATTTTTATTTGATTGGTAGTAAAAATTCTGTTTGCGTGAATCTCAGCTTACCAACGGTACAATAAAAAGCAACTTGAAAAATACACATATTTACTTCGCTGTTTCAACTAAATAGCTATTACACTCTCAATCAAATTGAAATCGAGTGAACGGCACGACATCATCCTTTAATACGCTAAACAGTGCTGCCTTTCTACACTTGAGAAGACGTTTTAAACATTTAAAAAAATACAATTTTAAGTAGAATAAAATGTCCATAAAATTTTAAACATTGTGATCACTTATTGGGGCAGCTGAATTTCAAACACTTCAAAAAAGTTATACCTAATTTTACTGAAAAGTGTACAATTTGACGTTATCGTGATACTCACAGTTCCAGGGACGACTCTGGAGCCGAATTTTCCTTTCAGGAATCACTGCCAACTCACCGGAGAAGTGCTATTAAACGGTTGAAGAGCAGTGCAAATGGTACGTTTTCCGGGGAAGGAGAAGAAGAATGACAGCCACCAGCGCGCCGAACGATGGGAAGAGACGCCATATTTGATGAATAGTAGCAGCGTTCTGACCCGCACACACACACATAGAAACCGGACCATCAGACAGAATTTCTTTCGTAATAATGGTGTGGCGTTAGGCAGAGAAAATGGAATGTTGGCAAAAACCAGATGAGTCATCAATAGTGCTGTACGACGAAAATCCGAAGTACACTGGGGTGGGTGGCGGGGTTGGAAAGAAATATGTAGAATGGCACTTCTGAAGATGGAAGTACAAGACCCACCCTTTGGAAGGAATTGAAGGCAAGCAAGTGCGCGTAGAGAATTAGGAGGGGGGGGGGGGCAATGTGCATCGCCACATGAAGTGGCGTTGGCGGAACACCTCAAGGACATTACAACTGATCGTTATAGTTTCTTAGTTGTGAAGCTCGTTCCTCGCTTATCATTTTCGTGCGGCTCCGACTTCTATAAGCTAACTCTGGGCAAAAATCTTCAAAATTGGTAAATAATACCCAGCCGATCAATGCTGTGTACTTGCTGTGAAGATCGTCTACCGGCCATCATACTCTTGTGATGACTTCCTTAAACAGGCAGCACAAGTAGAAATAAGTAATTGCGACCGAGATGGCGGAGGTATACATAGAGGGCGAATCTACATCTACATATGTAGAACAGTAGAACAAAGGATAAAGATCGGCGTTACTCAATCTCTTTCGGGATGCGCCACGCATTTTACTTCTACGGAACGTCTTGGAGATGATTTGAATGCATATTTGGCCATTCAATGACTTGCGGTGGCCCGCTGATGAACAAGTCAGCGCTGTGTCCGTCCCAGACAAATCTGGAACCAATTCACCGGCCCCAGAGAGATGGAAGGGAAATGGATGGCTTGGTTAGCCTGGGCAGGGAATCCGAACCGGAAATCTGCATCGGATACAGGCGACGGGACCTCCTCCGACTACGCTACACGCGGCCTAATAGTAGAATGATTGTGAAGAAAACTAGACTGCATAGTGATACAGAAAGAACGTGGTCAGGAGTATCTGGAGCTCTTGCTATTCATATCTTTGTTTTCTCTGGAGATGGTGAATTATTGCAGGAGATATATGTAATGGGAAAATGATAACGATATGCTCGGCACCTACGAACCATCTAGACAAGCTCATACATATGCTTTCGTTTGCACATTATGTAGACTGCATGACGAATCGTTCGTCGTTCATAAACAACGGAGTGAGGTCACAACTGCTTCTGTCGATGGCATGAATAGCTCAATGTCGGATAGAGCGCTCGAGCTGCAGGGAATGATTGCAAACATCCTAGTGTACCTAGAACGAAGATCGTTCAAAGAAGCGAAAGTGGAACGTTGCTCATAAAAGATTGGTTGATACAAAAGAACAGCTGCTTTCCGCCTCTAGCGTCTGCAGAATCTGGTATTGGGTCAGACGGAAGGACCCTCAATGGGTTCTGAGAAAGCTTTCGAAGAGAAAAAATGTCAATGTACCCCGTGCCGAACCCTGAAAAGCCTGACGAACAGTGGTGTCTCGGGACTTATGATCACGGTCATGGAGGCTCGACAGCGACGTTACGAACTCCCTCCGAGGTAATAAAGAAGGTGACATCATAGCAAGGGTTCAGTGCCATTTTTTCGTCATCTTCTAGGCAAGCTTGCTACCTCCGAAATTAAAGTGAACGTCTGTCAAATTGAAACGGACTTCTTGCCGGTTAAACTACAGAATCTCGAAGAAGGTTAATTATTCAGGGGTAATTGGACATAACTTTCTTTGAAATTTTTAGTTCAGTTGTCACAATAAATGCAGCAACTTTAAAAGGTGAAGGTAAGGTAAAAAAATAAATTAAATTTTTTAAAGCACAACAACACGACACGTGTGTAGGAAGTTGAGTCGGTAAATGTAGCAAAGCCCTTCGATTGACTAAATGTTTTGCTTTGTTTCTAGCCAGAGAGTTTATTGAGTGGGAGAAGCTGAGAAAAGTCTCACGGAGAAAACAATTAGCGGACCCTCATGTGCTAGAATATAGAGAGCTGGAGGAAAAAACAGCAGCTGACGACAGGCGCACAAACTTTCTAGCAACTGGAAAAGATTTGCGTTGAACGCGCTGAAGACATGTGATTACGTACAACTGTTCCTTACGATGTTTGAAAAGTTATGAAATTCGAAGATGTTCGATTGTATGACCATTCTATGACCTACTGTAAAAATCCCTATCCATAAAAGGAGGGGTAAAGGGGATGATTAAAGATCGCCGTTATTCATTCCTTTCGTGGGATGTGCTACGCATTTTTCTTCTTTGAAAGTGTAGTGGAAGCGATTTTAATTCGTGCTTGGCCTGTATAATGACCTGCTGTGGCCATCCGATAAACGGGTCAGAGTTGTTTTTTCTCAGTGACAACTGGAAGCAGCTCACCAGAGGGAGTGAAAGTCTTGTTTGCCAGCGCGATCCGAACCAATAACTAGATTCGGGTTCTCGCGACAGCTGGCCTCTCGTCCGACTACGCTACCACACGCCACGGATTTTTATAAAGGAAAAAGGAAGAATGTTGTGATCTAAACGATTTTCGGATCGCGCCATGTAATTGAACACAGTGCCACGACGAATATTTGTGTAGATGCTTCATCAGAAAATTTCGCAAACGAAGAATATTGTTTTACTCCTGGCTTTGCAGAATCTTCACTTTTAGACACAGTTTTGCTGTTGTAAAACTATTATATTTATAAAATCTTGAGCTAGAATGGCTAGGAAATAGAGATCTAACAACGGAGTATTCACGCATACCCCGTTCAAGGATGACGCTTCATAACTCAAACAGCCTCAAAATTTAAGGTGCAGGAGGAAATCTTGGATTGACGGGCTATTCGGCTCGGCACTAATCGGTTATTCCAAGCCAGTAAAGCCGTTGAACAATATCAAGCTGTGAAAATGTGTGAACCATAGCAAGGCAACAAAAAGATGTGATATCTGCCCACTTAATCATTACTAAGCAACCGCATTTTTGAGCCCATGAGCGCATCTTCGACGTCAGGATTTGATTCATGGCGGTCGCGCGAATAGTTGGCTACCGTGATATAGCAGGTTTCTTGTTTCGGAAATATCTCGAAACGTATCAGTCAATGAAAAAGCGGTCAGGCAATTTTTCTTGACCGAGAAATAGAAAATTTTCTCGTTCCAACAGCTGGTAGTGATTCAAATTCCGAAGTTTTATAATCGAAAGAACAAAAAACTACCTGAATTTAGATTACCAATCAATAAACATTGCGATGAAATGAACAGATGCGAGGCGCGATCTGAACGTCCGGCACAGTGCAACATTTTCGTTTTCTCTTTGAAGCTCTTTGAAGCCATAATGCACGTAAACTCTATGTAGCGAAGGCTTAGAGGTGAAAATTGATCAACATCTCAAAGTTGTGAATTTTTTCAGTTTCACACAGTGTATTTAAAGGCTTAAAGTGGGTGGCGTTAGTTTATCGGTTTAATGCAGGTCCATGTTCCGCAATGTTTGGAATGATTTAGTACTTCAAGCGTATGATTGGTAGCAGGCAGTGCGGATCCCTAACCTTTGAAAAACAAAAATGAGAAAACAATGTGCGCCGGACTACGTAGCGAAAATGCGGTCCTAGTCGCATATGTGGGCAGCATTAGGAGGTGGGGAAGCGCCACCAATCAAGTCGCATCGAATGGGCGCGAGGTTCGGAGAGGGCAGTATGCACGTTAGGACGTGTGGCGGTTCTCTGATTGATTATGAATCGCTGGCGTTTCTCACGTACCAGCGCTGCTCGCATACGCGACATGGGCCGAGGATGAAAGTTAAACGAGAAATGCTTCGATTTGGTAGCGAAGTTATTTTGTTACGACGATGTTTTGTTGCGATCAAAACTTCTAGCGCCAGGCGGGACTCGAACCCGCACCTCCCTCTAACCGGGCGGGAATGCTCTACGCCATTACACCACCGGCGCCGTTGATCGAACGCAACATCCACACCTCGTGGGACCCATCAGCACTCACCCGTACATCGGGATGAGCCGGCCGCTGATATCAGCATGGAACCAGTTAAGCTGTAGGTCTTGATAGAAATGATTCAAATCAGTTTCTTTAAGCCTCAATTGGCTGGTACCGAGGATGTAAGCTGTTACGACGATGTTTTGTTGCGATCAAAACTTCTAGCGCCAGGCGGGACTCGAACCCGCACCTCCCTCTAACCGGGCGGGAATGCTCTACGCCATTACACCACCGGCGCCGTTGATCGAACGCAACATCCACACCTCGTGGGACCCATCAGCACTCACCCGTACATCGGGATGAGCCGGCCGCTGATATCAGCATGGAACCAGTTAAGCTGTAGGTCTTGATAGAAATGATTCAAATCAGTTTCTTTAAGCCTCAATTGGCTGGTACCGAGGATGTAAGCTGTTACGACGATGTTTTGTTGCGATCAAAACTTCTAGCGCCAGGCGGGACTCGAACCCGCACCTCCCTCTAACCGGGCGGGAATGCTCTACGCCATTACACCACCGGCGCCGTTGATCGAACGCAACATCCACACCTCGTGGGACCCATCAGCACTCACCCGTACATCGGGATGAGCCGGCCGCTGATATCAGCATGGAACCAGTTAAGCTGTAGGTCTTGATAGAAATGATTCAAATCAGTTTTCTTTAAGCCTCAATTGGCTGGTACCGAGGATGTAAGCTGTTACGACGATGTTTTGTTGCGATCAAAACTTCTAGCGCCAGGCGGGACTCGAACCCGCACCTCCCTCTAACCGGGCGGGAATGCTCTACGCCATTACACCACCGGCGCCGTTGATCGAACGCAACATCCACACCTCGTGGGACCCATCAGCACTCACCCGTACATCGGGATGAGCCGGCCGCTGATATCAGCATGGAACCAGTTAAGCTGTAGGTCTTGATAGAAATGATTCAAATCAGTTTCTTTAAGCCTCAATTGGCTGGTACCGAGGATGTAAGCTGTTACGACGATGTTTTGTTGCGATCAAAACTTCTAGCGCCAGGCGGGACTCGAACCCGCACCTCCCTCTAACCGGGCGGGAATGCTCTACGCCATTACACCACCGGCGCCGTTGATCGAACGCAACATCCACACCTCGTGGGACCCATCAGCACTCACCCGTACATCGGGATGAGCCGGCCGCTGATATCAGCATGGAACCAGTTAAGCTGTAGGTCTTGATAGAAATGATTCAAATCAGTTTCTTTAAGCCTCAATTGCTGGTACCGAGGATGTAAGCTGTTACGACGATGTTTTGTTGCGATCAAAACTTCTAGCGCCAGGCGGGACTCGAACCCGCACCTCCCTCTAACCGGGCGGGAATGCTCTACGCCATTACACCACCGGCGCCGTTGATCGAAACGCAACATCCACACCTCGTGGGACCCATCAGCACTCACCCGTACATCGGGATGAGCCGGCCGCTGATATCAGCAAGGAACCAGTTAAGCTGTAGGTCTTGAT
>OX375867.1:89284647-89324339 GCA_947359475.1 Heligmosomoides polygyrus bakeri
AGAGCATTCCCGCCCGGTTAGAGGGAGGTGCGGGTTCGAGTCCCGCCTGGCGCTAGAAGTTTTGATCGCAACAAAACATCGTCGTAACAGCTTACATCCTCGGTACCAGCCAATTGAGGCTTAAAGAAACTGATTTGAAGTTATTTTGATTACCCCATCAGTAATTGTTTTCTGTTTGGAGAAGTAGGTGGTCCAGTGTCGGTGTCAAATTACACTGAACCACCCAGAAATAGTTTTTTTGGAATTGAATCTCAAAATTTTTAAAGGAAAATAAAATTGGTAAATCATTACAAAAGGCTTGCTAACAGGTGTTATATATCCGATACTTTTATTTATAGTTTTCTTCCTGTTATCTGCCGTTTGCGTCTACCAACATCTGTTTTATTTGTTTTGTGCCATAACGTGCCTTGTCCTGTTCGCTCTCTTTTATTTTTGCACAGATCTCCATGTATAAATATGTAAATTGAATTAAATTACTCGTTAGAAACCAAAATTTGTAGAGTTTTTTAAATCCGTGAGACAAAGAAAATTCATGTGTCGCAAGGCGCAGCAAGGTAAACTTCTTCGTTGTGGAAACACACTGTAACGGGCGTTTCAAAGTGAGAGGAGAGAAAACGCAGAGTCACTAAGAGACCTACAGGTCTCAAACATTCAACGATTTAATGAATCCGATTAGCGAAGTAGGCAAACAGAACGCAACATCACTAAACTGCTCTTCAAACGGAAGAACGTCATCGCTTAGCAGACAACGAGAGAACGACTGCGCGCTTATCGGTTTGATCGCTGTGCAACAAACGAGGTGTTTTTCAGCCTGTTAACCTCCACGTCCAGAGTTTGGATTAGGAGGGATTAGCAAACCCATTTGTGTGACAGACATTCTCCCGTGCACGCCGACCCTGTGTCGAAAGCGCACTGGTACCGAACAGGGCTCTTAACCAGGCAGGCGGAAATTTTGAAAAATTTCCCAGAAAGCAGAAAACCGCGTTCATCGGAAAACAAAAATCGGAAAATTTCAAAAATAATTAGGACTAAGCCGTGTAAGCTACTTGGGCGCGTGTCGGAGGAGGTGCTGGCTGTCGCGAGCACGATTTGCTTGTTTCCTAGTTCGGATCTCCCGCCAAGGCCAAGCAAGCCTTACATCCCTCCGGAATAGGTGAATTTGTAGAAGACTGGTCTGGAGGGATAAAGCGCTGACTTGTTCATTTGATGGCCACCGCAATTCATTGTACAGGCCAAATACGCATTCAAATCCCCCCACACGACATCCCATAGAAGTAGAATGCGTGGCGCATCCGAAAGGCCATTGAGCAATGCCGTCTGTCGTCCTTTGTACTACGACAAGTTGCTACCAAAAATGCCTGCAAGCTCACGAAGGCTGTAACAGCAAGCACCAGAGAAAGGTCTCAGGCTTAAGTTGGAACGGCGGAAACGGATACTTGTGAATCTCCACCGTCCAAATAGTAGAAAAATGTGTTTCTTTCTTGACAAGTCCTCGGACTCAAGGAGCCAAAGGCTCTCAATGTTTACTATGGAATCGCACTGTCAGCTGTGTGTCATATGTTAATTTAAGAAAGCCGGCGAATGTCGAATGAGCGAAGCGATTTCATAGGTTAGGGCCAGGTGTTCGATTCCCGTCTCTTGCTAACTTTCACCACTTCCTGTTCATTTATTGTTCTGATCAGCCTAAATGACGTAAGAGACGAATCAAGCAAACGAAAAAGTCGACTGTTAAGAGCTAACGATAAATGTGAAAGAAATTAGCAAAGAAACGAGAAAGTCCTGTACGGGAATGGTGATTCGTTAGTTTCGTATGCTCTTGTGGGCTTACTCATCATCGCTGAGATGATTTCGGCCACGAAATAATCTCAGCTTGATGAAAATTTTCATTTTCTGTCGAAATTTGGCTAACTTTCTTCGAAAACAGATTTTTTTCCAAATTCGTCAGAAGGTCAGAAAACAGAAAACGGAAATTCCACCCATTCCTGGTCGAAACGCATCACAAGTATACAGCCCCGAACAGACTGTAAAGTGCATGACGAACGATGAAGGGAGATGCCGCACCTATGACGCATCGGGGTTCGGCAAATACATATAGGTGCTCGACCGAGGATCGATCGAATTCACAGCCATCCAGGAATACCAATCAAGTCGGCGAGAGGGGACAATATCACCGGGCTGAATGTGAATCACTATTCAGCCGCAAATGGATCCATTTATGGATGAGGTTGATACTAGAGCATCTACGTATGTACTAGCTCCCTTCGTTTTGTTTCCTTAAGTATTGACCACATTGCTGCACATTTTCCGATTATCCGCTTTGTCCTGAACAAAGGTGACGGCGGCCTGTCGTGATAGCTGTTATTTATTGGATTTAGCCCACATAAAAATAACGGGTTTCCGAAAAAAACAACAACAGAATGCTCTTTTTAGTTTGGACCATTTTTCAATGTTGAGGCTTGCCTTTTCGTGAACGATTCCTTTTCATTCTATTTATTGCTAGAAGCGTGATGGCGCAGTCGGTGGAGGTGCTTGCTCTCGGGTGCGCTCCTTCGAGCTTCTTAATTCGAATTTCCCGTCCGGCCCAATCAAACGTTCCATCTCTCCGGGGTTTGTGAATTGGTGCCACACTCGTTTGTCGGAATTTGAAACTAGTTGCAAGCTTCGTCGACGTTCGAAGATCAGAGACGCTGTCGCATAGGCCAAGTCGTCTAAAATTAGGTGGGCCGGTCACGTAATGCGCTTCGCAAACACTCGCTGGACGACAGCCGTCAGCCACTGGATTCCGCGGCATGTCAAGAGAGCACCAGGGGCCAGATTCATCAACGACAACGCTGGTATCATCTCACAGCGAATTCACCATATCGGCCTATGTACGTAGTAAGTGATACTAAGAAATACAGAGATACAGGTACGATAACCGGCCGGTAAGCGGTTGATGATTCTGACCCCTGAACGCCCACCAACGCGTTGGACGGAGTTCTTCGTGAAAGCCCTGGACGACCGATATGACGCTTTTCGTGTCCCGCGAGCGAGGAGGATCCATTGGACCACTCCGGCACGCGACAAGGACGAATGGATAAAACGCTCACCCTGAATCTCGCCATAAGCCCGGTGGCCGTTTAGTGATATCAGGGCGTCCATAAAACTTTACGGAAAGGGCAGTGAGATTCAGAAGAGGGAAGAATTGCCTCGATTGTGGGTGGCCCTCTACAACTAGGATTGCACCAGTAATGGATGAAGAGAGAATAGCTCCACAGAGCTATGTACGGGGCATTTTGTTTTGAGCAGAAAAAGAAAAGTGTTCAGTTTAAGAAAAAACGATGTATGAACCTAGAGCCAGAATTCGAAGGAGACCTTGAAAAGAGGCGCGAAGGCTATATGTACATGTGAACACCACATGGTGTCACTCGGCAGATGGCGTCGATCATTGTGCGATGGTGAAAAGAACGAAACGAGCTGACGTGTTGGCTGAACGAGCGAAACTGGAGAATTTCCTCCGCCTACGCAGGTGACCCCGGATTGACAGCTTTCACAGGGAAAGGAAACTGGCAAGCCTCCCACCTAAATAATAGTATAGCATACCAATAAACACTGAGAGTGGCTTGCGGAAATCTAAGGATCTGCGCTGGAAGCTAAAAAAAACATTCTAGTTAAAGCGGCAGTTTCAAACAGCACGCCGTGAAGCAGGCTTTAAAAACTGCAAAACATAGAGTAAAGGTTTTAACTCAATCCATGTAATTTCGGGCTTGAATGATTTTAAAATGAATCCGGCCATAACTGTCTTACTCTTTTTTCGCCATTTTCGATTTCGCTTGCGCTAGCCATCTGACCTACTCGAATAATTTGAAGTGCACTCTTTTTCATGCTTAAAAAGGACAAGGGACTGCGCTACTCACAAGGGAAGGGTCTGAAGCGCATGTCTGAACGGGGGGAGCGAGTCATATAGGGAGAATCCTCACCCCTCAATTGGTTTGAAAATGTGTTCATTTTTTGCCAAGTCGTTAAACCCAAGGAGTAGGGGGTCACAATGGGATATGGCGCAGCACGCGTTTGGGGGTCTTGTACGCCCGCGATGCTTCCGCAGCCAGTGGCCCGGAGCGCAGGTGGGCAGAGGGTTGACTCGTGCGAGGGAGGTCAGGGGTTTGGCTCCTCTGCGTTGTTGTACTTCTGCATTTCAACTGATTGGTAGAGATTTGGGAATCTGACGTCTATACCATTTTCAGAAGTTTTCTGAGCATTTTTCCAGCTGTACACTGTGGTGTGGTATTCAGCATGGTGATGAATGTTCAGCACCATGTTGAACAGGTACAAAGTGCCTGTGTAGTGGATCGCGGTGTCTTCCTCCATGGTTATGAGCACGCAACCGAAATCCAATTGAAGACGTACCCTTTCCTCCGAAACAAGAGTTCTACCCGAAAACGTTATCATATGCCCACTGCTTGCTTGCCTGTCCACGTCCATCAGTTCATCTTGCTGATCCCAATCTTCCTCTTCTTCCTCCACCACTTCCAGCTGTTCGTCTTAGTCAACTTGAAGTTGACGTGCTTCGAAGTCATTGAGTATGCTGTCCATCCGTTTGGCCAGCTTGATTTCTTACCTCGAAGTTTCCTTGTCTAAAGGTAGGCCACACTTCAGCGTGAGCAGGTGGATCAGCACTCGACCGTTGGCGGACATTGATGGTGTTAGGTTCTAGAAGTCCTTCAGCAGACCTCTGATTTCCAGGTGACAGGCAGACATGAAGGAGAGAGTGTATCGATGCCGTTTAGCCTATTTGAGGGGTCCGCATACCTCGTTTCTCATCTGAAACACCTCCAACGTCACAACGTTGTCTCTTGAAAATCCGCGCGGGATGGGTTTTCACGAGGCCTTCGGTCCATATATGCAAACAGACTATGAGGAGCCTGTAGCCTTTATACGCTACCCGTAAGGTGCCCATGCGTGTTTCATGCACTTTGTATCTGTGTATCACTGATGCTGAACATTTATCACCATGTCAGTTGAAATGCAAAAATACAGCAGCACCGAGGAACCAAACGCCCGACCTCTCACGCATGAATCAACCCTCTACCCACCTTCGCTCCGAGCCATTGGCTGCAAAAGCATCGCGGTCGTACAAGACCCCCAACGCGTGCTGCGCCGTATCCCATTGTGACCCCCTACTCCTTGGGTTTAACGACTTAATGACTTGGCAAAAAATAAACACATTTTCAAACCAAGTGAGGGGTGAGGATTCTCCCTATATCACTCGCTCCCCCCGTTCAGACATACGCTTCAGACCCTTCCCTTTTGGGATGCGCCACGCATTCTACTTCCACAGCATGATGAAAAAGTCAGCGCTTTACTCTTCCCAGACAAGGAAATCCAAACCAGGAACCTAATATCGCGTACAGGCGACAGCCGACACCTCCTCTGACAGCGGCCCATGCGCTCGTACAGTATAAATGATAAAATAAAAGTAAAAAAATAATAAAAAGTATAAAAGTACATTTTAGCCATATTTTTACACATTGCAGCGTATAAGCACGGTTTTACAAAAGGTGCGGGTTGTTGCGCACGACCTGAATCGAATTTGGTAGTTCAGATCCTATCCAGGCCAACTAAGCCTTCCATCTCTCGGTAATTAGTAGGTTGGTAGCATATTTGTTTTGGAAGGATGAAACACTGAATTGATTATCTGCTGGCTATCACAATTCGCTGTATAGACTAGAAATTAATTTACATGGTCTCCACGGCCTCCCTTAGAAATCGGTTGCGTGGCGCATATCAAACAAAGATTGGTAAGATTCACTGCTTATTCTTTAAATTTCTCTTTTTTTATAAACATCAACAGTGTAGAAAAACATTATTAAAATCTTTTAAAAGCGTTCATGATCTCTAATATTTCCATTCATTGCAACACGAACATTTTCCCAGCCGTTCTTTTTGACAGATATATCCTGAATGTACTCGCTTTGGCAGGAAGGTTAAATATGAAGACGAATGAAGTGGAAAAGTTGGAAAACGGACGAAATATGAGTGATAATTACGTGGGTCCGACTTTTGGTGTCCCTTGGATACGAAACGATTACCTATCGGCTCTGAGGAAAGTTGCTAGATCATCTAAACTTACAGAAGCACAAATCTAAAAGCATCTAAACGCACGATTGGCGCAGTTGGCGGGAGAGCTAACGTGGAGCGGCATAAAAAAAACGATTTCCGTAGTTTGGATCGGAAGTTTGGATCGTTTTCGATTTTGAGCTTGAAAGGATTATAACAGCATTCATTGTTTATAATTTTAACTAAGATAAAGGCTTTGCCGTTAGTATACCTTTGCCAAAGAAAACCACTCGCAATAATTTTCATGGATTGAAAATTTATTCAGTGAGAGCTCAAGAACTGCGAGACTTCTTCTCCGAAAGCCTCTTAAGAAATGATGATGTGAGAGTGGTGTACTTGTAGATTTTGCTGTTTTTAATATAAAAATAATTTAAAAATAATCAACTCAACTTAAATGTAGCTTTGAATTCTACACTTTACAGGGCAGCACGGATATAATTAGCAGTGAGGGAGGGGGGGGGGGGGGGGAACCATCGCTTAACTGAGCCCCACAAGAGGTCTTCGTATTTTGTTCCCGTCAACATTCTGCTATCTTGTCTCCTAAATTAAAAAAAAATAAAAATTTGCTAAAAAAACAATGTTAGAGAACTGGTAATTAAAAATGAAAAATTTAAAAAGTAAAAAACATAATAAATATATAATTTAAGAAATAATAAATATTAAGACTTTATAGAGTTAAACGATGTCTTATTACATGCACCTCTTCTTAATTGAAGAGGCACGGAAGGAGCAGAAAACAGAGGTTCGTCAGAAAAAAGCGGCGAAACGAACGTTTCTCCTACTCATTCTGCATTTATGAATTTGGCTGTCATGTCTTATATGTGATTCTGTCTACTCTCCTCTCTTGTTTTTATCCGCCTTTCCTTCTTTTCTCTCCTCTTCTTTATTCTCAATTAAACGAGAGTTGGAACATTCGAGGCACTGAAACGTGGAAACTTTTGGTCCGACCTAACAAATTCGTTCCCTGCCCTTATCGTCCAAGTCCTCCAACTATTCCGACTTGATCAGCTTCGTCGCAGTCTGAAGGTTGGAGCGGACCCACGTCAACCACTGTTGTCCGTTCAAACTGCGATAGCACAGCTCATAACTGACGTCACCGACGCGACTAATACCGGCCTCCATGTTTCCCATCCAGAGCAATCTCTCTATTCACACCTTTCCCACCATGCATTGCGGGATTACACGGATCGGTCAGTCATCGCTGTACGCCCTTGAATGCCTATCCATCTGCCGCTGCCCACTTCATGTCTTCGTGTACCCTCATTTGTGATAATCCCCTGATCGTCAGGTGTCTATTGGTTCCTTGGCTTTGGTAATCATTGCGTCGTTCCGTGGCTACGTTAATATTACCTTGCCTACCACTTACGTGAACGTATAGCAGCATTATACAATATTAGACATCTCCTCATTTGCTCGTCTTCTCTTGATTTGGATAAGCATTCAGTCTGCTCTGAAATTCCTTGTACAGTGTGTCCTTAAACGTGCATTTCAATCTGAGTGGGGCCGTGTCTTCTTTTTTCTCTTTATTAGAGTTTTATTAATGATTTTGTTCCGTATGTACAGCTTGGTTAATAGTTTGCCATTATTAATGTTGTTGTGTTCTAACGTTGTGTTTAACGCTTGGTATTGAGCGCACAATCATGTGCTTGAATAAATAAATAAATAAATAAATAAATACTTTACTTTGATACTTTGATGGTCCTTTGTCGGCTGGAGGTCTTCTCAGCGGGGACCACAACTCTTCCAGACCGCTCGATCTCTGGCTGCTTGCATCCAGTGAGGCAGACTCCGCACTCTGAAAGATCTTGAGAATGAGTCTGCCCATCGCGTTGGCGGTCGTCCCAGTGGTCTCTTATGGTCTCTCGGGAGCCATTCTGTGACACGGAGACTCCATCTATCGTCCTTTCGTCGAAGCAGGTGTCCGGCCCAGCGATATTTGGACTTCTTCATGTACTGCAGCGGGTCTGCTAATTGCGACTTCTCCCGTAGCTCCGAGCTTCGTAGGCCTTCTTGCCATTGCTGACGAAGGCTTGTCCTTAGAAGACATCTCTCCAGTGCACGATGCGTAGTTTGCATCGCTCTGGCGATTGTCTTGTTGTCGGGCCAGGTTTCCGTCGCGTAACACATCACAGGCAGTACAGAGGCGTTGAATATCGAGGCCCTGAGGCCGGGATCCTTCACCTGATCGGTGACTTCGCGAATCGAACTGAAGGCTGCCCATGCTGCGCGTCTCCTGCGGGCGATTTCAGGAGCGAGGTCGTTATCCATGTTCAGCTCTCTTCCCAGATAGACGTAGGAGTCGACCTGTTGCAGAGCGACTCCATTTAACCTTACGAGTCCCGTGTCACACCACTGGTTGACCATAAATTGTGTCTTGGACATATTCGTGTCCAATCCAATCTTCATACCTGCCACATTGAGCTCGTTCAGCATTTCCTCGGCTTCTGCCGTGCTGGTAAAGATCAGAACAATATCGTCGGCGAAGCGAAGGTTGCTGATCCGTTTACCGTCGACAAGGTAGCCTCTATCGTCCCAGTTCAAGTCTTTCATGGCATCCTGAAGTGACGCTGTGAATAGCTTGGGAGAAATCGTGTCTCCCTGCCGTACTCCTTTCCCGATAGGAATTTTAAGCTTTCGATCGAACAGCTAGATGGTAGTCGATGTGTTCGAGAAGCATTCGTCGAGAAGTCGGATGTAGGGCGATGGTATACCAGCATGCACAAGGGCGTTCAGAATGGCGTTGATTTCCACAGAGTCGAACGCTTTCCGATAATCCACGAAGACAAGAACAAGTGGGAGGTGGTATTCGCGGCTCCTTTCGATGAGCTGTGAGACAGTCTGAATATGACCCATGCAGGAGAAATCCTTGCGAAACCCTGCTTGCTCCACTGGCTGATATTCACCAAGCAACGCTCCATGCGGTTAAGCAGTATCTTGGTGAAGATCTTGTACACAACCGAGAGAAGACTGATGGGTCGATAGTTGTTGATATCCTCCTGCTGACTTTTTTTGAAGATTAAAACTGTTTTCGACTCCTTCCATGAGTCCGGAATCCTACCAAGTCGAAGGTAGTGGTTGAAGTGCTTGGCAAGAAGTGAGCAGACGGCACTGCCACCCGCACGAAGGAGATCAGCAGAAATGCCGTCCGGTCCGGGAGCAGTGCCCAGCTTCATCCTTCTGATAGCATGAGCAACTTCTGATTCCAGAATGGGAGGTACTTCCTCAGCTGGTGGCATCAAGCATTTCGGGACAGTGATGGAAGAACGGAACAGATCTGTGTAGAATTCCTGAACGATGGCCTCCATCGCTCTTCGAGACGTTTGCGTTGTTCCATCCTTATCCACAAGGGCTGACATTATTGCCTTCTGATCGCAGAGATCTCGTTTGCAGCGCTTTATGCTTGAACCTTTCCCAGCCGCTTCTAACAGCTTCAATCTTCTGTAGGCTTGAATGGACTCCTTCACTGCAATTCGACAGGCCTTCGAGATGGTGACTTTTTTTAGATGGGAAGCATTAGGATCCAGTTTAACAGCTCTTCTTTGCTCCAAGAGTTTAATCGCATGTGCGTTGAGTCTTGAAGCAGACGGCGATGTGGCTTCGCAAGAGCTGCTAGCACTTCAACAGTCCTTTGGAGAGAAGGTCGTAGTCTTCCGATGGATCTTCAAGAAGATTCCAATCATACGACTTTATCGCATATTCCAACTCCTCAGACTTGAATGTGGGGATCCTCACCGGTGCCGGTTTATGCGTGTCACGCTTGAACATCCTCTTTTTGAGAGTCAGCTTCGCACGGACAAGACGGTGATCCGAGCCGGTGTCAAAGAAGGCAGCACGGAGACGTCGAACAGACTCCAGCGTCTGTTCGTAAGAACATGGTCGATCTCTGAACGTGTTTCTCCATTTGGGCTTTCCCTGGTCCATCGTCGGTTTGAAGGCTTCTTAAACATAGAATTTCCATGGTAGAGACGGCACGCGGATAGGAAGTCTATCAGGCGCTCTCCGTTTTCGTTCCCTGAGGAAGTTTCATGTGGTCCTAGCCTCCATTCGTCGTGATCATTCGTACCGACGATAGCGTTAAAGTCACCAACGACAACTTTGTAGTAGCTCTTCTCGTCGTTGACAGTCCTTTCGATCAGCTTGTAGAATTCCTCCTTTTCTTCACCTGTGGCCGCAGATGTTGGAGCATATCCATTTATGATGGAGATGGTTCCTTGATCTTTGGTTTCCAGACGAAGAACAGCTACTCGCGGACTGATGATCTTGTAAGAGTCTACTAGGTGGTGCACTGTCGAATTGACGAAAAATCCAACTCCGCCAATATTCTTTCTGTCCACCTTTGCTCCGATAATGAGAAGCTCGTTGTGGGCGGGCCTTCTTATGGTTTCCGTTCTGCCTTTCGTTTCCGGCAGGGCGATAACGTCGTATTTGATGTTTCGGCTTCTATAAAGCAGTGTCCGAAGATCCTGCTCAGATGCGATCGAACGACAGTTATAAGTGCAGACGAATAGGCAGTTTCCGTGTCGTGGTGGGAGGGAGTTTCCGGTAGTCCGATTCCAATGACGTCCTGATAGTTTAACTCCGAGATTAGATGGCCCCTCGCCGGAGGTGGATGCAACCGACGTCGTAGAAGTCCACCTCCGGCGCGCGGAGGACTGGGGCGCGGGTTTAGTTGTTTGAGCCGTACCAGTGGTCTGGTTACTCACATGTTCCTGGCCAGGGATACAGGAGAGCCGCCCATACACGACAAGCGTCGCGTACTGCGTGACCGTTTGTGCCGTTAGCCATCACAAAGTGATGTTCACCCCTTCACCGCGGTGAGGTGGCACATGAAGGGAATAAATAAATAAATAAATAAAATTTTTCCTAAGCGAAATATTACTATAACCTCTCCAATCTTGAGTGAGACTGTAGTTTAACTTGTCGGCAGGTCATTTCAGTTTGGGAGAGTTCGCATTGATTTCAAAGTCCTAGGATAACTTAGAAGAGTGTACAATTCGATGTGAAAAAATTTAAATTGAAAAGTGGGATTTGCAAGGCGTTCAGTTCTACGTGAAATGGTATATCCAAAAATAATCAGTGATGTTTTTAATGTTTATCAAGAATCGGTATTTCACTCCAGCCATGCAGACTTATTTTTTAGTCTCAGCTGCTATTTTACTTCTGTTTGAAGCGCTATCTCATAGGCGTTGGGCAATTTTTCGTTCAAACTATGTATAAATGCGCATCTTGTCTTAGGGGAGAGGGCGATCTGATCTCCTCCCAAATCTGATGAAGATCGTAGCAGAGTAGGGTGCACTCAATAGTGTTGGTCGCAAATTTTATCATTTCTTTCGTTTTTGACTCCATACTGGAGTCACCCGGTCTAGAAAGAACAAGTTGCTGGCTGGCTACCAAGAGTAGGCTTGGATCAACTATGCATTCAGGATGAGCCCTCGACGGCAACTGCAATAACACTGACTTTCATGTTGTCATATTAGTCTGAGTCATACATTTTTGCAACATTTCTATTTCTTGTGGAATTCGAAGTAAATCCGTTGGTTTCCTCGCAATCATTTCGAGTTGTAAGTCATTAATTTTACTCGCTTTGTTGTAAAGTTTTATTTTCTAGAACGACGACCACTCAAAGCGAAAAGGTGTGCGATTTCATTTTCAGATTGTTTATGCTCGGCAGAAACCCAGCGAGCGAGGTCAAGCACACTCAGGAAGTCGCCGGCTGGTTCACTGTTAACCGAATAAATTATTGGAGATCGCACCAGAAGCTCCTTTCGCCCCAGAAGGGCAACAAAGGCAAATCACTCCCGGGAAGACCAACTGCTGTAAACAAAGGGCGCCTGCGCAAACCCTTCAAATCGAATTCTTCTCGTACCACACTACGACTGACCGCTGATCCCCACTCCTGCCAGTGAACCATCGCTCGTCGGCTGCAAAAGATTGGAAGGTCACCAAAATCGCCTTCTTCAATGCCTCATGCGTTGACGGAAACCCAAGTAAATAGCTGTGCTTCCGACTGCTGAGGGCTTCTACATCGGTTCAAGCGAGAGGGCCTGGATCGAATCCTTACCAGCGATGAAAGGCGGATGCTTTACTATAACTGCGAAGCCGGAAATCAATAGTTGGAACGCAACGAGCTGGGAGTCTTGACGTCAAAACCGGAGCTCCACCGAAAAAAGGTCCTGCTCAAAATTTGGTGGATGTGTAGTGGAGCTGCTCCAGGTAATCAAACCATCCTCAACGCTCGCTTTTACCAACAACTTGACCAGATCCAGCAAAAGCTGGGGGAAAAAGAAGTCGATACGAGCCAATGTTTCATCTACCAGGGCAACAACCGAACGGTTACGGCACTTCAAATGCGGGAAAATTTTTAGGAATTGGCTGGACCACAATCAAGCAACCGCCATGCACCCCTGACATTGCGCCGTCTGACTGCCATCTGCTTCGGTCGATGGATCACTTTCTCCTTGGTCAGCGCTTCGCCGAAGTCGATGAGGTCACAGCGGTGGTACGCGAACTCTTCGGGCCGAAATCGCCCAAGTTCTACAGAGATGGATTACACTCAGTGCATGAAAAGTGAAAGAAACCCATTGAGAATCACGGCGATTACTTCGTTTAAGTCAATCATTTCGCTTTTGTGGTATAATCTTACTTTTGCTGGAAGACAAATTTTGTTGCAAAATTTATGACTCGATCTAACATTCTAATAGATCTAGTCGATCATTTAATAAGTATAGCTATTTTACTCAACTCATTTCTGCTACCACCATGAGGATTCCTAAGATCTAGCTCGCTTCCAGTACCAAATTATAAAAGAGGCATGAGTAAAAACGACGCAACACCACTATGCCAATCTAGCACCCTCTTATCACCAAATGCAATGTTTTTCGGTCACTTCATTCAGACTGCCTTCGTTTTCCCGCATCTTAAATTTAACTTCAATTCGCAGAAATTCCGGCGTAATACAGGAATGGAGTGTGTAGAAATTGTAGGCTTGGAAATGTTCAATTTGCAGGTGCGGTAGGATACTTCGCTTTCTTAGCGGTGGGCCACCTCCACACTAGGATTGTGCTAGAATCTCTGCTAGAAGGGCTAGAAGCTCCAGTTGAAAAAAGTGAAAGAAATCTATCGCCATAGAGTGCACCGCCCCCCCCCCCCCCCCTCCCCATTTCCGTATTGCGCCGAAATTCTGTATAGTAAAGTCAGGTGAGAGGGAAGAGTATAAAATCAGAAATTTCTTGCCTTCTCAAAGTGATTCGTCTCCAGACGAACCTTTTTTGTTATAACACCTCTCCTGTGGCTCGACATTGAAGAGAGAGGCGATATGACCTTTTTTGGATGTGGGCAAATTGTCAGGACTAATTTAACTAAATTGCTTTAAGCTCTTTAATTTTAAATTCTATGTATTAGATTATCATCTAATTTAGTGAACTCTCAAGAATCTTCAGCAAAAGTATAGTAATTAATGACAGCCTTTAATCAAAATAAGATCCCTCGGAACGCAGGAGTGCTTCCCGTTTATCGGGTAGCTGGTCTATCCCACGGCCATAGAATTATTGTGCTTTTAAGGCGAAGAATCTTTGGAGGTGCATTTTGACCCGCTCCATATTATTAAATTGTCTTCCAACCAAGAAGCACTGCACCGAACTAAAAATGTGGTAGTCACTCGGCGCAAGGTCTGGGCTGTAAGGTGGATGAGTTTGACGCTCCCAGTCAAGGTCTTCTATTTTTTGAGGCATCCGGTTCGCTACGTTCCCTCCGTTTGGTGGTGTCAAGAAGGTATTAACTTCTGGGAGTTCGTCAAGAACGGTTCCAGCATTAATGCTGAAATCTACTCTTCTCAACCTAGCCGCGCACAGGCTGAACTCCGCTGGAATCGGTTCAGATAGATTTTCAGGAGCGGAATTATCTATCAGCAAGATAACGCCAGGTCACACGTTACAGATCGGGAGCTTCAAAAAATCGAAGACCTTAGATGGGAGCGTCTAACTCACCCACCTTACAGCACAGGCTGTGCGCCAAATGACTAGCACCTTCATAGCTCGCTGCAGCACTTCTTGGTTGGAGAACGACTTATTAATGCGGACCATGTCAAAATGCACCTCCAAGGATTCTTGGCTTCAAAAGCACAAGAATTCTACAGTTGCGGGATGGGCCAGGCAGCTGATAAATGGGAAGCAGTCCCGCGTTCCAACAGATCTTACTTTGGTTGAAAACTGTTACTTGTTATTTGTTTATGAACACTTTTGTTGAAGGCGCTTGAGAGCCCACGAAATTAGTTGCCAACCTAATATTATCATATAGCACAATAAAGGCTTTATCATAATATTGTATAATTAAAGATTTATAGGACTATCAAAGACATTGCACTCACGTACCATATATCGTTCGCTCCCCATGAATAACTCCACTGTTGTACACCACCCGCTATCAGAGGCTGGGTTCCTGAATGATTTACCGAGGGTTACGTGGGTATAAGGTGAACATTGAAGCATTACCTGGCACTTCAAAGAGCATGGAGGTGGGTGAATAGTGGGATAGAAGTATATCGTTCTCCGTATTAGATCAGAACAATAAACTTGCCACCTGCCGACTATCCTCTGATGGCAAATTTATTCCTTACCATTAGGTCATTACCTTACCAACAGTGAATCCGACCTCAGAAATAGTTCGTATATCATACTACGTGAGACTGTATCAGTCATAAATTCTCTACACTGCGGCATTATGTCATTGTCTTTTGGCTTTCATTCATTCATTTTTATATCTAGATTATTTTATCAAATTTGATTAATTAGTTTCTAAAAGAGTACTATTATTATTTATATTTTTGGGACTCTGTGTAGACTCAAACTGGCGCTAGTGCTGTCCTAGATGGAGGGGGCTGCATTTCAATGATATTTTAACGAAGAGAAAGTAAACAATAACTCATCGAAGTAAGCAAACTACACCAATCTGGCCGCCCTGGTGTAGCAGTTTCTGATTTCCTAGTTGGGGTTCTGAAGGTCGTTTTTTATTCAGAGGAACTGATGAATTAGCGGCAGTGCGAACTGGGTAGCATGCACAAATTGTATTTAATAAAACACAACACAGCGGGTTCTTAGTGTACGAACAAGTCAAATTTCCAAATTGTATACTGTTTGTTAGGCATATACGTATTAGGTTTTAAGCAAAGTCTCCGCTGTTTCCTTTTACATTTTATTTTAAATTTCGCTGAAAGTTTTTTGCGCAACGTTACTTACGAGCCCAAAGAAAATGATTTGCGCTATTAGAAAGCGTGTTTCACTTTTTTGGTCCTAATTTTATCAGTTTTTAGCTTCCACCCCTTGTTTGATTTTTCTAATCTGAAGCCGATGACCTATTATAAAAATAAGCGACATTCAGATTGCCCAAACAACAATGCATATATTCTGACAGAATAAAACTTCTCTTTCAAATGACATATGAGACAGTGCGAAAAATTGGTATAGATTTTCTCTTTCGATATTTTACTAAAATTTGACAAAAATTAGCATGAGCAAGTAAACGCAACAAAAACTTTGATAAGGCGAAACATTTTCTTTCAAACAATACATAACGCTGTTCCAAAAAAAGCTCAGCAAGAGAGTAGGAGAAAATGTCTTGCTTTATCAAAGTATTTGTTGCGTCTTGTGGATACGTCCTCTGGACACTCCACCTTAGTGCCCTGAAAATTAGCGAAAATCAAAACAAATAAAAACTTAACGCATGTTGTTTTAGACAAACTCACCCTCCTTGGAGTGATGCATACATTGTGCAAGAAATCTCAAACGTAGAAAGGGGAAAGGAACTGTCGGCAAAAGTAATTTTTCTCTTTTTGACCTTATACTTTATTGACTTAAAAATCTGAAAAGAACGAAATAGGGTATAAGAAAAACACATTTTCTGGTATATCACATCCCTCTCTTTCGAAAGGGCCATCACATTATGCAAAAAACGTTCGGCGAATTTCAGAGTAAAATGTTTAAAAGACGGTTGGGACACACCTTCTAACCTAATGCTTAACCAGAAACTTTTGCGCCTCTCAGGCACGTGTGAGCTAGGAAAGAAGCAGTACTGGCACCACTCTATGCACCTTGAAAAGACGGAATGGAACGAAGCGGGAATATGAATCAAGTCGCCTTCTTTAAGACTTCAGTCGTTGCTGCTGAGGTAAAAAAGAAGCAAATATTTAGCTGTGTCCCAGCTATTGGGTTGATCGAAAAGTCTTGCAACACTTTGCGCAACTGCCTGTTAAATTTGTTAAAGCTCTTACAGTATTGATCTTGTGTGGTGACGACACAGTACATTCTCGAAGCTTCCTCAAGCATGCTATATAAGGCCTTGTCGAGTACGAATGCATCAACAATGTCAGCGATAAGCAGCAGCATGCTACGACCTATCGTCTACTACGAATTTCTGCAAGGCCATTCCGCAAGGGCTGCAGCCTCCAATATCTGCGCTGCATTCAAGGAGGAAGCCATTCACTATTACACAGTAGCCCGTTGGTATCAGCTCTTCAAGGCTGGAGCTATCTCTTTCGAAGATCGACCTCGTTCCTCACGTCCATCTGTTGTGGAAGAAGATATTATAGCTTGCGCGAAACCTTCAAGATGAAGTCAAATTCAACCACTTGCGAATTGGCGGCGACAATTGGATGCACGCAAAGCACCGTTGTGAGGCAGCTGGAGATCCTGGGTACCGCAAAGTTCAGTCGTCTTGCGTACCACATGAGCTGCGGGACTCTGACAAGGCATGCCGAACCAGTGTTGCTGAGTCGCTGCTTCTTCGCCCGCACGGAAAGGACTTTCTGAAGGACATTGATGGAAGCAGGGCTCTTTATGTTAACCACACCCGCAAGAGCCAATGGCTCCGACGCGGAGAACCGGCTCCAAGACACCACGAAAACAAGGTTCTCTTGTGTTGCTGGCGGGACCCAGAAGGCATACTTTACTAGGAGTTGCTGAATAGTGAGACCACGGTCTGTCTACGCTACCCAGCTCCAGAGCTTAGCCGACGCCATGCGCCAAAAACGTCCAGAACGGGGAAATGTCCACCTGCTGCACGACAACGCGCGTCCTCATCTTGCAAAAGTTAGTCGCGAGAAATACCAGGAGTTAGGCTGGGAAGTTCTGCCCCATCCACCGTACTCTCCAGACCTCGCTCCTTCTGGCCATCACCTGTTCAGAGCTCTGAAGCAGCATCTTCGAAGTAAAGAGATCGACGTCAACTGGAAGGTTTCTGAATTCTTTTCCTCACAGCCCTCGGAATTCGGCGGAAAGGAATTGAAAGGCTGCCTGAAAGATGGGGAGGATCTTAGACTTGGATAGGGAATATATCGTGGAATAAGTTTTTGTTTTAGCAAATAGGGAAAAATATGAATAGTGTTGTACTAGTGTTGCAAGACATCTCGATCAACCTAATACAATGCGCCGCAACTGTACTCTGCGTCAGAAATAGGTCGGGATGAGTGCACTCGCATTTCTGAAACAAATGAGCTTTAGTTCACATACGCAAATGCAGCATACAATGGAATTCACATAATAATGTAACCACCTTGATAGTCACTACAGTTTTCTATTCAGGACAGGTCAGCGGTTTGCTTCTTTAAGAACAGAACTCCCTTCAACAGCTTCAGTTCTGGGTTTTAACTAAGGATCCCTTAACGGGACGAAATAAGGAATAGACAGAGAGAATTGTCAGGGAAATAAGTTGGATGAAGAGTCATGTCCCAGCTTAGCTCCTCCAATTTTTGTCTCTTTAGCTACATGCGGCTTAGCGTTGTCGCGAGGAGGGAGGTGAACACAGGCACCTCTCGTCCGTTTTTCTCTAATAGTGTCCACCAACTTCTGAAGATGATTAGCGTAAATGCTGCCAACCACAGTGTGTCCTTGCGAGAGTAATTCGTAATGTAAAATTACTCGCGAATCCTGAATTTTTTGCGTACAAAGGAACTGTCTGAACGGTACGCCGGAACGGCAAGAACGAGTACTGTATCACCTGTATCACCTGTCGTCCCGTTGATCATCGACTTGCTCGAGCGGGCGCCAGCAGCGTCTCCATTCGTCCCTGTCGCGTGCCAGAGTGGTCCAATGGATCCTCCTCGCTCGAGGGACACGAAGAGCGTCATATCGGTCGTTCAGGGCTTTCACGAAGAAGTCCGACCAACGCGTTGGTGGGCGTCCTGGTGTTCTTTTGACATCCCGCGGAATCCAGTCTGTGACGGCTCTCGTCCAGCGGGTGTCTGCGAATCGCATTACGTGGCCGGCCCACCTAATTTTCGACGACTTGGCCCATGCGACAGCGTCTCTGATCTTCGAACGTCGGCGAAGCTCGGAACTCCGGAGGCCTTCTCTCACTTGCGTGAGTCGTGTCACTCCGAGCATCGTCCTCTCGATTCCACGCTGCGCGACGCTGATCGCGTGTTCATCCTGCTTTCGTATAGCAGGATGAACACGCGATCAGCGTCGCGAGTACTACAGGGAGAATCCCCATCCTCCAAATAGTAACAGAAAATGTTTGTTTTTTCCGACTCCTTGAGGCAAACGAGTTCAAGGGTGTAATGATTAAGGGTCCGCAGAACGAGCTCTTCACGGCAGCGCAAGATCCTCTCGCGGTGGACTGGGTGGCGCAGTGGTAGAGGGCACGCCTCGAGTCCGTGAGGTCGAGGGTTCGGCTACCACTGCGCTGCGTTTTTGCACTTTTGCCATAGTATCGGATTTCCATAGAGATTTCCATATCTGAACTTGTTTTTGGAGTTTGCTACGGTAAGATGTTTTTATTACTTATTATTTGTCGGCATCTGGTAATTCACAAGCAATGCCCGAAATGTGCCAAAAGCGGTTTTATATGAAATGTTTATGAAATAACTTCACCACCACCATACACAGGCACGAAGTGCATAAAACAGAAAGACTGATCACAGTAAGGGCAACGTATGAAGGCTACAGTTTCTTCACATCCTGACTCCTCACATGGGCCGAGGTCTTCCGGGAATGCCATTCCACTCGGGTTTTCGAAGCAACCAAGGTGTTGGTGATGATGGTGTTGGTGGTGATGCTTCATTTTCATTTTTTCAAAGAAATCTAAAGCAGCGCCTAGTACTTTCTCTGGTTGGAGATTGCTTCACAGCTCCTGCCCAGTGGTACTCCGCTGCAAACCAAGCCTGGAATCGCGATACAGTCCACTTTCCCCAGTTCTCAAACTTGTATAGGATAACAATTCTAGTATAGCCAAACTTTTTTCTCCGAAACGACCTGTCCTCCCGAAAACGTGATAGTGCCTTCACTGGTTAATGGGTCGTGACTCCGGCACACTCCTCTTCTGGTTGAAACTCTTGGTCCTCTTCTTCCACTACCTCCAACTTCTCCACTTCGTCGATTTCCAGCTGTCGCAGTTCGAAATGCTGTCGAAATCCTACTCGCTATCCTTTCCGCTAGCTTCATCTCGTCCCTCGAAAGGAGAGCATGCAGTGGAGATGCACACTTCAGTGTCAGTAGGTGATTGACCACTTGAGGGTGAGCAGACATTACTGAGTCAGTGTTGGCGGCAGCAGCTTGTAATGACAGCGCGATTTTGTAAGCATAACAGAGGCGACAATATTGGTCGAGGTGGTAGGTCAAGTTGAAGATCATGAGGCCCCCTCCTACACAGTGAGCACACTGGTGACACTCACCTCACCGACACCAATAAATTGCATTTGAAGCATTTTTCTAGCTTTCTGCCGCAGTTTCATGTTGTTCCTGCGTCAAAATTTCTTACATTGACAATGAGAACAATTTATTGGAGTAAAGGTTTCATACAAAATCGCATTTGGCATATTTCGGACATTGCTGGTGAATTAGAGATGTCGACAAATAATAAGTAATAAAAACAACTTACCGTAGCAAACTCCATAAACAAGTTCAGATATGGAAATCTCTATGGAAATCCGATACTATGTTAAAAGAGTAAAAACAAGCGTAGCGCGGGAACCGAACCTTAGACATCATGAAAATGAGGCGTGCCCTCTACCACTGCGCCACCCAGTCCTCGACACCGCGATCTTGCGCTGCCGTGAAGAGCTCGCTCTGCGGACCCTTAACCATTACACCCTCGCACTCGTTTGCCTCAAGGATTCGGCAAAAACAAAACATGTTCTGTTACTATTTGGAGGACGGGGATTCTCCCTATAGTACTCGTTCTTGCCGTTCCGGCGTACCGTTCAGACAGTTCCCTTGTTAGACGTGGACATAGATGGCTTACATACTATTTTTGATTTATTTCAATATTTGAAAATACATCAACTTGGAGTCACCTACACTCAATCATTAAGAGCAACTGATATGCCATTCATTTCCTCTCTGTAAGGAGTCCCGAAAAACAATTATGGAGGTGGCGGACACTCAGCCTTGAGCGTTTGTATTCACTGCCGTTCACCATTTTAGCTGCGTTTCGGCATTTTTGTTCCATTCACTTTTTTAGCATAAATCATGTTCTGTTTCAGTGCGAGAGCTAAACAAAAATTCCAGCGTCATCCAAGTGGGCGGACGTCGGACAGTTGCTAAACGATCTATTCTATAATTCTATTATTCCTAACAACTGATTTATTCACAGACGATCAGGTAACATTTTTCTTTCTTTTAAATTAAAGGTTTCAGCAGACGTTTGAGCTTATGAATAAAACTCGCGTTGTTCATGCGAGGATCAAAGCGGCAATCCATGAATGCCATGGAAGAACGCTATTGATCCTTCATTCAAGGCTCCCGACTTCTGCCGCCACTTTTTCTTCTTCCTCTTCCTCTCGCCAAGGCTCTCTCTCCTATGAGGTCTCACTGTCCTCACAATGACACCTTGTCCTATTCCACTGGGTTTTCTTTCCCTCTTCCCTCTCCTTTCTCTCTCTTTAGTGTAAGTATAACGTAGACATCCAAGGACGATGGAGATATACAGAAACATCGAGAAGAGGACGATGGAAGGAATATCCTGATATTGACGTAAACGCTTAGCCACTGTACACGCGATTCAAACGCTGAGCTTTCACAACACGGAAAACCAATTAAGTCTGCCGAAAGATTACAACCTCCATTCACAAATGCGATGAGATAACACACCATACCGCTAGGACTCGTCGTAATGAATGGAGCACAGCTGATAAAGGACACAGTGGACGTCGACATATGAGAAAATCAGAATAAAAGGACCCTCGGAAGGCGCGATGGGGAGCGAGATTCCCGACCTCTGCCGCGGTTTCGTCTCTTCCTTCCTCTTCTTCGCCATGGCCCTCTAATTCTTCCTCCTCTGTATTCGCATTGTTCTCGTCATGCAGCCTTGTTTTCTTGTTATGATTTCTCGCACTCTTCCTTTCATTATCTCTTTCTAGTTAGCCTAATAATTACCTAGAATTATAAACGCCGGTTCATCTATAGTTTTTTAGGGTGTGAATTTTGACGGGAATAAATAAATTGGAAATGGTTCTTGAAGAACTTTATGAAGATTATGTCAGTCGCAGTTTATTAGACTCTAGGGAAAATCCAGAGATCACGACTTTCGTTCTTCGATCGACGCTGATCTATACTAGGGAGTGTCGTCTGAGCTAAGGAACTCCGCCAATTTGTGCCTATCAACCGTCTGGTCGACGCCTTCCAGGGAATCCCACCTTAAAAGCGCGCTGATAACATCACTGATAGGGATCCCAGGGGTAACGGACGTTACATGGCTGTCCCGGACGAACTTCGCGTTACATGCAGGTTCAATACAATCACGACTGGGCTCAATATGGGAAATTATGCACTTGCATCCTTTCCTATCCGCTTCAGTAGCATAGGATCGTAAAAATATAGTGTTTCCATGCGTTATTTGTTGTCACACAGCTCGCCGTAAATTAATCGAGAAAAGGTTTCATTGTGTAAGGTGGAAGAAAGAATACATAATAATTATAGTGTGACGGGTACATTTTTTGTTAAGCGTCCGAGCCTTAATATTTAAAATCCTGGCCAGCGGTGCACCCGCTTCCCTCAAAATAGCATGATAAAAGGGCGTTGATAGGTTTATTTTTCCTCCACCTCGAGCGACGTTTACTCGACACGAAATGGAAATGCACATATAATAGTATTTTAGACAACCACTTCAATGTCTTCTTGCCCAACCGAGAGCCCGCGAGTGCATCGTCGATGCCGACGAAGTCGGCGAAGGCGAACCGCAGCCGAGCTGCGAACCTGTCTGTTATGCCGGACGACTACGGTGAGAAGCAGCAATGCTTCTGCGTCCGGCTGACAACAGCCATAGAGGCGCTGGCAGGAGCTTCGATCGAGCAACTGCCTCTGGACGAGATCGAACGCTAGGCCATGAGAGAGAGTGTGGCGCTACGTACAACGGAAAGTGCGGGAAGCCAGTTGCAGCGCATAGGAAAGCGGAGGCGCTCCGATTTTCTACCGCTGTGAACTACCGCACTCCTTGCGATAGGTGCAGTAGGCGTCCCCACACTGTCCTTACCCACCTCAGGGATCGGCACGGAGCAACTTTGCTCTGCCCAGAGCTCCCACTGCTCGGAGTGCCTCAAGGTCAAAAGCTGCTCACATTCGCGTTTGAGCAGGTCATCCTATTGTAAGTACAGTGTAGACGTATCCAACGAGGACGATAGAAGAACACAGAAATATCGAGAAAAGGACGACGGAAGTAATATCCTGATATGGACGTGAACACCTATTCATGCACTCGCGATTCAAACGCACGCTGACCTTCACAATGTAAGGATAAGAAGTAGAAGCATGCAAGAAACGAAACGGAGCGACAGCGGCAACCGACCAGCCGGTTGTCCACCAGAGAAGGGACAACTATAGGCAACATCACGACTATGGAACATCCCACAGCCAAAGTACAAGCTATATTTAGGCATAGGATTCGAGACTATTCATTACAGCCGCCGCTATACAGGAAGGACAACAGGACTAAAAAACCGCCTATTGTAGGACGAGCCGTGGCGTGTCGATATGATGGACTTCAATAGACCTATTGACCAAGGACACCAAGGGAAGAGAACATGGAATTGAGAGGGAGACCTCAACCAATTGTTCCCCCGGCTGTATAAAATAAGCCGGTGGATCAGCAGGACAGCTCTCAGTTAACAATCGGCCCAATGTAGCGGCCATTGTGACTGGCCTCATTCTTTTCTCCTCTTCGCCCTTTCTCACTCTCTCTCTCTCCTCTTACTGAACGGCTAATGTGTGTGATAGGAATGCTTCACAGAATAAAACTGATACGCCTCACTCCGCGCACTGCCACAGAAACCACAGGATCGACCCTCTGCGGGTCGGGCGTCGTGATAATAGACCCTCGAGGCATGCGCTAGGAATAATAAGCCACCCACTATAAATGTGCCTTCGTACAGGTCCGCCGGCTAAACGTTAAGGCCATCCTCAGGGCCAAAGTAGCGCGCCTTTAATTCTCAACCCGGGAGCCCTGGGGGTGGATCCTTACAACAACACGGAAAACCAATTAAGTCTGCCAACGGATCACAACTGCCATTCACAAATGCTGGGACGACGGGATAACACTTCAAACCGCTGGGAACCGTCGCGATGAATAGAGGACAGGTGACAATCGACACCGCGGATCGCCGACACATGAGAGAAAAATCAGCATAAAAGGGCCCTCGGAAGCCGCGATGACGACGACGGGGAGCGAGGCTCCCGACCTCTGCCGCCACTCCGTTTCCTTCTTCCTATTCGCCATGGCTCTCTTTTCTTCCTCCTCTGCCCTCGCATCGTTCTCCTCATGCAGCCTTGTTTTCTTGCCATGAATGCTCGGCCTCTTCTCTTCTTATCTCTTTTTTCCTTTGGCTAACCTAATGTTTATCTAGAATTTGGAACGCCGGTTTCTCTAGTGGTTTAAGGTGTCAATGTTGTTGGGAATAAATTTTTATTGGAAATATTGGAAAAGATTCTTGAATAATTCTATAAAGATTATGTTGACCCCAGTTTGTTAGACTCCATAAAGGAACTTGGAGGCCACGACTGTAGCTCTCCGATCGGCGCTAAGGAACTAAGGAACGTCGTCTGAGCCAGGGAACTTAAACCGCTGTTGTCTCTCAACCCCTTAATTGACGCCTCCCATGGGTCCCCATCTTAAGAAGGGCCCTTTAATAACATCACTGATAGGGGTCCCAGGGTTAAGGGCGTTACACTATACTTTGCGCGTCTCCGCACGCCGTCCTATGACTCGACTGCGGTGACGAACGACGAGCAGGTCCAAGAACGACCGAGCCGACCTCGAGAAGCTCAAGGAGAGCTCCGACCGCAAGGAGCAGCGCCGCCATGACACTTTCTGATTTCCTTTGTTATTTATAATCAAACCTTGCTGAGCTTCCGCTTTTTACACAAGGGACATTATGCGAAAAATTCAAAATCTGCATTCACATAGAGGAACGGTTCAGCTGTCTCCAAAAATGTCTTTTAATCGCGATGAAGTTCCTATCGGTCGCTCCTCATGTTACCGTAATCTTTTCTCGCTTTTTTGGGTCTAAGAGTGTTGCAGGTGACATAATCGCTCAAGCTATCGTCCAAGGAAGCATCGGCGAAGTCCCGCTTTAAAAGACTACGAGAAGAGCTGGAAGGAAAAATTCTCCAGGTTGAGAGAGGGTCCGTAGTCAAAACCACATCGTTACCGAAATCCTTCTGATTCCTCTGAAATAGACGGCTATCGCACAGGCGTAGAAAACGACAGTTCAAAACGGTGCAGACGTGACCATGACCGCGAAAACTGAGGACGGGTGCTACCAAAGAACTAGTACAGCAGTTGTCGCAACGCGTCCAAGTCCAACGCACAGTAGGCAAGTGTAAGTGCAATGTAGACGTATCCAACGAGAACGATGGAAGTACAGAGAAATATCGAGAAAAGGACGATGGAAGTAATATCGTGATATCTGGACGTAAACACCTATTCATCGTATTCGCGATTCAAACGCTGACCACCATATTCACAACACGGAAAACCAATTAAGTCTACCAACGGATCACAACTGCCATTCACATGCCGGGGCGATGGGATAACACTTCAAACCGCTGGGAACCGTCGTAATGAATGGAGGACAGGTGACAATCGACACCGTGGACCACCGACATATGAGAAAACCAGAATAAAAGGACTCTCGTCAGCCGCGATGGGAAGCGAGGTCCCGTCCTCTTCCGTTTCGTCTCTTCCTTCCTCTTCTTCGCCATGACGCTCTATTCATCTCTCCTCTATTCGCATTGCTCATGAAGCTTTGTTTTCTCAGTACGGATTTTTCTCCCTATCTTCTATGTCTCCACCTGCGTAGCCTAATGATTATGTAGAACTAGAGTAGCCGGTTCCTCTATGAAGGTTTGTGGTATGGATTTTCTTTCGAAGGAAATAAATAAATTGGAAATGATTCCTTGTCTGAATAATTCTATGAAAATTATGTACGTCTCGATTTACTAAACCATAGGAAAAAATCCGGAGGGCGTGACTATGACGACGTTGATACACACTAAGGAAGGTCGTCTGAACTACGGAACTCATTGCTGCCTTTGCCTCTCAATCGCCAAATTGACGCCTGCCAGTGGTCCCATTATAAATGGAGCGCTCTGGTATCATCACTGATGGGAACGCCGGGGTAAGGACGTTACACAAGAGCCTTTTGCCGTTGTTCCAGTCGGGAAGCGTAAGACTAAAATACCTCCAATTGACAACCGCGTCCAAATGTCTTGGGAGGATTTGGTTACCATGCTGACATCAAAGCTGAAGAGCAGTGCAACTCTAACTAATATCCGCGACGAGCTTCATATCATCTCAAGGGAAAGGAAGAAGAGTTAGAAGAGTTCGCTAGGAAAGTTCTACCAAAGACCAAATTCGCGTTCCAGGGACAGTTATGAAGATGCCACCATACAGGAAGGACAACTGGACTGAAGAGCCACCCACGGAAGGACGAGCTGTGACGCGTCACTATTACGGATAACAATGAAGCAATTGGCCAAGGGCACTAAGGAAAGGGAACTGGAAATAAGAGAGAAATCTCAACCAATTGTTCTTCGGCCGTATACAATACGCCGACGAATCAGCAGGACAAGGTCTCAGTTCTCAATGGGCAGTCAGCTCCAATGTAGCGGACGCCGCCATCTCGGCTCCCCTTTCTCTCTCCTCTTATTCATTTCACTCACTCTTCATTACCCAATCTAGCGCTTCACGTCTCTTCCCTCATCCAGCGACTGATGTGTGTAGTGGAATTGTCTTCGTAAATAAAATTGGTACTCTTCATCTCCGTGGACCGCCACAGCAAATATAGGAATCGGCGCTTCGCGTGCCATGCGTCCACTCAGCCGACCTCTCGGCGGGACGCCGCGCCTGGAACAACAGGTCATACTCGACGGACATCGCTCCGTGCAAATTCCCTGGTTTGTCGTTAAGGCCACCCTCGGAGCCAAGCAGCGCGTCTTCCCATCTTGACCCGGGAGTCCTGGGGTGGACCTTACATGGAGGTCCTGGCGATTTACACGGAGACCCGAACTTCGATAAAACGGATCCTAATCGAAGGGAAGTCCGGGAACGTAACGATGTGGACCATGACAGCAAACACCCTCATACACCCTCTTTTCTTCTTATCCGCGCTTGAGTACCATGGAACTGTATTTAGTCTTTTCTATGCGCCATAAATTGCCACACAACTCGCCAAAGTATACCCCCGTCGCTGCCCAAATCCATTAAGGCAGACAGCAAGCGCACCGCGAGCTTGTTCGTCATGTCAGAAGATTACGATAGGCAACACGAGCGGTATTTCTTTGTTCGACTAATGAAGGCCATTGAAGCGCTGGCTGGCGTACCATTCGGACTCCTCTCATCGAACCATCTCGAAGGATGGATCTCGTCGCTGCTACGGGAGTGCTCTACGGCCTACAACGTCACTTGTGGAGAAGTCGTTGTGGGGCACAGGAGAGGCGAAGTTCGGGGATTTGGGACTGCCGCGAGCTATCTCACACCTTGCGGCAAATGCACCAAACGGCCTCACACGGTTCTTACTCACCTAAAGGACCGCCATGGAGCGACGCTGTTGCACCCGGAGCTTCATCTCCTCAGTGTCCCTCAAAGACCGAAGGCTATCAACTTTGCGCTGGAGCAGTTGATCGTGGAATTTCCGCGCATTCGCCAACCGGAATACGACACCAAGCTAGAGAAGGACGACGAACAAGTGCGCGAACGCTCTCGCGCCGATCTTGATGAACTCCAAGAAATCTACCGCCAAAACGGGCAACGGCACCGTAATCCACCCTAATTTCACAATAATTGAACAAGTCCGAATAAACCTTGTTGAGCATATCTCTCACAGAATGATAAAGAAAGAGAACGAGAAGAGAAGAAATAAAGTGCTGATTGAAAATGTGTCTTTCCTAGGAAAACGGCTATAACTTCGTGGTCGGACAAGATGCATTTTCAAAGAGAGATATCCTTCTTGGCCGCAAACGAAGTTGAAGAGTTTTGGACTTCTCGCATAGTTCACACACATTAGTTAACCAGCTCTCTGCACGCAGTCTTGTAATGATGAAACCCTCCACCTTCTTGGTCGCTGTCTTGTCAGACCTCCAGTCGCTCACAATATCAGAATATTTTAGGTGAAAATCAATTTCAGGTTCAAAAAACAATTCCCATTCTGCTATGTCCGGGAAAAACGACCGCCCCACGACTGGAAAGAAGACTTCGCCGAAATCAACTTCGCGAAGCACTTTCAACCAGCTGAGAAACACTTCCAGTCCTCCTTCATTTATCTCGCACGCACAGTCATCCTCTTCTGATCTATCGGGTCTAGGCAACCGCCAAACGGGGTAGAAAGAAAAACCAGCAAACTCACTATGACCACAAAAACCGAAGTAGAACAGCTCGTGGATGGCAACCTTCTTTGTGAGAGGAATGGGACTATGCCGCAACAACAGCAAATTTACCACGCGTTCAAGCTGTTGGGAACTAGAGTTGATAAATTCTCTGGCTCTGACAAAAAGACATTCGAAGAGTTCCTAGAGTAATACAGCGAGCTTACGCAACGCTTCCTAATCTCGCGCCCGGTCGCGAAAATCCTTCTTCCCATATATCTGACGGGAATGGCAAAGCTGAAGTACCACAGTATTGAAAATCGTGGGATAAAATGACCTGGAAACAGTTAGTTACTACGCTCTCCTCTAAGCTAAAGAATCAGGCAACGCTAAGTAACATCCGCGATGAGCTACACAACATCACCCGAAGGAAAGACTCGGTCGGAGAATTCGCCAGAAAAGTCCTGACAAAGCGAGATTTGCGATGCAGGGACAAGGCGATAGAGTCGTAAGTCAAATGGCCATCGGTTTCTTCATTGAAGGTCTCAATCCGGAACTGCGAAAGGCGATCCGTCGCTTGCCCGAAACAGAGGACTTCGAAACAGTGGTTACCCGAGCCGAGAAGGAATACCGCATCCTCCAATAAGAACGTAAGGAAGACAATGAGTCAATTCAGGTCCTGAGTGCAAACCTCCTAGATGAAAAGGTCGACCGTCTGGAACGGCAACTAAGGGACATGCAGATCAGTGGTAGCCAACAACGCCCACCAAGGTATGACACTAGGCGAGGAAACAATCGCCCTCCACCTTCCAATCGTGGATCGCCTCCTGTACGTTTCTAAGCGCCAACACCATCCTATAATCGCCCATGGAGAGCAGTGTAAAGGCCGATGGGATACCCACCCCGAAATCGACCTTTTCGTGGATCACTCAGCCCGCCCAGTGGCCAACCGCAAGGACAACAACTACCTTACTGGCAGCAACCGCGCCCGCATAGCTACCAACAACCACAGCTATATCCACCAGGACAAAACTCAAATGGCTCACGCACAGGGGGCGCGAATAAATGCCGTCTCTCCCAGAATGCACCTATTATGTGTACTAGTAACGCTCGAATCCTTGCTGATGCACTCTACCTCATTGCAGTATCAGATCTGTGGACCCAATATGTACGCGAACAGGTTCCCTCTGCCACCGCGTCTAGGATGCTCGATCACTCCTAGTACACCAATGATCGTACTCATTAGCAGTTTCGATTACCACCTTCTTTTTCGTCACGACTAATATATCCATACTGGGTCGACGACGTACGCCAATCTCCCAAGATCTCTGTGAACCGGTAAAATACACGGCCGCGAACTAAGCGTAGTAACACCTGGGATACGATCGAAGATTGGATGAGATTGAAGATGAGACCACAACGCATTTTAGGGTACTAACACCTACCTGCGAAGCGTCTTACCCTAGAGGACGACGAAGTTGCATCTTTCGATGGAAGATCTGTTATCAGTTCCCCGTCCAACACGGAAAACTGTTCTCTCGCTGACGGCCAATGTATAATACCTGAACAAGTGACCATCAGGAAACCATTATCACCAGTGTTCTACTGCAGATATTCCCTCGCTGAAATTACATGAGCTTGTAACTTCGCGATACGTCGATATACGTGCCCTTGACGTCGCTTTTAAACTCTCTTCAACGATGACGATCGGTAGCACCTTGCAGCCTTCTCTAACCTACAATCAACTTATCTCATGACGTAGTACCACCGCCTCACTTTCCCTACGCTACCGGCTAATAGGACACAAGCAGAATCGATAATGAAAATGAGGACCCATGAAAAGCTCCGAAAACGGGCCACCCACCACGCAGACACAGGCGGGAAGTGCGTTTCATTAAACATCATCCTGAAGGAAAGTACGCCTCTCATAAAGCGAGTGTTTGGTAAAGAAAAGCTTGCGGATATACGGGACTTTTCTACCCAGCCGACAACTGTCCTGTGCATTTTATATGAAATTAAGCGGTGGAACGCCACCAACGCTGACTTTTTAAATAGTTATTATAAGCCAAAAGATCCTCGAATCAGAGATTTGCACGATACGATTCTGCGAATATCTGCAAAAGCAGTTAAAACATTTTGTTCAAATTTCGAAATCGCGAAAATTGAATCAGAATGAGAGCAATATTCTTCAGTTTCCAGGTCCGACTATCATTGAATCTCGGCATTGGTGTTTGTTGTTTGTTGATACTGATTAGCCACTCGAGATTGGGAAATCCGCTTATTGGCCGACGTTTCGGCAAAATCGCCTTCGTCAAGGGCCTTAGGTAGATCCACAGAAGTGGATGGTTGTGAGACCACAAGCTAGGCAGTCGGTATTTAAGTCGAATACCTAGAATTATAATAAATACCTAGAATTATAAACGCCGGTTTCTCTATAGTGATTTAAGGTTTGAATTTTGATGGGAATAAATAAATTGGAAATGATTCTTGAATAACTCTATGGAGATTATGCTAGTCTCAGTTTATTAGACTCCAGGAGAAAATTCGGAGGTCACGACTTTAGCTCTCCGCTCGGTGCTGATCTATACCAGGGAATGTCGTTTGAGACAAGGAACTCCGCCACTTTCTGCCCTTCAACCGTCTAGTTCACACCTCCCAGGGATTCCCACCTTAAAAGCGCGCTGATAACATCACTGATGGAGACCCAGGGGTAAGCGACGTTACACATGTGTCATACGTCAGCGACACGCGGGAAAGTGCCACGCACACGTCCGTGACACGAGGCAGCGTTCTGTCCAGGACATGCCGAAGCATACCGTGGGAATTCCTCCTAGGTAAGCTTATTTTTGGATTTTTTGTGCCTTTTTTTTATTTCATGGTTTTTGTTCCTACCATGTTGACAGCATCGAATGCTCTATAGTGTGCTATTTAAGGTTTTCAAAAAGCGCGCGCTTGCCTTGTACGTATAAGGACGCATGTTGCCCAATCCCCCCCCCCCCCTCCCCTCCTTACGCGCATTGCGGCGGTGTTGTTGACTGCTGGTGAGAACAATTCAATTTCTTTAGGCCTCAAATGGCTGGTATCGAGTTATGAACGGGTGAGTGCTGATGGGTCCCCCGAGGTGTGAATGTTGCGTTTGATCAAACAGCGCCGGTGTTGTAATGCCCGGTCAGCTGGAGGTGCGAGTTCGATTCCCGCCTGGCGCTAGAGTTGTGATCGCAACAGAACATGAGAGCTGGTGAGAACGTCGAGAACTAAAAAATTCGAGCAATCTTTTAGCTTGATAAGCTTCGCAATATGTGATGAGCCGGTATCAGCCCCACCTACTTGAAATGGTCGTATGCCTCAATTCACTGGCTTGTCTTGCATTGGGTGAGTATGCTCAAAATACGGTCTCAGGAAGGAACGACCATAGTAGACGTACTCCTCTGTGGGTTACTTTTTCCGTCCCACATAATCTACCTATTTCCTCTCCACAAATAAGCAACAAATTTCATCATCTCTCGCCCATCCTCTTAATTGCTCGGTGAAAATATGGGCGGGGGGGGGGGGGGGGGAAGGGAGGGTCTCAGCTTGCATGGTTTTCATACATTGTAGTAATAGTCATACCTCAGTCGAAGAAAGCTCAGGTGTTCTTATAATGTTGCAGTCGCGGTTAACGTTTTCGCTTAAAAAGTTTTTGTTCTTCTTTATGGGTACTGTCATGGTAGAAGCATCTGGAGACTCAGCATTAGACGTCAACCTTTTCATTAAAGACGTTGTCTACAACAGCTCTCGACTTCCCACTCAGCACTCTACTGCTACTGGATTTGATTATTGTTCTGAGTCTGTTTGTCAGAAGCCAACTTTTCTTTTCTGAAACTGAAACTCGTTGAACTAATAGTCCACGAGTGCTGGGACAGTAACACCGAACTATAACTTACGTAAAACTATTTGCTCACGCACACACACACACACAGACAAAAACGTCCAGGCCTCCGGGTCGCCCACATACGATGGGCCCTGGTGCTACTCTACAATCTTGCCAGCCTAAGGCGAAGCCGACAACGTCGTACGTCCGAAAATCGAAAGTGTGAATGGCAAAAATCATTCAAGTATGGCGTGTTCACTAACAAAGAAAGGGTCTGAAGCGTATGGCTGAACGGGGAGAGCGAGTCATATAGGGAGAATCCCACCCCTCAATTAGCATAAAAATGTGTTTATTTTTTCAAATTGATAAACCCATGGAGGAATCGGCGCCTCACGAGGGTCTTGTACGTCCGCAATGTCTCCGCCGGTACGCAGCTCGCAGTGGGTAGTGACGTTACTTCATGCGAGGGAGGTCGGGGTTCGATTCTTCTGCGCTGCTGCATTTTTGCATTTTAACTGATTGGTCAAGATTTGTGAGATTCTGAATTCTATACCATTTTAGACGCTTTCTTTTCCAGCTGTATGCTGTGGAGAGTAGGTTTCGGACTATTGTACATTCAGGACTCCAGGGGTAGAGGAGAGGTCGAAAAAAGAAATTCGCCCAAACTTCTCACAGGGGGTTATTTGAGGTTCGCTTATTACGAACCTGACATCCGGTTTTTGAAATTTCGGCCGATTACTGTAGGTTACGGAAGCTACGGGTAAGGCTATCGAGGTCATAACCTCCGATTTCGCCCAAACCTCGGCTAGGGGGTTGTTTGGAGGTGCTGGTCAGAATTTGACATACGTTTTTGAAATTTGGGCCGATTACGGTAGGTTAGGGTAGATGCGGTTGAGTAAGGCTGTCGAGGTCATAATCTACAATGCCGGCCTCGTCGCAACTTAAAATTAAAGGAGTTATGAGCATGCGACGGTTTCCGACGGATTTCTCCGTCGCAAACCGTCTTTTTGACCGCGCGACGAGGGCGGTATTGTACGAGTTCGCCCAAACCTCGGCTAGGGGGGGGGGGCGTTATTTGGGGTGCTGATCACGAATCTAAAATCCATTTCTCGTATTGTGCTGGAGTTTAGGCGAAAGACCATGACTCAGTGACCATGACCTTGACCTACCGTAATCGGTAGAAAATTTCAAAAACGGATGTCAGATTCGTAATCAGCACCCTAAATAACCCCACTGGGCGAAGTTTGGGCAAAAAGCTATTTTTGACTTCTTTTCTCGAACGCTCCTTGTCTAAGGGTGAGCCACACTTCAGCGTGAGCAGGTGGATCACCACTCGAGCAACAGCGGCTTAGAAAACTTCCAGCAGACCTCTGATTCTCAGGTGTCAGGAAAAGATGAGGGAAATGGTGTATCGAAGGCCGTTTAGGTTATTTTTCGGGATCCACCGACCTCGTTTGGCATTTTAACCATCTCTGAAATCACATCCTGTTCTCTTTTGAGCATCCGCGCAGGATGGTTTTCCTGAGGTCACTGGTCCAAAAGGGTGTAGGAAAACAAACTGTGAGGAGCCTGAAGCTTTTATACGCTGCCCGTATTGTGATCAGTGCTGCTTCATGCACTTTGTACCTGTGTACACTGGTCTTCAACATTTATACATCGTCATATTGAATACCACAGCATGCAGCTGAAATATTATGCAAAAAACGCCTAAAATGTATAGGCATCAAAATCTCTCAAATCTTAACCAATCAGTTGAAATGCAAAAATGCCCCAGCGCTGAAGAATCGTACCCCGACCTCCGTCGCATTATGCAATGTCAATACCCATTGCGCTCCGAGCCGCATGCTGGCAGAGGAATCGCGGGCGTACAAGACCCCCGAACTCGTGAGACGCCAATTCCATTGTTCTTTGGGTTTAACTAATTGGCAAAAAAGAAACGAATCTTTATTTTAATGGAGGGTGGGGTTTCATCCTATATGACTCTCTAGCGATAAGGGTCTAACATTTCAGAAAAACTTTTTCATCTCAGGAACGTGCATGGCAAGAGAGCAGCGGTTCAAGTGAGTTGAGATTTCGCTTCCAGATCACCTCTATAAATGCGAGCGAATCCATGCCCACTAAAACCACATCGAAATAGATTTGAGCGCGAAACATGGATTGGAGGAGGTTTCCCTCGCGCGAGCGCTTAACCTTGAGGCACATTCTCCAACTGATGACTCTGAGCTCACCAAGCTGCTTATCCGGGAAGTGCGCAGCTGGACTAGGGAAGGGACTCAGAGGTGTGGTCCATTCAAGCTGCTCGTCCTAATACAGCTCTCGTCGCCCAGGGAAAGTCCGCAGCTGGATTCTGCGCTCATCGAGCACCGAAGAGCATATAGCTGAAAAAATGGGTAAAAGACACCAGCAAATTGTGCAGACGTCAATGTCCTACAAATCTCAACCAGTCGGAGGAAATGCAAGAATTCCGCGATGCAGGAGAACCGAATTCCTGACCTCCTTCGCATGAGACAACGCCAACGTCCACTGCGCCACGATCCGCATGCAAGTAGCGCACCGCGGCCGCGAAAGAGACCAATGAGCATCGATCGATCTCGCAATCTCCACGTGGACGCCGACGCAGCCCACGTGTGCGGTGCGTCGAAAAAGTGTGCTCGAGCTCCAATTGCGCACTCCTATGCCTTACATCTGTTCCGATCTGGTTCTAGTGGTCTAAGCAATTTTCGATAAATGCTTCCTTCTCTTCTTATTTCCAGTTCCTTTAAAACAATGCAGTTTTTACTTAGCTTCACCATAAGACTATTTTGCTTATGCGTAAGCTAATTATGTAATCTTCCTCGTTTTGAAAGCAAGACGCCATTCATTCATTCATTCATTCATTCATTCATTGACACTACTTTCTGCTAGTGTTTTTTCCAAGTTTCAAGAGTGGTTTTCCAACTGGAGGTTCTGGCTTAGGGTTATTGGGATGCTCATATTTTCCTGAAAAGTGTACTACATCACTTCTTGTATCATTTGCCACTCTTCTGCTCCTTGTGTGATTCTGCTTATTCGTCCGACATTTTCTCCATTTAATTCTTCGAACAATGCCTTTACTTGATTAAATTTCTGAAAGTTGAAAAGGCTTGAAAATGCATGTGACAAAAGACAAAAATTAAGAATAAAAATAACAAAGCAAAATAAATAAATATAGTTGTTTATTTATTCACGCACAATAATGTGCGCTAAAACGAGGAGTGTTACAAGGCAACAACCAGACGCTGTGAAATAAATACACTTAAATGAAGAAAAATAGTAAAAAAAACAAACCTGTGAAGGGCAAAGCAAGACAGCAATTAAGGTGGGATATTAGATGTACAGAAGCGTCAAATGATGAGATAAAAAGACTCAGTTACCGTTCCCTTTTTGTTTTTGACCACTGGTTTTAAGTTCTATGACGGCAGGTGACGCTAGGGATAGAGCCACTCGTCGTGAGCAAGAGTGTATGCAGTAAAAATATAACAACTTATTAAACAATAATTATAATTAATAATAATAATATAGTTATAACCCTCATATTTTCAATGGTAGATAAAATTGTGAAGCTCATGGAACTAACGATCTTATGGAATCTGAAGTCCTGCAAAACCGATCTGTTGTTCGTTGGAAGTTACGACTATTAGACATAAGAAGACAAAAATGGCGAAACCTTTCGGCTCGACCTAATATAATAAATTTGACGATTTTCTTTGAAAGCCGAAATTTAGAAAAATTCACGAGACCTTCACGTTTACAAAGTTTTTTTCAGCAACTGGTTGGACAGAATATTTAGCATTTTCACGTCGAATTGGACACTTCTTAAACCAAATTGGACACTCCTCAAATCAAATTGGAGACTTTTCAAAGAAAATTGGACACTCTTCTAAGGTAGCTTATAACTTTGGAAATCAAAACACACTCTTCCAAATCGAAATGACCACTGGGCAGGTTAAACTTCAGGCTCTTCACATTGGGGTGCCCAGATTTTTTTGGTTCGAATAATTTTTTGTTTGAGGAAAAGTTGATATAACTTTCCTTGAAATTTTTCTAGTTCACCTGCCCGAAGATAGGCAATAATTTTACAAAAATTTCGTTTTATAGGAAAATAATAAACTAAATTTTGCCTTGAAACGCAGCAGAGCAGCAATCATTTATTGCATCAAAAGACTGGATCACGCCATGCACTCGAAAAGCAATTCGCAATGTTTATTTGATTGATAGTGTAAAAACTGCTTACGTGCAGCAAGAAAGTTAGGATATGTGTGTTTTACAATTGCTTATGCTGCGCCGCTTGCAAAGTTTCGGTCGACGTCATGGCGCAATCTCTCTTTTGGCAACAGAAAATAGTCGTCTTCCTGCTCTTCAAACCAGCTTGAATCATTATTTTTCTCGAAAAATAAAATTTTTATAAATTTTCTAACAATCTGTTCAATCACTGAGTAGATGAATTAAAATTTCCAAGAAAGTTATAATAAAATTTTCCCTGAACAAAAAATTTTTCTAACATTTTTGGAGTGTCTCTAGTTTAATGTAGAAGAAGTTCATTTCGATTTGGAAAAGCTGATGTTGATTTCAAAAGTTTTAGGATTAGGCTTAGAAGAGGTCCAATTTGATGTGAAAAGTGCCCAATTTGACGTGAAAAGTGTCCAGTTCGACGTGAAAATGGTATAGACGCTTTAGTCAGATAACGAGCCGGGGCTCTGTTCATCAACCGCTTACCGTCCGGTATCGGTATACCGGTTATCGTATTTGTATCTCTGTATCTCTCTGTATCACTTATTACTTGTGCCGATATGGTGAATCTGCCGTGAGTATCGTTGATGAATCTGGCCCCTATTTCACTGCTTTTTTACCAGTCACGCTATTGAAGACTAGACTACAGTCCAGAGCTACGACCGCTGCAGTAAATTTGAGCTTATTATCAACAAAAAAACTCTTAAGTTACTCGTTTGAAAATGACATTTGTGCACATCTTTGTGTCTATGCTCAGAAGACCGCAATGACTGAACAGTTTCAGTACTGTGCCAAGGATTATCAATGCCAGTCTGGCTGGAATAATTGGTGTCACTTGCGTGTTCCCAATAGATCTCGTGAAAACACGACTGCAAAACCAGCACATAGGCCCGAACGGCGAACTGCAGTATCGAGGAATGTAAGTGTTCTATGCAAACTGATGGCACTTTACAGTTTTATAAGGCACTCGTATCACGTGGCTGATGCTCTTCTTCAATGATGGATGCCCCAGAACCGCTTGAGAACGCTTGATGCTCTTTTTGTTTATATTTCCACACCATACGTTCATCGGCCTAGGGGCCGCCAACGTCTGATTGGATGGCCTTGTCCCCAAACCCCGAGAATAGTACAATCCCAATCTTCCTCCTTTCTCCTTTAGGGCTCCTTACTTTTATTAACCAGGGGAAGGGTCTCAGGCGTAGGTCCGAATGGGCGAAATGGATAGCCCTGTGAGAATCTCCACCCTTTATATAATAGAAAAACATGTTTCGTATTTGCTGAGTGCTTGAACCCAAAGAACTACGGGCCTTCGAAATTGGGAGAACGGTATTGTCACCGGTATCTACCGTAACCTACCGTAGTCGACCGAAATTTGAAAAATCGATGTCAGATTCGCGATCAGCACCCCCAAATAACCACTCTGAGCAAGGTTTGGACAAAAAATTTTTCGACCTGTCCTCGATCTCTAGAGTCGTAGAAGTAGTGTCGTGAAAGTCGTGCCTTATGGCAGTTAAATCAGCTTGCTTTCTACACATCTGCCTCACATTTGTTTCACTCTAAATTGTCAAATAAAGGTTTCTGTGAGCTGTGCTTCATTTACTTTTCTTAGTTTCTGAATTATACAATGTTTTGTGCTTTTCAGCGAATGTTAAACAATGACCTTACAACAGGTTCGGGTTAGAGCAGGTACGGGTGACTAGAGATGTCGAGGTCGTAATCACCGACTTCGTCCAAACCTTGTCCAGTGAGGTTATTTGGGGTGCTGATCACGAATCTGACATCCGATTTTCAATTTTCGGCCGATTACGGTAGGTTATGGTAGGTACGGGTGACTAGAGCCGTCGAATTCACAATTACCGACTTCGTACAAACCTCGTCCAAGAGGGATTATTTGGGATGGTGATCACGAATCTGACATCCGTTTTCCGTATTACGCTGGAGTATGTTAAATTACAGTAGGTAAAGGTGATTGATGGTAAGGTCATGGCCACCGTTTTTGCCCAAACTTGGCGTAGAGCACGAATCTCTTCCTTTTAGAGTGAAATAAATATGTAGGAGATGTTCTCCGACTCTCTCTACCTCTTTCTTCCTCTCCCCGCTAGTGCTTCCTTACCTGGGCGCTGGCGAAGAAATGGAGTGGGACTCAAGCACGCACATGTGACATTGAGTCCCTACTCATCCCGACTCACGTGTCACCACGTTGCCGCGACGTCTATGACCCGTCTTCAGAAACCTGACTGAAATTGGACGATATAGAGGGGAAATGCTGGTCCACCCTTATTCACCTCCCCCTTCCCTCTAGTGGTCTCCCTTTGCTTATCCCCTCTTCACTGGTAACCCTCCTACTGGTATTACACAGAATGTCTGTCCACGTTGGACGACGTCTCCAGCACGTCTTTTGAATCCCTACGCAGGTTGGACGACGTCTTCAGCACGTCTCCCGAATCCTGGCGCACGTTGAATGACGTGTAGTGCACGTCTGCCCGCTGAGTACTTCGGTGATCCGCCGCCAAGGATATAGTTCACCAGGAATCGCACATGGCTAAGCTCAAAGAAAACCCGGCTAGCATACGCCGCACTGTCGTAGGCATCTCTCGGCTCCAGACCTCCCTCCCCGTGACGGACACGTGATATTAGCCGAATTATATACAGTAGGATATAAATTGTAGAGGAAAACTCGAAAACGAGGTTGAACAATGCGAGTTCCTGTACCCCACCTACATGATGTGAATGCTATACAGGCCTTTGCGCCAATAAGTTCCCATTTGTGCATATCTGTGTTCAAACTGACTCATAGCGATTTCCACAATTGAATTCTGCGCTTCGGAAAGTACCAGGGACGAATTGTTCCATTGAAAAATCAGGAAAATTTCGCGAAATTCTCTGGATAGAGCGCTACGTCCCGCCAATCTCAAATTGTCGCAGGGCTTAGACTATTTTATTAACCTCCTGATTGAATAATAGTAGAGAGTGTGCAATAAAGAATATCATTTGTTTATCTAGCTTACTAAGAATTCCAAGAGCAAGCTCCCCGAAGTATATATGCGGCCCATAAAACCTATGTGCGACCGATTGTGAAAGCAGGGCTGCAGTGTTTATCCAGACGGAGAGAAGGACAATGACCTTTTGGGAAGCGTTCAAACAAGGAAACATATGGTGAGGTGGTATTCGATGAACTACATCCTAATACCTCGTGGTCCTTCAACGATCTCTGTTTTTGGCCTTTCGTCACTGAGAAATTGGAAAGGAAGCACCGACCTGTCACGATGTACAAAATCCTTGCAAATAAGCTTTTCATCAACGCACTAGAATTCTTTTATGGGATGCTGACGAGATTCATAAGGAGGTAGCTCAGACTTTGAATCTCCATTGCAAGGATGCGAGTCAGGTCAGACTCCTTAAGGTACAGAACACCGAAGAATTTTTAATAGCTGCGTGGACGAAAAAATGAAGTGGCGAGTCTCTCTACGCGTACCGGTAGAGTGTGTCTCGCTTGGTAAATATTTAAATGTAGTGCACGTACAGTGCATGGGGCGCGTATAACCAGGCCTGTCTGTGAAAGATAAGGCGCTGAGTTGTCCGTCGACTGGCAACCTCAGTTCATTGTATGGCCAAATACGCATTCAAATCGCCTCCTCGACATCCCGTAGAAGTAGTTAGAACGCGTAGCGCTTCCCAAAGAGATTGAGTAATGTCATCCTCTATCGTCTATC
>OX375867.1:89324539-89422108 GCA_947359475.1 Heligmosomoides polygyrus bakeri
ACCTTTGTTGGCAAGTTCCTAGCCGTCAGAAACCAATCGGTTTGTTTCAGGTTTTTAGAAGGGCTCGCTTCTGCTAGGGTAGATCTCGCTGTTTATCGTATTTGTTGTGATTCAAAAGGTTAGAGCACTATTTTTCAAGGAAGCTAGGAACTTTCCGAGGAATGATCGCTGGAGGACTTGCGGGTCTGTTCCAAATCATTGTCACAACACCAATGGAATTACTCAAAATTCAGCTACAAGACCAGGGACGTACAGCAGGTTATCTCTTGAACTTTAAATACACTACACCAAGCACCTGTTGCACAATTGAAATATTACTTGATTTCAGTCAAGGGCGATAAGAAATTGACAGCTGTCGGCGTCGCAATAGACCTCGTTCGTAATCATGGCATCCCCGGCTTGTACAAGTAGGAATACAAAATAATTCTATGAATGTAACTGATCCAGACCTTGGCAGAGTGATATGCAGCTCTGCAGCCTTACTTCTTAAGAGTTAGGTCGTGCCACTGATTCGAGGAACTGTTCAGAGGTCTCAGTTCAACCCTGGCACGGATGTTTCGTTCTCGATGATATACTTCCCGATGTTTGCTTGGCTGGACTCACTGGTGAATTATTACAATGCTTTTATTTGCTCTTCAATGAATTACTAGTTCACTAGCTCATTTTTGGCTCAACAGTGAATTTCTCGAAAAGTTTGATGTCCTACTTCTGAGCTAATTACTGAAGTAATGTTCAGTAGCAATTCCTTTCTCATGTACTCCTGTGAACTGTATCAACCATCCTGAAGTTTTAGGACATAAGCGAAAGCAAACAGGTTCGAAAAGCTAATTTTTTAAGGGACCAAGGAAGAGGGACGGGAGTGGAGATGCTGTTTTCTGGACCTCGTTCCTTGCCGGCTTGACATCCGGAGCATTTGCCGCGCTAGCTGTTACTCCCTTTGACGGTAGGTTTTTCTAAAATTTGAGGAATCGATTCATTTACCTCATCAATCATAAGAATATCTTACTAATCACAAGAATGAGGTTTCAGTTCTCCTTCTACGCTTTTCTTGATCGATTTTCTTTGTGATAAACGTAGCAGGCTGCGAGAAAAGTTCTATCAGAGGCCGTATGCTCGTATTCCTCCGTTAGGGAAAATCCAATCAACATCAACACATCTTATCATGCCCCAATCCTCATCGGGGTAAACTCGGGGTAGACAAGCATACGGTCCCAGTGATCAAATTCTCACAAACTCAGAGACACCAAATTTATACTATTTTTACTTCGAACCGAACAATTTCAAATCGGTGACTTTCAAATCAAATTAGACATATGTAAACTAGAAAATGTGGAATATTCACTGGCTATTTTTATGGATAACCAGCGAATATTCTATTTGGGTGTGTGGAGCATAGTCGGAAGAGGCGCGACTTGTTAGTATCCGGCTATTTCATACAGCCTCGATAATTCTTTCCTCCAAAGTGATGGGCGCGTGTAGCGCAGTCGGAGGAGGCGCGACTGTCGCCTGCACCCGATACCAGGTTCCTGGTTCGGATTTCCCGCCAAGCCACCAAGCCTTCCATCGGGGTCGGTGAATTGGTACCAGACTTGCATGGGAAGGATAAAGCGCTGACGTGTTCATCGGCCGGCCACCACAAGTCATGGTATGGCCAAATACGCACTCAACTCGCCTCCACGACATCCCGTAGAAGTAGAATGCGTGGCGTATCCCAAAGGGGATCGAATAACGCCGTCCTTTATCCTTTTATTTTTGTGGAGCTCCACGTATTTTTTCGAATAACGGTTGAATTAATTGTGCCTCCTTTTTCATTAGCACAACATTGTGCTGGTACTTTATTTTTCGCACTTCTTTTTAGTGATTAAAACACGGATGCAGACCATAAAGAAAGGAAAGAATGAAGTGGTGTATAGGAATATTCCGGATGCCTTCATGTAAGCCTTCATCGTACATTGAAAGCTATGCTTGACGTTAAAAACTTAAAAAAAAATCGTTGTCCCTTAAAACAAATGTATTCAACATCCACTCCATTCCTTCAGGCACTTTCAGCTTTTCAATTCCTATTAACACATCTGTCAAGGGTAAGAGCACAGCTCTAAGCTCTAACCACTTCAGTCATCTGCTTCACCGGTTTTTGTTCACTGAAAACAGGAATTTGAAAAACGGCAAAGTCATTTTATTTTACGATTTTTCGATCTCGGATCCATTTTCCAGTGTCATACGACGGTATTTTGCGTAGCATCGGAAAACAGTATATAGTTGTAAACTTTGCAATGTTACTTTTTCTTCCGTAGGGGACTATATACTGATCGAAGAGAGCACCAACTTATACCCTTTTTGTAAAGTCTTGAATATCTTCAAGTAGCCTTTTTAAATTACAAGAAATAAGGAGCAACGTGTTAAGGAACGGCATACTCCACTCACTGTGGTTAGCGTTTACTCTGTTGATCCATCTTGGCATTCTCAAACTTGGGTAATCAAACCTTTAAAAGTCATCATCCCCACATTACAACCTTTTGGGGAACCAAAGCATGGCTATTTAACTTTCACTTCAATTTCGCCATGCAATCCCAGATCATTTCAAATAAGTGCCTCACTTTTCAGTCAAATTCTGCGAACCGAAGGACCAACGGCGCTGCTGAAGGGTGCTGGATGCAGAATGATGGTGATTGCGCCGCTGTTCGCCATCGCACAGACTATCTACTACATTGGAGTAGCAGAAAGACTTCTCGGAGTTAGGAAAGGCACTCGTGTGTAGGGAATATTTTAACGAAATTATCGCGACTGAAAGAAATCTCAAAAAATTTCAAATAAATTGTACGCAATTCCTGCTTCGATGTTTCTTCTTTGACACCCATCTCTTCACGTCCAGCCAAAAACTGTTATTTGCAGTACAAGATTAATATTAAAAAAATTTACACCAAAAACGAAATTCATGCCCAAGTAGAAATTTTAAGTGAAATAATTTTTGTGCCCACTGTGTCCCCTATCCGTGCAAAGGTGATCTCCGTTCTGGTGTATACCCTAGGTTTGGAGATACATTGCTCTTCTGCAGAGCCTGCTTTGCTTCGAAATCTACATTGCAAGCATGTGATGTGACTACGAGGTCACAGATATAAAACGCCACAAAGCATTATGTTGGCCAGAGAGTTCTGGCGGTATTTGTGCAGCCGCTTTTCGTTCGTTTTTTACTCAATCAATACTCAACTTACTTCGCACTTTTATATAACGCCTAATACGGAATTCTTCGCTCGTTCTGAGGAACTAATTTGTGTTTGGGAGCGCAGTCGGAAGAGGCGCCAGCTGTTGCCTGCACCCGATACCAGGTTCCTGGTTCGGATTTCCCGCCCAGGCCAACCAAGCCTTCCATCCCTCCGGGGTCGGTGAATTGGTACCAGACTTGTCTGGGAAGGATAAAGCGCTGACTTGTTCATCGGCTGGCCTCCGCAAGTCATTGTATGACCAAAGACGCATTCAACTCACCTTCACGACATCCCGTAGAAGTAGAATGCGTGGCGCATTCCAAAGGGGATTAAATAACGCCGTCCTTTATCCTTTTTGTGTTTATTGAAGTATGTCGAAGGCGCAATCCGAACGAACGACATTTTTTCATAACGTAGAAGACAAAACATGACGTAGAAGTAGTATGTGTGACCCATCCTAACAAAGATTGAGTAACGCCATCCTTTTGATTAGGTCGGAACAGGTGCATTCAATGCTGCTTGAAAGCGGGGAAATGAAACCGGCGAATAGTGGCACTTGTTTGATGGAAAAACGCGATACGCCTCGTACAAAGGACAACTCAGTGAGGGGCACAAGAAGCGATATAGAGCTATAGTGTACTCCTGTCTCGCTATATTTGCATTCGAATACGCAATATCCCCCCGTTCCGGGTCCTTTACAATCAGTGGGCATATAACCAGACCAAAACAAGCCATTCACAACGAGTATTTAAGGCGACTTCCGGTAGTTAGGACAACCAGTGGAATCCCTGCTTCAGTATTACTTCCCCCGACTACTACAGGCTGGCACTAGGGCTATGCGAAATTCCTTCCTCCCCTTCTGTAGGCGACCAGAGTCCTATCATAAGTCGTGAGAGTTCGTTGCAGTGAACGAGACCTGCCGGTTCCTCGTTCGGTTTCATCTATGTTTTCACTGAGTTTTCATCCTTCTCACAAATATACATTTTCTACTGTGAGTTTTTAATGCTTTACCTACCATGGCCCCAGGTTCGTATCAGTTGAAAAAGGCATATGAAAGTCGGAACCCGCCTCGGCTGGTGTGTGTCTGGATGGTTCTTATAGGTGCCTCGATAACACTAATTATTTCTGACCAAGGCTTTTTATAGCTGCTCCATTTTATCAACGAGCCTAAGGATGAATACTGATAAGTGATGCACTAGTATCTTTTTCAGCCGTGAGCCGGATTCGTCAGCGACTTCCATAACTTTGACAGAGAATTCACAGCGGAAAGCTCAGATAGCGCGGCTTGTCGTTCACCATATCGCTTGACAAGCCGCGCAATCAGGAATTTCCGCTACAATTTTCTCTGTTAAACTGGTGTAAGTCGTTGATGAATCCGGCGCCACATTTGTTTCCAAGTGGGGTTCATAATTTTTCTTTCTGTGACGTCCTCGCCTTTGAAGAAGAAAGAAAAAAGAAGAAAGGAAGGAAGAGGAAAAAGCGTATGCTGATACTTCAGCACATCCATCCAATTACTCTAGGAATTTAGGTAAATGTTTGTGTGCTACTCTTAGCTATACTACAGTTTTTGCGTAGCGCTATTATATTGTGTATTAATAGTATGTTTTGTTTAAGGCACACTATTCGGTTAATGTAGAATAAATAAACAAACAAATAAATAAATAGTTGTTTTCCTATAAAGCAAGCGTGTTCGAATGCTTTTAAAGACATTTGCAAAAAGTGGTAGCTCCATAGCTTGAACAGTGCAATTTTTCAGGCAACTACATAGTACCAAGCCTATCTGCTTATCTCAGAGCTCAGGAAATGCAGATGTGTACTTTCCAGACAAAAATAGAAGGAATGCTCCTATACCTCCTTGTAGTAAATTGCTCCACTTGAGCTCTAACCTTACCTTTTCCCCTTTCTTTCTTTTGAATTCTGTTTCTTCTCGCACTTCTATCAGTTTTCGGTGCTGTTTCGTTTTTTTTTTCCTTGTACAGTTGTCTATGCTTTCTATCAGAAAGAGGAAAAACAATGGGGGGTCAGATCTGCACCATTTTGGAAGGTATAAATATGGACAATATAAATACGAACATATTCTACAAGTAAATGAGCTTTACCCAAGGCCTGCTTTTGAAGTGACGAAACTGCCTCTAGTTACACAACTTGACACATTTGATTTATGACTTCTGATGTGAATTGCATAGCAGAAACTTGGAACTAATTTAGTGCTTCTGGAGCCAACTAATCTGTGGAACTTTCTTATCAGTGCTAGCGCTGCAAGAACATAAGCTAAATCCAAATGTTTTAACAAATTTGCCTGAGCCTGGAGCGCCTAGTAGAGAAGCTATATGTTGTTACAAGATGTTTTGTTGCGGTCAAAACTCTTGCGTCTGGCGGGACTCGAACCCACACCTTCTGCTTTCCGGGCAGCGATGCTACGTCTTAGTACACCTGTACCAACAATTTGAAGGCGCTGAGTTTTGATCGCAACAGAACATCCTGTAACAACATATATAGATCCAATTGTTTCTCCGCCAGAGTGACTCCTTTCTTGAGCACACATTTTCGCAAACATTCAATTGAATTCGGCGCCTTCAAATTGTTAGTACAGAAAGTCATGAGCTCTAGAGGTTTCCTAGATAACAGAATTCACCTGAATTTTATTTATTTATTTATTTATTATACATATTGTGCGCCATGAATAGTAAACAAAACAAATATGTACATTAAGGCGGATTATGTGACATATAATCGGTTTGAGTGTTCATGCTAACCTTAACAGTTTTTATGGCTTGCTCGTCTTTCTTTTGGTTGCTTGGTGATGCTTTTTTTTTTGCTGTCGCTAACATTGTTTTACGTTCTTTTCTCAGTTACTTCATTGCGCTTAGGGATCCGGTTTCAATAGCTGACCTAAATGCGCTTACCATGCGTCTCTAGATGAGTGTAAGTCCACAATAAACATCAACCTTAAAGCCACATGTTCGAACACTGTTGAGAACAACGGTGACACTGTATTATTTGTCAACAATCTGCTTGTCTGAATGCATTATTATTATTTTTTACATGAGCATGCTCACGTGGGCTACAACAACAACTTCCATAGAACAGTTTGCCGAAAACCAATTAAAAATACTGGATTGGAATGAGCGAAATTGCAAATATTGGAAATGATTACAATAGAACACTAACAGAAACGGCAACAGAAAAAGCAATAGATTCAATAAACTGAAAACATCAAGACGTATTGAAAAAAACAACAACTAAGAACTCAAGTGATGGCTCAGAAACTTTCTAAAGGAAGAGAGATGTGTGGTACCGTACCGTCCCTGAAGTGGTGTACAGAGAAAGAAGGGAAGGGAAAGGTGGGAAGTATCATTCACGGTAGCCTGCTGTGTTCGGTAACAAAGGCTACAATTGCACTTGTAACACATTGACGACACTATGATCCACCGGTGGCTCATAACTTTTCGCGCTACTTTTTGTTCTGCTGCCGTCGGTTTTTTATAGACGTTTTTCTGATTTCTAATCATCTGTGCTAGGAGAATGTTCAACAGGAAGAAGCAAGAAAAATTTAGTTGCCTTCGTTACTTATGTCGAATTTGAAATTTTTACCTCACTAGGAAGGATGTCAATTCCACAACCAAATCAATTCAAGTAAGTCTTTTTCGCCCAAATTCCTCTCAGAAGGTTTAGGGTCCAAAATTTAGGCCAATATGGTAGGTTACGGTATGTACGGGTGAATAAGGCCGTCGGAGTCATCGTCACAGATTTCGCCCAAACTTCGTCTACGAGACAATTACTCCGACAGCCTTGCTCATCTGTAGCTACCGTAATTGGCCGCAATTTATAAAACCGAGATCAGCACCCCAAGTAACCCCCATAGATGAAGTTTGGGCAAAATCGGTAACCATGACTCCGACAGCCTTACTCAGCAGTACCTACTGTGCGTAACCTACCGTAATCGGCCAAAATTCATAAACGGATATCAGATTCGTGATCAGCACCCTAAATGACCCCTCTGATCGAATTTTGATGGGAAAAACACACAAGACAAAAAGGTGGCCCACGAGGGACATTATGAGCCACCGGTGGCTCATAGCGCGCGTGTGTAGAATCGTGCGCGCGTCCCACGCGGTTGCCTGCCGCAATACGAGATTGTCGGCAATGTGTCAAGATACGTTTCGTGCCTTGCGGTGAACACGAAACGCCAAACTTCTGTTTGTTCTGAAAAATAAACGGGAGTGTTTACGCACCTGGCCTGCGTTGAAATTTCTTCAATATCACGTCGTCAAACATGTGCACGCCAAACACATCAGTTAACAAAAAACAACACACAATTACGTACGCCTATTTATTTCGATGCGTGTGGGAAGAAAGCAGCTGAGGAAATAATGTTCCAGTATTAAATTGAGAATTGGGTAGCAATCCGCCAATTTCCATACGAACTCAAATCTCCGTCTCACTCGTTGCCCTTGTTTCGCTTCAGATCCAGCACATGTTTAGGCGCCTTTGATTTATTTATTTATTTATTTATTTATTTATTGCCAATTCAAACCACACACTATTAGAAGAGAAATTCACAGGAGAAGCAAAATAAATTGGCTACTGAAAGAGAACATGGAATAAAAAAAAACAAGACAAGAAGGAAATAGAGCAAGGGTAGGATTCGTGAATAATTGGTCAAGGTTAGGAATCGCTGAAAGCTTTACTGATGCGCATATCGTGCATGTAAAGGAGGAGGCCGTCCGTACTTTGCTGAGACAGTTAGAGTGCAGTCGGCGATGAGAAAAAGAATACCGCGAGGCGAAAGACAGAGGGCTTACGATACTACTACCATAGGTGCTAGACTAGCTGTGACCTATGTGGGGTGGACCTTGTAAGTGTTGAAAGGTAAAAGTTGGTACGCACCCCAGAAGGTTACCCTGATGGGAGGTCATAAGCCCTTACTTGCTCGCGTTTCAATTGAGAGATGGTTGGTAGAAGATTCAAGTCATACACTGTCTTAGATGCATAAACGTCCGTTAAAAAATGCTCCACTATGCTCAATTTGTGCAACAGTAAAGCCGCTAGAGGTACAAGTAGCAATAGAGAGAGAATGAGATACACTGTGCTATATAGTGACACGGACAGGAAGATTTAGTTCGGTGAAAGCAGGCTCGTAAGCTACAATTGTTCTACGGCATTGACAGCGGTCAGCTTAATGTCGGATCTTTCAATGAAAAGAAGCATTGCAAGAAAAGCATTGATGTGCTGTGGAAGACAGTGTCGCCGAACGTCTGGGTGAAGCATCGAGCAGCTTGGCGGTTGAATTCTTGCCTATAATGATGACTGTACAACACTACCACAACTCATCGCCACAGACGTGCCATTTTGACCTATACAATTCCATTATCTGGTCATTGACCTTTCTAGAATGTTCTGCAGTTACATATAAGAGGCTGCTAAGTAGGATGCCATACGTCTCTTGAACCGACGCACCACCACGCTTCGCACAACGGACCGCCGACGGGAGCCAACGAGCCAGGACAATCGCGACGGCCACCGGAGCGACCGCGACGGAGACCAACCACAACAACCACAACCACCAACAGCCAGCGAGCCAGCCGCCAGTGGAAGGAAGGAAGACCGAAGAAACCACGAAAAGGCATTCCAAATTCCCATATCAATAAAGTATTAGCAGGTCGTTACACCAGGGGGACTGCGCTCCCGTTATAGCGCGCTAGGACAGCGCGCACACACGCTGAGCCATCGTACACGGGACGTCAGCCCGTGCGCGGGCACTCAAGTGCAGGGTTCACCAGCCACAATGTAGCTAGGTCGTACTATGAGTGTGAGGCCTACTGATGTCTGAATTTATTGTACATCATTAGCCGAAGCATAAGCGTCATCCCTTAGTTGTCTTAGTCGTTGAGCCAAACAGGTCTGGAATGTGCAAGACTTTCTATGAATGAAAAGATCGGGATGCAGATTATTCCATTCTGCAACTCTTCGAACAAGCAAGGAGTTTTCATAGCCACTGGAGTTAGGTTTTTCGGGTCTTATACGGAATGGGTGGCCCCTCAATCTACCGACAGTCTGCGAAGCCTCGAAAAGGTCAGAAATGCTAAGATTTATCTCGTTTGTTGTCAGCTTATACATTAGTGTAAAGTCCGCTATCTTACGCCTGAATTCTAGTGCATCGGCATTAAGTCTAGACAATCGCTCATCGTAAGAAAGGCCCAATTGACCGCATCTGATAAAGCAGCGATACGTGAAACTTTTCAGAACCTTTTCAATTTCATCTATGAGCGCTTTCTTTTGTGGCGACCATATCGGTGAGCAATACTCTAACAAGGGCCTTACATACAAGACAAAAAGCCTGAAAAGCATAGCTGGATCTCGCAATCTGAAAGATCTGAGAACGAAGTTCGAACACCTGAGCGCTCTCCTAACACTGTCGTGAATATATTCTTCAAAACTTAGGTTTGTATCGTAGGTAATACCTAGGTCACGTATCTTGCTAACGCATGTTAAGGTGGAACTCCCTAAGGTAAACGATACATTAGGATGGTGACGCCCTAATGTCATGACAGCGGTTTTTCGAGCAGATATCTCTAAGGACCACGCCTTAGACCACTCTACAACGGCATTTATTGAGTCTTGAAGCTTCTGACAGTCATTGACTGTAAAAAGTTTGCTGTCATCGGCATAAATGCTACAGTAGCAACCGGGCGGGAGAACGCGGGGTAAGTCGTTAATGAAGATTATGAATAGAAGGGGACCTAGACACGTTCCTTGAGGAACGCCGCTTGGTGTAGGATAGTACGGGGAAAAGTTACCGTTTATTACTACAGACTGAACCCGGTCAGTAAGGAAAGAACGCAGGAAATTCAGAAGTTGACCTCTGATCCCGTAGGAGCAGAGTTTTTTAACCAGTAAAGGTATGGAGATGGAATCGAAAGCTTTTGCATAATCCAGGTAGCAAACAGACACATAGTTTCCTCTATCTAATTCTCTATGCCATAAGGGGATGGTAGAAATAAGGGCAGACGTTGTTGATTTGTGCTCAAGAAACCCATGCTGTTCTTTTCGAAGTAGGTGATTTTCATTTAGGTACGAAGTTATCTTTTTGCACAAAATGCGTTCCATAACCTTGCTTATTGAACTGGTTAGACATATGGGTCTATAATTAGTGACGTCGTTTTTTGGCTCTTTCTTGAGAATTGGTCGTACAAGACCAATTTTCCACAGTTTCGGTACTTCCCCATGTAATAGGAGTCGGTTGAAAAGTATAGTCAGAGGAGAGGCGAGCCCTAGTGCTGCCTTCTTTAGGAATATGTAAGGAATCCGGTCAGGCGATGTGGAAACTCTGTTTGGTAGCTTACGTAACACGCTGTAAACTGTCTCACTCGTAATATCTACCCAGTTCAATTCACTGTCGGTTACGGGAGGCAAAGTAACATTGGAGTCATATGGTTGCTTGTATACTGACTGGAAATAGTGAGCAAATAATTTGGACTTACCACTATCATCTCGAATGTACCTTCCATCGCTGATAAGGTCTGGGATACATTCAGTCAGCTTTAGTTTCTTTCGGCAGTAGTTAAAGAAACGCTTTGGATTGCCGCAACAAGCGATTCTTTTTTCTTTGGTTATCTGATACCTAGCTAGAGCTCTCTCAAGTTTCCGGGAGTACTTGGCGAATCTAGCGTCTCTTACAGAAGAAGCAGAAAAGTGCAGACTGTCAACTTTGGCTTTCAGCAGGGCCAGATTTCTAGGGTATTCTTCACGGTTTGCTCTGCGCTTCAATAAAGGCACGTATTTGCTTATAAGTTGATGGAATATGCTGATAATTTTCGTGTACAAGGCGTCAACACTGTCAGAAGAATTACTGATTGCAATCCAGTCTATATCACCAAGAGCGGAAATTATAGATATGTAATCACCTTTAAAAAAGTTCCTACTACCATTATACACTCCGACAATATTTTCTTCTACCTCAGAAATTGTAAAAAGTATACTGTTGTGATCCGAAGTGCTGAAAGGAGGAAGGACACGTACTGCTGAAATTATGCTCGGCTGTGAAACTAATAGGATATCCAAAACATTAAGGCCGTGGGTAGGTTGTTTCACTATTTGCTCTAGATTCAGTGATACGACAAAGCTCAGAAACTCAGATGACGAACGGGTTGAAACGTTTCCTCTATGGCTCATGCAACTCCAATCAATCGTTGGAAAATTAAGATCACCCATTAGAAGAATATGATCATTCCAGTCCCCGCAGAGAGTGTGGAGGAAATCTATGAACTCGGTAAACGTGTTTGCTGCGCATGAAGGACTGCGATAGCACAATAGAAGCAAAGTATTTCCATGCTTTGTTTCGATCTGCAAGGCTAGCAACTGTATTTCGCAGCTAAAATCTCTTTCTGCTATAAGCCTATGGCGGATCTTCCTATGAATAAGTGCCAGCACTCCACCACCTACTCGCACGCCTCTGCGGTCACAGCGATACACGGTGTAGTTGGAATCATAACTTAAAATCGCATCATGGATTTTATCTGGTTTGCACCAGCTTTCTGATATGAAGACACCGCTTGGCATTCTTTGCAAAAGGAAGTTGAGGTCTGGTATTTTGTTAACGATAGATCTCGCGTTAAATAAAATGAAAGCATGATGAATGGAATGAATTTGAGGACGGGGATTTGAGGTGGCTGTTCTGCTTAACGTGTTGGAAATTCTTTTACCCTAGCACAAAGACGCGCGAGAGGGGCCGGCGGCGAAGAAGGTGGCAGGGATGCTGGCACCGATCCAACCATCCAGGAAGTGGACTGAATGCTATGTCGAGCTGGCAAGTCGCGGGGATTACTCAATTTGTGGATAGCCAGATCTCTGACTATGTATAGAAGCTTACCTTCTTGTCTATTCATTATACCTGCCTTTTTCCGTAGTGAGCGATCGTAGTCCAATTTCTCTCTGGTGTAATCGGTTCTAGCGTACGAATGCACATAGGCTTTCGTTAGCGATTGCCTTCCCGATCGCATATGCTCCAGCATCCTGTCCCTGAGCTCTTGACTACCTAAGGATATCTTGATTATACGAGGACGCTGGCTGTCTGCTTGTTTCCGAAACTTTGGATGTCTATGAAATGTGATTCTGCCACTGTTAAATTCGCTTAGGAGAACCTCATCACCGGAAGTCTCCACCACCTCTTTGATGGCTTCCCTATCGAAGGCACATGTGGCAGACTCACTGATTTGCTCACCAATGCCGACCCAAGTGATGCGGCACGCTTTCGCATCAACAATTTTTACCGTTTCAGTTTCGACGGAGTCGAATGCCTTCTTCAGGTCGATGAACGTAAGGCACTCTCGCGACACTTCGATGAGCTTCGTAATGGTGTGTATGTGGTCGATCGTGCTGAATCCTCTCCGAAATCCTGCTTGTTCGCATGGCTGTCTTTCGTCCAGCGTTTTGCTAATCCTATTCAGGATATCTCAAATGAACAGCTTGTAGACTACGGACAGCAGGCAGATCGGGCGATAGTTGCCAATGTCGTGCACGTCTCCCTTCTTGTACATCAAGACGGTCTTGCTGGTCTTCCACTGAGATGGAACCTTGCACTCCGACAGGTAGCGTGTGAAGAGCCGCGCCAAGGTGTTGATGAGCGCTGGCGGGAGGTTCTTCAGGTGTTCGGGTCTGATCCTGTCGGGAACGGGCGCTGTGCGTTTCTTCACCCACGAGATGGCGTGTCGGATCTCGGAAGGGAGAACAGAGGGGACGACGTAAACATCCTGCGGAAGATGGCGTGGGGGGGGGGCAGGTGGAGGTGGCTATCGAAGAGATATGAGTTGAAGTCGGGGATGACCTTTTTCATGGTCCTTCTGGAAGAGGAAACGGTTCCGTCAAGACGTCGGAGAGCGGTCATCTTGGTCTTAAAGTTGGCGAAGTTTCGGCGGGCATTGCGAATGCTCAGCCCTGCCTCTGCTGCTTCAGCCAACACTTCCGCCCTTCTCTCCTTAAGATCCTCCTTTATCGCCGCCCTGCATAGCTTCGCAAGCTCGGAAGTCAGCTGGTAGTTGCCTGCCGCTCGTGCTGCTCTACGCTGGCGTATCAGCTCGAGAGTTTCCGAAGACAGGCATCTCTTGGTGGTCTTCAAGCTCTCGGCTCCCTTAGCACTATCGCGGAGATGGTGTACGAAGTGGTCGTATTCCTCGTCGATGCTGTCCATAACGATATCTTCCCAAGGCCGACAAGAGAGGTGTAAAGGTCCCAGTTGATGGTCGTTCTGGGACTCCTCTTCTTAAACTTCACGGCCTTCTCTCCTTGACGCGAAAAGCGGAACCTTGCGGAAAGGAGGCGGTTTCCGATCCCGTGTAGAACTTGGGGAGAACGGAAACGTCGGTCAGGCAATATTTGCGGTTGAAGATGATGTGGTCGATCTCGTTGTGGAACTGGCCACCGGGAGATTCCCAGGTCCATAGTAGAGAGGAGGCTTCTGGAACTGTGAGTTTCCATGGATGGTCTTGGTCGACATGATAAGCTCAGACAGCCTTTCACCTTGCTGGTTCCACTCCAAACCGTGGGTTCCGATGTGCAGTTCTTCCGGCGACCTTCGCGGTCCGATCTTGGCGTTGAAGTCGCCGACGATCACCTTGTAGAAGGTGCGATCTTCCTTATAGAACTTCTCCAGCTCCACGTAGAAGGCTTCGACCTCTTCGTCGTCGTAGTCGGATGTTGGGGCATACGCGACGAATACAGTCAAAACTGGCACGGAGCCACATTGCTTTAGTCGCAGATGTCCGATTCGGCTTGTCAGAGTCTCGTACGAATCGATGTTCATGGCCAAGTGCGTGTTGACGAGGACACCAACGCCGCCTACTCCCCTGCTGTCGCATGTTCCAAGGAGCAATTTTTCTCCGGAGTCGTAGGCGGCGTGTAGGGGGTGGTGTCTTCTCGTCTCGGTCAGTCCGATGACGTCGTACTTGATCTTCCTGGCTTGCGTCATCAGGTCCCCGACGGATGCTTCCAATGCGAGCGTGCGGGCGTTGTAAGTACAGATCGTCATACTAGTCCTTCTCAATTTGCGCAGCCTGGTTAGGCCCTGAGATTCTAGCAGCCTCTACGTACTCGTCCTTCCCATCGCTGCAGAAATGGGGGCTCTTTCGGGGTCAGGGGAAGGAGGCCCTTTAGTGCTGCTGTTTTTGACTGGAGTACACACGGGTACCTAGTCGAGCTCTGTCGTGCGGGCAGCCAGCCAGACTGCCCGAAGGGACGGGGCGAGACTTAAGGCGGCCTCGAATCGCCTTACGATGTACTCCCAGTCTACCGAGTGCAAGCTTTTGGCCGAGCCGACACAGTTACAATCCGCGCAGTCACGGACACATCCGCGCACACTGTGCACGAACATGCCGCTCCCACGCACAAAGAACGCGTCGACCCGACACAGCAGGAGCAAGGAGTCCATCCCCTGCACCCCACCTGCGTCTCTGGGCAGTACACGGTCGCACTTGGCTCGCGTTTAATTCCTCTCTCCACCACCCGGAGACGCGCCGTGGCCGTGCGACAAGCGGCCCGAGATCCTTCTTAACAAGAGAGCCCGAAGGCTCTCTATCGAGGGAGATCCATGAATTCCACCCATGTATTCAAAAAGTGTGCCAAGTCACTTTCGGAGCCCTTAGCCTTTATTTTCAATGGCTCAATGCGTGTGATGAAGTACCAGAGGTTTGGAAAGAGACACTAGTCACAGCAATTTCAAAGACTACTGGAGCCCAATTAGTATCCCAGCACCGTCCAATAAGCATTACGCCTTGCCTTGTAAAGGCTATGGAAAAGGTTATTAGACAGAAACTTCTTGAATGGCTTGAGAGGCTACGTGTTATTCCTTGTGAACAACATGGCTTTATGCCTGAACCTTCAACAGTTACCAACATTGTTGATAGCCTACTTGAGTAGAATGCTTCTGTAAATGTCAGTGATGTCATCTACATAGATTTCAAATTTTTGACAGAGCAAGTAACGCTAAATTACATTTAAACATCGAGCTTCTGAGAATCGGCGGTAACTTATTAAAGTGGTTCACTTCATATTTGAGTAATAGGTCTATGACTGTGAAGGCTGGAAGGGAATTCTCGGCCTGACATCCTTCGAGAAGTGGGGTTCCACAGGATGGCGCATCTCGCCTTTACTTTTCCTGATTTATACCCTGGATTTGCCAGAATGTCTAACTACCTCACATAACCTGAAAGTCAGCTTTACGCAGACGACATCAAGATTTATGGCATATATAATATAAAGCATTCCGATGGTGTTTGTTCCACACTTGAGAGGTCCCTGGTGAGATTAGTTGATTATGCACCCCGCTGGGATCTGACCGGAGATTTTGAGAAAAGCTCTGTCATGCATCGAAGAAGGATCGGCTAGAGAACACAGTGTTAATGGCATACGACTAAAAAGCACTGTAAAAGAACTAGCTGTATCGTACAATTCAAGATTAAATTTCGCTTAACATATTAGGGTTTTGGTTAGAAAGGCTTTTGGTACTCTCTTTCTGATTTTTCGCAACGCTCACGCTACCGATCCTCGTTTACTTACACGATTATACACGATTCTTCCCCAGATAGAGTATTGTTCTCAGTTATGGAACCCAAGCAAAGAGTAAGAGATTTTGCAAAACGCAAAAGTATAAAAAACTTCACGAAACTAGTTTTCCATCGTGCCAACAATTCTACGAATGACTTGCCTGATTCTCCTAATAGATTGAAATTGTTTGGACTGAAAAGTTTACAATGCAGGCATGCAGTATTAGATCGTGTGTTTCGTTTCTGCATCCTATGCAAAGAACTAATAAGTACTGGATATTCAGGCCGTGTGGTAGAGGACAGGAGGTTTTATTCTACCCTATCAGCGCCTTCAAAGGAGATGTTTCAATAAATCATTCAACTTTGCGTTTTATAGAGTTGCGAGGTGGATGGCAGCTTTATCCGCTAAAATTCTGCAATCCGAGAACAACTCTAGTTTCAAGAAAAAAAATGTAAAGTGTTGAATTGTTGCAGCTTCTAGAAAGAGTAAGCAACCGTTAATGCTGCCAGCCTCTAAACTGCCTCCATCTTGAGCAGCAACATCCACATCCGTAAATTCCAAGAAGACACCAGCAGATCAAGAAGACTTTTATTTAAGATATTTAAGAGTAGTATTCTGTAGTGTTGTTGTCAATTATGAGTGTTTTTCGAATCGTCATTAAATCTCTCAGTTCGTAGAATTACTCATTGGAATTACTCATTGCCTTATCCTCATATTCTCAACATTTCATATATTCTCCTCGCTGTCTTACATCGTTTCAGCTTACGTGATGGTGAAATGGTAATGGCAACGGCACAGAAGCATTAACATCAAACCTCCATTTCCGTCTACTTTTCTTGCCGTCCTTCTTCTGCTTATGCGTTCGTCCAACTTCGTAGCGGGGTCCGCTATTCTGGTATCATGACGTCATCTCTCCCGATCCAGGACCCAGCTATTGGCGCGACACCGAACTTCTGCCGAATGACATAGTTTCGGATCCGGTCCATGCGCATGACTCCAGATGTTAATTGCAGCGTCTTCATCTCCATGACGCTGAGGGGCTTATCAACTTCCTTGGTCGCAGACCAAAACTCAGTACCGAGCATTACTACCGGCCGAACGACCGTTCTATATATTTTTGGCTTCAAGCGCTCTGGTATCTTCCTATCGCAGAGTACACCAGTCAATGAGTGCCACTTGGACCAAGCTGAACTCAAGCGCGGGTTCACTTCAGTCATCAGATTGCCATCAGATGCTACTGCTGATTCCAGGTACTTAAAGACCGAAGTGCCATGCCGTTAACCGTGATAGAGCTTGAGTCGTTTACGTCCGTCGTTAGATACACGGTCTTCTTCACGTTCAATCAGATTCCAAACTGCTCCAGGCGATCACGCTAAGTTGGACCTCTCGCTTATGTATAACTTTACCTTCCCTAGCAATACGCCAGCAGCATAAAGCAGCGTCCAAGGGATGGGTTTCTGAAGATCTCGTGTGATGCCATCCATGACGAAAAACCCCATCATGGTCTCATCTTCTTCAAAGTCCCTTTATTTTCCTCCACGGTGATCCTCTGGATAGGGCCGGGGTTGGTCCCGTTGAAGAGATGGCTGGACTGGAAAATTCTACTTAAAGATTTCCATAAAGTAATCGCGATACAGCTTCTTCTTCTCTCGAACTTTTGTTTTCATGTCGTCGGTCCACAGGCATGTCTGCTTGTCGACCTAGCGTCGTCCAAGCTTCGTAATGCCGTGTTCCGACTGTGCAGCTTGACGTATCGCGTCGATCGCTTTCTTGCAAATTTCAGCTTTACAGCTTTAACTGTCGACAACCGCGCGCGAGAAATCACAGCTGTTTGCTTCTCTGTCATTGTCACCACTTGATTCTTGGTGCATCGCATCGCTCGACCTGCTTCAGTCTTGGCGGGGCGGTGTTCAAAGTGCAGATCCAGCGGCCGTTGCTGTAGGGCGAACGTCTCATAAGGCACGGCCTTCGTGTCTGCGTCTATGTCTCGCTCACCATCTGTGTTACGCGACCCGCAGATGGTGAGCGTAATGTAACCGAACCCACCATGACAGCTGCACCCGCCCTTCGGCGCGCCGACGTGCCCATTAAGGTGACCACCGACTACGATGACATCTTTCGACGGTTTCTCGGGTGTATCCTCATCAAGCAGGCTCCAAAATTCATCCTTGGCTTTATTGGAGCCGCCAGTTTACGAAGCGCTCGCTCCTTAGCGGCGAAACGATCTTCATCAATCGATCGTCAAAGCACTCGACGCTTACAATCGAGTCGCGAAATCGGTCGTAGACGATTATTCTGACACAACTGATGGTCCTGGGACTTCCACATAGGACGGCCTTAACGCCTCGTCCTATGTCCCTTGACTTGCTGCAGGACCACCTCGTCTCCTGCACCGCACAGAAATCAACTCTTCTTCGCTTCAGTGCTTCAACCACGAGCGGCCCGTCAACGTACCCACATTCAGCGTAGCCACGCGGGTCCTGCTTACGTTACGGGACTTTCGGACTAGCTCAGTTGCCCCCCCCCCCCCCCCCCGATGCGTCCTCGCACAGGGGATCCTCGCATACTTTCCACACTTGCCGGACTCTGTGAGTGCGCGTCGGCACCCGTGGAGGCCGCGGCACCATCTTGATAAACGTGAACTGTCATGCAGCATGTGATGGGACATGGTTATTCGTAGGCCAGCTTGTCATAAGGGACTGTCGCCTGCAATCGAGTGTCCGTGTTCGGTTTATCTCGCAGAGTGAACATTTTCCAGTGGCACCACGTGGAGGAACGGACATCGATACCCTTTTCTTTTCGTACTACTGCCGCTATATTCATTTCGCCTCTCTCCAGTTCCTGACTATGAGTTTGCTACGATCTCAAAACTTACTAAAGATTCCTCAACACTTAGGATCAAAGGGTTGAAAAACACTTACCAAGGGGTGGTTAGACTGCAGGATATGTTTTTGTTTCTGCCTACTGTTTCCTTCAGGCGCATAACTTGTGTAGTAAATAAATAAATAAATGATGATAAAGCAATGACTTCAGAATCTCTTCCTCAACGTTCCTAAAAACCTTAGATTAATTCACGAAAGAAAAATCTTCACCGAAGAAAAAATGAAGTGGCTTTCAATTTTCTATCTGCTCTTGAAGAGTAGATCTTACTGAGGCTTTCACTAATAATGTTTTAAAAGATAAAACTAATGCTGATAGGTCAGTAATCCATAAGGTTGCAATTCTGTACTGTAACACAATATATAAACAGTATTTAAACTATCAATAAAGTGAACATCCCGATCTGGTAGATGAGTGCTTCGTTGTCTGTTATAAAAACAAAAGACAGTTTTGTGCATTCGACCGCTTAGAAGGTAGTTCATCTTATTAGCTTATTTTTAGGATCCTAACGACACCAGAACAGAATTTTACCTCCCTAGCTTATTTCGCACTTCATAGAAACTATTCTAGGTATTGCTATATATAGCTATTGCATTTCTCTCTGTTTCTTTTTCTCTTGCTCCTTGCAAGAGGAAAAGAAACAGAGAAAAGTGAGCGAGGAATATAGCGGGGTGTACAGCCCTTAAATTTCTTACTACAATCGTGTTCCAGGTACGAGATATTACCAGCAATTTGCCGCTCTTAGTTTCCTATGTTCTGCAGAACGTTAAGCCGTAATTGCCTTTGCGATAACCCTTTTTATTCAATTTCTTTCAAGAAAATCCGTCATCGAACACACCTACAATTCAAATGAGTCTTCAATTCAAAAAGGAAAATTCCCGCATGGAACAGTTATTACGGCAAGTGCCAAGATAATCTTCCTATACTTGACGGGTGAGCTGTTTCTATCAAAGACTGAAGTTCTGAACCAGCTCAGAGGACTACTTCTGAAGTTTATTTATTTATTTATTTATTCAAGTTCTCCATTAAAATGCAAAGAAGACACTTTTGAAGGAACTCCACTTCTTACTGTGAGGACGGCGAATGGAAACCGAAAGTCGGACGTTGCCCGCGTAAGTAGTTTGGACGGGAACATCGTCATAGTCTGGAGCCGGATTCATCAACGAAGTTTAACCGAGAATTGTAAGCGAAAAGCTCAAATAATACGACTTATCAAGCGATATGGTGAGCGGTAAGCCGCGTTATCTGAGCTTTTCGCTCACAATTCTCCGTTAAAGTTACGTAAGTCGTTGATGAATCCGGCCCCTGGCCTACCATAATGACAGCAACAGTTCCTGGAATACTGACTTTTTGCAAACCTGCTGTCGATGGAGTTCAATTCAAAGAAACCCATCATTGACTAGAATAGGGTGCGCGAACCTCAAATCTATTTCAGATACGTGCAGAATTACGGATGAGTTCGTATCGAGCAAACTATATTTTTGGTACGATGTGCATCCATGGCAGGAGTGGGGCACATATTCACTGGATAGACCTCACGGATCAGTGATGTACGGTTATTGTACATGGACCGCCTACGGATGTAAGTGCTAGCGTAAGAGGCCAACCCTGCAGTTCGGACTGACAGCATTCTTCTGATCGATTCCATCCAAAAAAAGTATTGAAATTATTTCCAACCGAATTTAATATTCAAAGTTGGAATGTTCAAAAAATAGCGTTTTTCGAATATATTCGAATTCGAGTACTGGAAAAGTGTCAGTATTCCAAACCATTCCAATATTTGAGATTTTTGCGAGAACATAAGCGTAGTCGACAGTCATGCCCCCATCCCTTTCGTATGCCATCTATTCGCCCCGTGCAACATGTACGTAGTCGACGAGATATGGTACAGATTGATAATGCAAGCGAAAATATGGTAGAAATGATTCAATTCAGTTTTTTTAAGTCTCGAGTTACTGGTGCCGAAGATGTAAGCTGTTACAACGATGCATTGTTGCGATCAAAACTTCTAGCGCCAGGGGCACTCGAACCCGCACCTCCTGCTGACAGGGCGAGAATGCCCTACGCCATTACACCACCGCCGCTGTTTGATCGAACGCAGCATCCACATTTCGAGGGACCCTTCAGCACTCACCTGTACGTCGGGATGAGCCGTCCGCTGATATCAGTATGGAACCAGCTAAGCTGTAGGAAAATATGGTACTAACAGGAAATATGGCTTATGTGAGGTGTCGACGAGTCGAGAGCGTGGAAGCGCAGTCGAAGAAGGCGTCGCCAGTAACGGGCACCAGATTCCAGGTTCTTGGGTTGAATTTTCTTTTCTTCCTAAGCCCAGCAAGCCATCCATTTTTCCAGGATCGGCCAATTGGTAACAGACTTCTTTGAGAAGATTAAAATACTGGTGCTCATCGGCTGGCCACCGCAAGTTAATGCGTAGGCCAAAGCTCAATCACATTGTCTTGACGCCATGCCATATTGTGCACCCAAACATATAGGATAAGGGACAAGTCGCAGTGCTAATCAATACCAAAAGGGATTGATTAGCACTGCGACTTGTCCCTTATCCTATATGTAGGATGATGAGTTGGAGACAAGCCGGTGAATCACAACCAAACCAGAACACCTGGCGTGCACGACATGTCCGTTCGATGTGGCCAGGCTGAGCATCCCCCTTTGCCCAGATTACAGTATTTTGCTTTCAACCACCAGGTGCTTGCTCATCAACCGCTTATCGCCTTTTAACGGGGAAAATACCGCCAAACCTGGTGAATGTCACATCAGGGTTTGGCGGTATTTTCGCCGCAAGATGGCGGTAGGGGTTGATGAATCCTGCCCATGTACATTCAGAAAACGGTCAATCACTTTTCAGCTGTAGTATGTGTTGGAATTTTTGTTATGGGAAAAGAGGGACAAGCGTTTTGTGAGAAATTATTAACACGAATGTTTTGTAGAGAATCGTATTGGTATCTCCTTTAGTTTTCCTTTCAGCAGCCAGTCGGTGTAATGAACTCTGACTGCTATATGCCTGTTAGCAAAGATCGATCAGCTGATCGACATTGCTTACATGTTGTAAGGTCTATCCACTACAGCTATGTCTTTGCAAATTTTGAAATTTTCGCATGATTTCGAACGTCCGCAATTTTCAAACATTTTAATTGAAATATCATCTACAAGTCGGATTTTTCTGAATATTTGGATAGAATACATTTGAATAATGCTATGCTTCGAATAATTCAATTCTAATACATTCGAAGAGCGCGATTTTCGGCTTCTAAATCAAAGGAAGTATACTTAGTTTGATTCAAGTGAAAAACTGACAGCACATTTTTATAGTGATGAACGTATAAGAAGCCAACGTTGCGGTTCGGGTCGACAGTATATTTCTGCTCGAACCCATTCGAAAAGGGAAAAGGAGACGATTTCCATTCGAATTTGAATATTCGAATTCGAATAGAACAGTCACACAAGCTGTTGTGTTATATAAATAGTGGTTCTTTTTGGCACGTAGTTAACGTAGGATAAAATGAAACAAAATCGTGTTTTCAAATGCATTCGAAATCGAAGGTCCAACAAATCGAGTTTTGTAATGTACTCGAATTCAAGTAATTGGAAAATATCAGCATTCGAAGCCATTCGAATGTTCGAAATTTTCGAGAAGCATAAGTATAATCGACAGTTATATCCCATCCCTTTCTATGCCATCTATTCTTTCTACACAACCTGTAAATAATCGACATGAAGATCGATAATGACACGAAAAGTAGCTATTGTGGCCTATATGGGGAGGCGACGACGGCCACTTGCTTTTCAAGCCTAGAATTAGAATTACAAATTTATTGTATAGGGAGAAGCGGAAGCAAACATTTTGTGTGAAATTATTAGGAATGATTTGTTGCGAATCGGTGCCCCCCCCCCCACTCGCGAGGAAATGATGCCTCTGTTGAGCGAGGTCTCCCATTCACCCCGTAGCTCTACGAGGTAACCAGGAACCCGAGACCCAGAGGGATTGTAGAGGAACCCCGTGATGTGAATAGGCCACGCCCCCTTCCCTGGCAGACGGGGGCCTCTCGTGGTGACTTCTCTCCCATCTCGTTGGAGAGCGCCTGGATTGACGCACGCGCGCACCACACGTGAGCCGCGGGTGCCTACGGGCGTGCTGTAGTGAACGCGGGCTGTAGTGAGCAGACACAACCCACAAATATTACCCGACACAACACATAATACCCAATAACACAAATGCTCCAACATGACATGACCCAACAGCAAATATACGAAGCAATACCAATACCGACGATGAACCAATATTAGGAGCCTCCCACCTTCCTCGTCGTGTGCAACACAATGCACTGTAGCCACGGTTTATTCCATATATCAGCACCGCACAACCTGATAGAATACAGGAGGTGAATACTAGATAATATGAAAGAATACAGGATAGATGGGACCGCTCCGGCTAGAATGACTATACTTCCTAACCGAGGCTAGGCGAACCTCCTCCAGGCTCGCCGCCCTCGCTGGAGTGCAGCCGACTGTAATGAGCATAAAGAAGCAGCAATGCTCCGCTCGGAGAGGCCCCGGGATGATGGTAGAAGCGAGCAGGAAAGTGCGGCGCCCCAGAGCCGCGCGCGCAGCCGCTCGACGTGTCAACGGAAGTATAGAATGAGTCGGGGCAGAGGGGGCGGGGCACCACAATCCCGCCGGCCGATAGCGTGGGCGGGGTCGGGCGTCGGGAAGGGGGCGAAACTTTTACTCGCCTTTAGCAGCGCTGGCCGCCGCGTGCGCGACGTCGCCAGTCATTCGCTGGCGATACGTTCGAGATTTACTCACACGAGTTCTATTAGTGGACTTCTTGCTGCCTAGTATTCCATGAAGTTGCGAAAGGGAACTGGCTACTGAGAATTTTGCTGTCACACTAGCAGCAAACTAACTAACACTAGCAGCTGGCTGTTATGGTAACTACTGTGATAAGGTCATTACTATTAGTAGGAAGTTAGTGATAGTATCTGATGGTCTGACCAGGATACTATCTCAACGGTAGGTCGGAACGGCGTATATGGGCAGAACCCCCTCTCCCTGGGAAGTAATAAACTGCAGGTATCTCGACCCCAATACAACTCTGCGCAATGTTAGGGGCGACGGAAGTCGCCTGTTGGCGCCCTGTTGATTCACGAGCTCCGCAGCTGACGGGCGCGCGCGGGATGAGGGCTGGTATCGAAGATCGGCGCAGTGCACAGGTGGCGTAGTAGGGAAGAGCTCGGGCTCGTGAGCGATGGGTCGGGGGTTTGGATCCCGCAGACTATGTTCCTTTTACACTTTTGCAAAATCCATGTTTATCATATAGGTAATCCAGCTAGGGGTATTATAGTGTGTTATAGAGCATGTTTACATATAACATGTGCTTCAAACTACAGATTAGCTAAAAAGTTCACTCTTGTGTGTCACTTATTTTAAGCCTATTTTGTGTGAAGCTGTAGTTATGTAACGATAGATATTTTGTGGAACTAGTTAAAAGTTCCGACTCCACCAAAAAGACTTCGGTCAAAAAAAATTTTTGCTGAAACTTCGTCTAGGGGGGGGGTTATTTGGGGTGCTGATCACGAATCTGACATCCGTTTTTCACGATTCGATCGGAGGCCACCCATACAGTCAACAAGGGTGGTCCAGGCAGGGTCCCCGATTTCGCTGAAACTTCGTCTAGGGGTGGATATTTGGGGGTGCTGATCACGAATCTGACATCCGTTTTTCACGATTCTCTCTCTACCTGCCGTCACCGGCAGAAACTTTAGGAATGTAATCCTGTGCCTTCCTGTATCTATATTATCCAGCCGAATCGTGAAGAACGGATATCAAATTCGTGATCAGCCCCTAAATAATCCCCCTAGACGGAGTTTCAGCGAAATCGGTGACCCTGCCTGGACCACCCTTGTTAGCGGTATGGGTGGTATGTTATATATAAACATGCTCTATAACACACTATAATACCCCTAGGTGGATTACCTATATGATAAACATGGATTTTGCAAAAGTGTAAAAGAAACACAGTCCGCGGGATCTAAACCCCGCCCCCTCGCTCACGAGCCCGAGCTCTTCCCCACTACGCCACCTGTGCACTGCACCGATCCTCGATACCAGCCCTCATCCCGCGCCCGCCCATCAGCTGTGGAGCACGTGAATCAACAGGGCGCCAACACGCGACTTCCGTCGCCCCTAACTCTGCGCAGAGTTGTATTGGGGTCGAGATAACTGCAGTTTGTTACTTCCCAGGGAGAGGCGGTTCTGCCCATATACAACAATTGCGCCGTTCCGACCTACCGTTGAGATAGTATTCTGGTGAGACCATTAGTAGAAAACTTATTTACACTATTTTCACCTCGAATTTCTCACTTCTCACATCAAATTGGCATTTATTCTAAACAAGCGCGATGTTTTCGAATTCAAAGTGAACGTCTTCCAAATCACGGTGGCTGCCTTTCGGTCACACTAGAGGATCTCTGAGGGTAGGAGAATAATTGTTTGTTCAAGAAAATGTTGGTATAATTTTCTTTGAAACTTGCTTGATATGCCCGAGCCTGTGTAATAATTTTGTAGACATCTTTATATTTTGAGAAAAAAATTAATTTTGTTTTAAAGCCAATACGGCAACAATCATTAGTACATTAAAAGGGATCACGCCATGCATCCGATTGGTGGCGATGTCCGTTCCTCCACGTGGTGCCACTGGAAACTGCTCGCTCTGCGAGCTAAGCTAATCACGGACATTCGAATGCAGCAGACAGGCCCTTGTGGCAGGCCGGCCTACGAAGACCCATGTCACATCACATAGTGTATGATAAGTCAAGTTTCTCGAGATAGTGCTACGGCGTCCGCAGGAGCGACGCGCACTCGCAGAGCCCGGCGAGTGTGAGAAGTATGCGAGGGTCCCTGATGCGAGGACAGCATCAGGGGGGCAATTGAGCTAGTCCGCAAGTCCCGTAACGTAAGCAGGACCCGCGTGGCTACGCTGAATGTGGGTACGTTGACGGGCCGCTCGGGCGAGTTGTTTGAAGCACTGGAGCGAAGAAGAGTTGATTTCTGTGCGGTGCAGGAAACGAGGTGGTCCTGCCGCAAGTCGAGGGATATTGGCCGCGGCTTCAAGGCCGTTCTATGTGGAAGTCCCAGGACCACCAGTGGTGTCGGTGTGATTGTCTCCGAGCGTTTCCGTGACTCGATTATAAGCGTCGAGCGCTTTGACGATCGATTGATGAAGATCGTTGTCGCCGCTAAGGAGCGACTCTATCACTTCTTCTCTGCGTATGCTCCGCAGACTGGCTGCTCCAGTCAAGCTAAGGATGAGTTTTGGAACCTGCTTGATGAGAAGACAGCAGAGGTACCGTCGAAAGATGTCATCATAGTAGCTGGTGACCTTAATGGGCACGTAGGTGCTGCGAAGGACGGGTACAGCTGTCATGGCTTCGGATACGGGTCTCGTAACCCCGATGTTGAGCGCATTCTTGAGTATGCGGAATCGCATAGCCTCACCATTGTGAACATCGTTTTCCGAAAACGCGTCTCCCACCTCATCTCATATTATAGTGGGAGCTCCAAGTCTCAGATAGACTTTGTGCTTGTGAAGGATCGTGACCGAAATCTCGTCACAGACGCGAAGATCATGCCGTATGAAACGGGCGCCCCACAGCACCGACCGCTGATCTGTACTTTGAAGATCGCCTCTTCGAGGCTGAAGCAGGTCGAGCGATGCGGTGCTGCAAGAATCAAGTGGTGGCGAATGAAAGAGAAGGAAGCATCTGTGATTTCTCGCGTGCGGTTTTGTGTGATGAAACTTGAAAGAAAGCAACCGACGCGATACGCCAGGCTGCAAGGTTGGAACTCGGCACTACGAAGCCTGAACGACGCAAAGTCGACAAGCAGGCATGGGTGTAGACAGACGATGTGAAAGCGAAGGTTCGAGAGAAGAAGTCGCTGTATCATGTGTTTCTCGGCGACAGAACAGCTGACAACTGGCAGGAGTATCAGAAGGCGAAGAAGGCTGCAAAGAAAGCCACTCATTATGGTGATGTATACCGAAAGCTCGAATCGCGCGATGGTGAGCGGTATTTGTACCGACTTGCTAAGACCCGCCATCGCCAAACCGAGGACATTGAAAAGTTTGTTGGCATCAATGATGAGAGCGGCCATCTTCTGACAGACCGCAAAAAGGCGCTGAAGCGATGGCGTGATTACTTTGAGGAAACTTCCACTATGGAATTTCCTCATCCGGCCATCCCTTCTGTGGCTCCTATTTACGGTCCCGTTTACAAGATTACCGTGGAGGAAACAGAAGCGGCTCTAAAGAAGATGAAGCCATGCAAGGCGACAGGACCGGATGATCTGACAGCCGATGTTTGGAAGTCGAAGCTCTGGTATCCTGCTGAATGGTTGGCTGAGTTCTTCAACCAGGTAGTAAAGGAGAAGAAAGTACCAGAGTGTTGGCACAACAGTACGACGATTCCGATCTGGAAGAAGAAGGGCAGTCCTGCTGACTGCTTCAATTACCGTCCGATTCGCTTGCTTTCGCACAGCATGAAGATCTTCGAGCAAATCCTCGATAGACGAATTCGTGAAATCGTCAAGCTCTCCGACAACCAGTGCGGCTTTGTGTTTGGTTGTGGGAGCATTGATGCTATACATGCCGCCCGCCTCCTGGTGGAGAAGCATCGCGAGAGACAGAAGCCGGTGCATATCGCCTTTCTCGACTTGGAGAAGGCTTTCGACCGCGTACCACGTGAGGTCATATGGTACGCCTTGCGACGACACAACGTACCTGAGAAACTTATAGAGTGGGGGCGGATGCTCTACTCTTGCCCAAACAGTAGAGTGCAAGCTGCAGCTGGAACCTCAATGGAGTTTCCCATCTCTGTTGGGGTGCACCAGGGTTCTGCGCTTTCTCCACTCCTCTTTGTTGTCGTCATGGATCCCATTACGCGAGATCTTCAGCAGCCTGTTCCATGGACGCTGCTTTATGCTGATGACGTGATGCTCGCTTGCGAAGAGAAAGACGATCTCGAGCGGCAGGTGCAAGCTTGGTGCGACCGTCTGGCGAGGTTCGGACTCAAATTGAACGTCAAGAAGACCGAGCACCTAACGACTGACGTGAACGAGTTTGGCTCCATTAAGATTAACGGTACTGAACTTGCACGCACTTCGGTGTTTAAATACCTGGGATCAGCAATAGCGTCTGACGGCGGTCTGATGGTTGAAGTGAACTCACGCGTGAGTGCAGCTTGGTCCAAGTGGCGTTCGCTGACTGGCGTGCTCTGCGATAGGAAGATACCAGAGCACATGAAGAGTTACAGAGCCGTTGTGCTTCCCGGTAGCGATGTACGGCGCTGAGTGTTGGCCTGCGACTAAGGAAGTTGAAACACGCCTCAGCGTCATGGAGACGAAGATGCTGCGCTGGACGGCTGGAGTCACGCGCATGGACCGCATCAGAAATGATGCTATTCGGCAGAAGTTCGGTGTCGCGCCGATAGCGGACAAGATGCGCGAAGCTCGCTTGCGATGGTGAGGCCACGTTCTGCGTGGGAAAGAAGACAGCGTCGGCAAGATTGGCCTTGAGTTGGAAGTATCTGGAAAGCGGCCTAGAGAACGCCCAAAGCAGCGTTGGTCCGATACGTTACACACGGACATGAAAGTAGCTGGTGTCCACCCAGATCAAGCGCAGGATCGGGAAAGGTGGCGTCGTAACACCAGAAGAGCGGACCCCGCGACGATGCGGGACAAACGCTGAAGAATAATAAGAAGAAGATGCCATGCATCCGATTAGCTCGTCGCGTCTTTTATTTGATTGATAGTATGAGTGGCGCTTACATGATGCTCCAAGTTGGAGAATGTGTGTTCTTTGCAATTGTTTTTGTTGTGTACTACAGGTGCAAAATTGCATGCAAGCAGAAATGTTGCTATCAATCAACTAAACAACGTGATGTCTTAGACGTGGGAATGGCGAAATCTCTTTTTATGGCACAAAAACTGCCGCCTTTCTTTTCTATAGAACAAGCTTCAAACCATTATTTTCCCCAAAAATTTAAAACCTTATAAAATTTCAAACAGCATCTTCACTTATTGAGTAGGTAAATTAAATATTGAAGCAATCAATCTGAAAATCGTCATTGAACAAAAATTCTCCCATCCTTTTCGTAGAGTCACAGGCTTAACGTGGAAGCAGCTCGCTTTGATTTAGTAGGTGTTCAGCTTGATTTCAAAAGCGTTTAAACATGTTTAGAAAAGTGTCCAATTTGGCGTGATAATTGCATGTGCCTGTTCATGTGCCACCTCATCACGGTGAAGGGGTAAACATACATGGGCGGCTCTCTTGTATCCCTGCCAGGAACATGTGAGCAACCAGACCACCGCCACGGCTCAGAAAACTAAGCCCGCGTCCCAGTCCTCCGAGCGCCGGAGGTAGTCTTCTACGATGTCGGTTGAATCCACCTCCGGTGAGGGGCCATCTAATCTCGAAGTTAAACTATAAGGACGTCGTTGGAATCGGACTACCGGAAACCCCTTCCCATCACGACACGGAAACTGCCCATTCATCTGCACTTATAACTGTCGTTCGATCGCATCTGAGCAGGATCTTCGGACACTGCTTTACAGAAGCCGCAACATCAAATACGACGTTATCGCCCTATAGGAAACGAAAGGCAAAACGGAAACCATAAGAAGAACCGACCACAACGAGCTTCTCATTACCGGAGCTAAGGTGGACAGAAAAGATATTGGTGTCAACTCGACAGTGCACAGCTAGTAGACTCTTACAAGATCATAGTCCGCGAGTAGCTGTTCTGCGTCTGGAAACCAAAGTTCAAGGAACCATGTCTATCATAAATGGATATGCTCCAACATTTACGGCACAGAGAAGGAAAGGAGGAATTCTGCAAGCTATTCGAAAGGACTGTCAACGACGAGAAGAGCTACTACAAAGTTGTTGTAGGGGTGTTTAACGCTGCCATCGGTACTAACGATCACGACGAATGGAGGCTAGGACCACACGGAACTTTCTCAAGGAACGAAAACGGAGAGCGCCTGATAGACCTCCTATCCGCGTGCCGTCTCTTCCATGGAAATTCTATGTTTAAGAAGCCGTCAAACCGGCGATGGATCTGGGAAAGCCCAAATGGAGAAACGCGTTCGGAGATCGACCATGTTCTTACAAACAGACGCTGGTGTCTGCTCGACGTCTCCGTGCTGCGCTCATTTGACACCGGCTCGGCTCGGATCATCGTCTTGTCCGTGCGAAGCTGACTCTCAAAAAGAGGATATTTAAGCGTGATACTCATAATTTGGCACCGGCGAAGATCCCCAAATTCAAGTCTGAGGAGTCGGAATATGCAATAAAGTCGTATGATTAGAATCTTCTTGAAGATCCATCGGAAGACTACGACCTTCTTTCCAGAGGACTGTTGAAATAATGCTAGCAGCTCTTGCGAACCTACATAACCGTCTGCTTCAAGACTTAGCGCACATGCGATTAAACTCTTGGAGCAAAGAAGAGCTGTCAAACGGGATTCTAATGCTTTCCATCTGAAACGATTCATCATCTTGAAGGCTTGTCGAATTGCAGTGAAGGAGTCCATTCAAGCCTACAGAAGATTGAAGCTGTTAGAAGCCGCTGGGAAAGGTTTAAGCATAAAGCGCTGCAAGCGAGATCTCTGCGTTCAGAAGGCAATAATGTCAGCCCTTTTTGGATAGAAATGGACAAACGTCTCGAAGAGCGATGGAGGCCATCGTTCAAGAATTCTACACAGATCTGTTTCGCTCTTCCATCATTGTCCCGAAATGCTTGATGCCACCAACTGAGGAGGTACCTCCCATACTGGAATCAGAAGTTGCTCATGCCATCAGAAGGATGAAGCAAGGCACTGCTCCCGGGCCGGACGGCATTTGTGCTGATCTCTTTCGTGCGGGTGGCATTGCCCTCTGCTCACTTCTTGCTAAGCACTTCAACCACTACCTTCGACTTGGTAGGATTCCGGACTCATGGAAGGAGTCGAAAACAGTTCTAATCTTGAAAAAAGGTTAGCAGGAGGATATCAACAACTGTCGACCTATCAGTCTTCTCTCGCTTGTGTACAAGATCTTTACCAAGATGATACTGCTTAACCGCATGGAGCGTTGTTTGGATGAGTCAGCCAGTGGAACAAGCAGGATTTTGCAAGGATTTCTCCTGCATGGACCATATTCAGACTGTCTCACAGCTCATCGAGAGGAGCCGCGAATACCACACCCCACTTGTCCTTGTTTTCGTGGATTATCGGAAAGCGTTCGACTCTGTGGAAATCAATGCCATTTGAACGCGTTTGTGCATGCTGGTATAAAATCGCCCTACATCCGACTTCTCGACTAATGCATCTCGAACACATCGACTGCCATCCAGCTGTTCGAAAGCTTAAAATTCCTATCGGGAAAGGAGTACGGCAGGGAGACACGATTTCTCTCAATCTATTCACAGCGGCACTCCAGGATGCCATGAGGGACTTGAACAGGTACGATAAAGGCTACCTTGTCGACTGTAAACGGATCAGCAACCTTTGGCTCGCCGATGATATTGTTCTCATCTCTACCAGCACAACAGAAGTCGAGGAAATGCTTAACGAGCTCAATATATGAAGATTGGACTGGGCATTAATATGTCCAAAACGCAATTTATGGTCAACTTGTGGTGTGACACGGGACTCGTAAGGTTAAATGGAGTCGATCTACAACAGTCGACTCCTACGTCTATCTGGGAAGAGAGTGAACATGGATAACGACCTCGCTCCTGGAATAGCCCGCAAGAGACGCGCAGCATGGGCAGCCTTCAGCTCGATTCGCGAAGTCACCGATCAGGCCAAGGATGTCCGCCTCAGGGCTTTGCTATTCATCGTCTCCGTACTGCCTGCGATGTGTTACGCGACGAAAACCTAACCCGACTACAAGACAATCGCCAGAGCAATGCAAACTACGCATCGTGCACTGAAGAGATGACTGCTGGGGACAAGTCTTCGTCAGCAATGGCAATAAGGCAGCTAAGGGAGAAGTTGCAGTTAGCAGACCCGCTGCAGAACATGAAGAAGTTCAAATGTCGCTGAGACGGACACCTGCTCCGACGAAAGGACGATAGATGGAGTCTCCGTGTCACAGAATGGCTCCCGAGGGACCATAAAAGACCACTGGGACGACCACCAACGCGATGGGAAGACTCATTCTCAAAACCTTTCAGAGAGCGGAGTTTGCCTCACTGGATGCAAGCACCCAGAGATCGAGCGATCTGGAAGAGTTGAGGTCCCCGCTGAGAAGATCTCCAGCCGACAAAAGGACCAACAGAGTATCAAAGTAAGTAAGTATTGCATCTACAGACTGGAGCATGGTTACGTACGCGTTCTCGTCGCGCCTTCGCGAGGTGGCCTCGGACGGCTGCGTTGCTCCCGACGCGCACGGCTGAAAGTGAGTAAAAGTTCCCGCACCCTCTCGGGAGCTCCTCATCAGGGTCATGAGCGGAAACGGCAGCCCGCAGGAGTTTGAAATTAAGGAGCAAACTGTCGCATTGGAGACATGCTTTGTAGAGAATCGCTTCGGTATCTCCATCAGTTGTCCTACCTGCAGTCAGTCGGCCTAGGGAGTTTGACTTCTGTCTGCTAACGAAGGTCGGTCAACAACCTACGGGCGATCGAGATTGGTCTAGTTCTGAAGTCTCCCCCTACAGTGTCAACATATACGCGTGAAGCCCACTACAAAAATGTTTCCGTAAAAAAAAACCGATAACATCGATCAATGATGCCCAACCGATCGATATCGTTCGCGTGTTATCGTATGTCGCCGGCATATTCACATGGGTTCTGCGTCAAATGGTCATTCCTCAACAAAGAACAACAATACTGATCGAAATGAGGCCGAAAGACGTGATCAGACAGAGGACGGGTTAACTCCTTCATACAAAGTTGCTCAATAGTTGGGTACCATTACAAGTGAGAAGCTCCAGTAAGCAATAAACTCCACTAGAAGGCATGTTTTCGTCGCATGTTTTTCCACTTCTTTATTCCTTTTTTTCTTTTTTCTTTTTTTTCTTCAATTTCTTATTTACATTCCAGGGAAGGATCTCAGGCGTGTGTCTGAACGAGAGAAATGGATAGCACTGAGAGAATCTCCACTATTCCTATAATAGAAAAACATAATTAGTTTTCGCTGAATCCTTGAACATAAGGAGCTACGGACCCTCGAAGTTGGGAGCACAGGATTGCATCTCAGTGTATACGTGCGCTCGCAAAGACTCCGCGGCGAGAAAGTCGTTAGCTCAGCAGGTGCGACGCTGCTTTGCAGGCGAGTGTTCGGCTCCCGCGCAGTGCACTATTTTTGCAACTATTATGACTGCTGCCTCCTTTACCATTTTGCTCGCTACAGATCGAATGTTAAACAGTAACGTTACAGCAGGTACGGGTTACTTCAGATACAGGTTACTAGGGCTGTCGAAACTTTCGGAACTAATTTCGCCCAAACTTCTCTCGGGGGGGGGGGGGAGGTTATTTGGGGTGCTGATCATAAATCTGACATCCGTTTTTCGTATTAAGGTGGAGTACGGTAGGCTACAGTAGGTGGGGGTGACTAATGGTAAGGTCATGGTTATCGTTTTCGCGCAAACTTCGTCCACAGTGGTTATTTAGGGTGTTGATCACGAATCTAACCCTCATTTGACAATTTAGAGTGAAATAAATGGGTAGGAGATGTGCAGGAAGCAAGTTGGTGAAGGAAGCAGCGGTCATGAAAAAATGCAAAACAGTGCATAGCACGGGACTCGAACATCTGACGCAGCGCCTGTGAAGCAGCGTCGAACCTTGCTGAGCCACTGGTGCGCGTGCCGCGGCGGCTTTCGCCATATTTCATACGCGCGTACACCTATGAGCATGGGCACGATCTGACGATGCAACCCCTGTACCCAAATTCAAGGGCCACAGCTCTTTGGGCTCAAGGACTCAGCAAAAACGAAACACTTTTTTCTAGTATATGAAGTGTGGAGATTTTCGCAGTCTAGTCCAAACAATCCCCGTTCAGACATACACCTGAGGCCATTGCCTACTTAGTTTAAAATATTATCAGTGTGTTGAGTGAGTCGAGCCGATTTGCAGTTGGCCGCCTTTCGATGCAAAGCTCTGAATTTAATGCGTGCTTTTTCAGGGGGATGGGGACATAAATGGATTTGCAACGACGGAGTATGGATGCCTGGCAACCCCAATTACCTGCATTGTTAACATCGGTCAAACTGATTACTCTATTCCTTCAGCGGAACTATGATCATCGAATATTGAATTTGATAAATAAAGATTTTCTACGGATGCGAATTCCAGTGATAAATTGGATAAGAGATACCATTTTAGATTAGCGAAACAGTGCAGTAGAATTCGAAAGTGGCCCTCAAGCTGCGAATGGAAGTGTTTGGCAAAATGAAACGAAAATCAGCATGTCGTCGCCGTATGTACTTCCATGGTTTTCAATAACGGCATTTTTCGACCGGAAATTCCTTCACCAAGTAAGAATGTCTCACTTGCTCAATGATAGCCAGTTGATCCGGTTTCTTTGCGCTGGAGGGATCGGTGAGTTAGAACGCACAGATGTGGTAACGTCGCTTACTCACTAACGCCACTTGTAAAGCATCGAAGGGAAGCTCACTCCGGGAAAAAGTTGCACGGTGTTGTATCATGAAAAGGAAATAGGAACCAGAAAGGCTCTCAAGGCTTTCTGGATTCACGAACGAAACTCAGCCATGAACAACAGAAACAAATGCATCTCCATTACCAGTGAATGCTTGCCCTTTATCCGTTTATGCGGGCTGAAAGACTGCGTATACTACTTTGTGCACATTTTCGCCTCTCCGGCACTGGGAACAGTAAATTTGACCATACTAGTAAATCTCACTTGCTCCATGGTGGTTAGTTGATCCGGTTTCTTTGCGCTGGAGGGGTCGGTGAGTCACAAATGCACAGATGTGATAACGTTTCCTAGCACTCCTTGGAGCGTGCTGTTCCTGGTAAAGAGGCGGACGCGATGTTTTTGATCCCATTTCCCAGAGTTGCATTTTTCAGAGTCAAAGACATTTCGAGCTTCTTTCAAGCCTTGAAAAAGACGAGTTCGTCGAAACGACGGCCGAAATAAAGATTTTATACCAAACTAGGAAGGCAAAAAGGATTTTTTAACCTTATAACAAAGCTTTCTTATAGCAATCTCCATAGGTCGAAAAGTTATAAACGCTACGCTGTACATGATATTGTTTATTCTGCAGGTTAGCCTATTAATAACAGTCACCGTAGATCCTTTAATCATCCGTTGATTCGTAATGGAGGAGTCCACAGGGTAGAAATGCTAGCCCTTTTTTAGCAGATGATACTTACGTGTCCTTTGATTACTTTTATTTTATCACCCAACCTAACCTCTACTTGTTCATTTCGTTCCGTGATATGAACCACATCTTAGTTTTTCATGGCAAAAGCACAAGTGATTTTTTTCTTCAAAAAAAGGTAATGGTCACTGTGTGGTGGTTGGCGGCTGGCGCGATCCATTACAACATTTTGGCACCAGGTCAAACGATCACAGCAGAGTCCCACTGTAAGGAAATCGACGAAATGCACCGAAAATTGCGTCAACTTCAGCCAGCATTGGTCAACAGAAGAGGCCCGATTCTTTTGCACGATAGCGCCCGCCCTCACGTTCCACAAATCACTATTCGAAAATTGAACGAATTAAGGGCTGAAGCCCGCCTCACCCGCCATATTCTCCAGACTTCTCATCAACCGACTACAACCTTTTCAAACACTTTCTGAACTTCTCGCTGGTAAAACCTTCACCATCAGGACCAAGACAAAACAGCTTTTGTGGATTTTGTCGATCTCGACCACTTAATTTTCTCATTGATGGAATAATTCGATTGGTTGCCCGTTGGTAAAAGTATGTTGATTCAAACGGTGCTTATCTCGACTAAATCCGACAAGATTTGAGAACGTTATGGTAGTTGAAAGTGAAGCACTCAAAACGCTGAGAACCTTCCGGACAACCTAATAGATGAGAACAAAAAACGATCAAACAAAACCTAATGCTGACAAATACATACCTATACAAGAAATGGTACCACGCGAGGTTTTCAGGGAAAATCCCTTATTTAGTAGGGCCTGACGTTTCGACTTTCCGTCATCTTCAGAGGCTTAAACATGGTGTAAGTTTTGAATTTGCGCTCTATCCTAGCAAGTGCCTCCACCACTCTAGTATTTTCGACCTACTTCTACAAACACCACAAGAGGCCAACTATAAGAGGCGAACTCACCTAGGTCCACCACTAAGGACTGACGAGCGCCCCGCGCTTGGAGACTAGCAGACTGGGCAGGTATCACCCAGTAGTCATTTCACAGCTTACCGTACAACGAACGGCAAGAAGTTACTTGTTAACGGCTAGGCGCTCATTTCAGTTGTTGAGTGACTTTGTTCGTAATTATAACTAATTAATTAAATGGACTTTCTAAACTATGGAGAGCCTCATAAATTGCCTTTGAATAAGAGGATAAAGGACGGCGTTATTCAAAACCTTTTTCGAGATGCTCCACACATTCCAGTTGTGTCGGGATGTCGTGGAAACAATTTGAATGAATACTGTTAATGAATAATATCACTCTTTATAAACCACTTTCGCGCAGAATTGGACACTTTTCAACTAAAATTGCACACTTTCCACATCAAATTGGATACTCTTCGAAGCTAACTTTCAGACTTTTGAAATGAAAGCGAACTCTTTTAAATCAATGACTTTTAGGTAGGTTAAATTAGAGGCTCACTAAGATAGTTAGAATAGTTTTTATTTAAGGAAAAATTTGATACAACTTTCTTTGAAATTTCTTAGTTGAGCTGCCCCAACAAGTGTAGTAATTTTATAAAAAATTATACTTGAGGAACAATAATAAAGTAAATCTTGTTCTAAAACGCAACAAGGCAGCAATCAAGCAGTGCATTAAAAGGCTGGATCGCGCCATGCACTAAAAAGGCAAGTCGCAGTATTTACTTGATTGATAGTGTAAATACTGCTTACGTGCAGCAAGAAAGTTAGGATATGTGTTTACAATACTGCTTTACAACTGTTCATGTAGCACCGCTTGCAGGTGTGAAATTCCATATAAACAGAAACTTTGCTATCAATCGAATAAAAATAGCGACGTTTCGGACGGGGGCGCGGCGCTATCTCTGTTTTGGAAGTATAAAACAGCCACCTTCTTTTTCTTTAAAACAAGCTTTAAATAGACTCCATGTTCGACTTTTCATGAATCTCAGAATAATGTTTCGTGTTGAGTTGTTGGTTCGTGAAGCTGTGCACCGAGATTTTTACAGCACTTTATTCGGCTTACGCTTCGGCAGTTTCGCCTTCGTCGGAGCCTGGAAGAGTCCAAATAACATTTGAAAAACTACTTCCCCAAAGGTCATGTCATACTACAGAACATTTAAAGGTCAATGAAGTGAAGAAAACGATGTGGAAAAACGACGAAAGGTTAACCTTTGTGGTGGAAGCCGAGGAGTTTCACCAGTCACCGTCAGACGGAGGTGAACGTTGGTGAATGACTAAAGCTCCAGGGGACACCTACCCTAAAGACCTCCAAGGGCATGACTCTGTAGGTCAAAACCAACAGTGGCCGACAAAGGGTGTCAGTTCTTGTGTCACCGCCACGCATTCGTCTCTGCGATTGATATGGGCCTCTGCAAACGAAACGTAAGCCGAATAAAGTGTTGTAACAATCTCGGTGCACAGCTTCACGAACCAACAACTCAACACGAAACACCATGCCGAGATTCATGGAAGTCGGATATGGAGTCTACTCAGCGACGTACCAGCCAACTTCTCCCAACTTGTCATGGAAGCCCTGTCGCTAAGACAGAAAGTCGTCTTCGCAAGGCAGGCACTCCACTTTCTCCGCCGGTGTGAGCGAAACGACGTCCTTCCTACCTTCATGGCGTCAAAGAAACTGCACGAGACATGTGGCCTCCCAAAGGACGATAAGAAGTTACACGAAATGGAGAATGATATCCTGAAGATGACCATCAAGAGCAAACAGAACCATCTGTATTCCTTGCTGTTGAAATGTGTGCCTAAGGAGCAGTCATGCGAACGTCTTCTGCCAGATCGCCTTTGGAGGAGAATAGTGGGTGAGTCCAAATGCTTGTGAATCTATTCGCTCTAAGGAAATGTTTTGTGGATCTATTCGCTCTAAGGTTAAAGTAAAACTGCAGAAACAATTCTTAGGTTTAATGGAGAAGAAGCGAGGTGATGAGAGCAATGCATCAATAGGGCGAGCGCCTTACATCTCTGACCGCAGCTCCGGAGAATGTGTGGGTGAACGGCGTTGCCCTAAGGTCACTGTGACTGGCGACGTAGCGTTATCGAGCGACGCCCTCGCCTCGCTTGATTTGAGTCCTAGTTTTGTGCCCAGTTAATATCTATGCCATAGCACAGCGAGCAGGATCGTGGGTTGCCTCAAGTTCCTACATGACCGTCTCAGGTGCAGGGCAAAGATCGATGAGCGAGGTAGCGGGCATCAGACTGTAAGTGGTCCTAGCATGCCGCCGCCTCCATCTCCTAGCACGTATCGAATGCAGCAGGACCCAAGCTACGAGATATATGCAAAATCCCGCATCTTTTTTACTTCTGTACTCTCTGTGTTGCAGCTGCGCCAGTCGTTCAACAAATTTCGAACAGGAGATTTCAGCCTCGATGTAGCAGTCAATCTAGAGCAATCCTGGAGTAGAGCTGCTGTTGCGGCTCCAATCATTTTCCTGATTTCCTGTTAACCTCGTTTCTCCCCTGCAGTGAGGTTACATACATATCGTGTACTGTACAATGCTTTCTCTAACACTATTAGGCGCCCACACTTGATTGATTTGACAAGTCGTCTCGGTTGCGGATGTCCCAATATAAAGTCAAAATAAAATATCGATCGGAATTGCTCCTTCGACAGACTTTATTAATCCCTTCAAGAACAGAAATATAAAACAACGTTGCAACATGAATCACTTAGTCAGATAGAGCGAAAAATTCTGTGCAGATAGCAATGCGCAACGCAAGTTGAATTTTTATTTAGTAATAGTCGAATTTAAAATAGTAACACAAAACGCTGAGAACTTCCCGGACAACCCAACATAGGGTGAACTTCTCCATTTGTCAGCTGTTTTTGAGACTCGACACGCATTCTACACCTACGGATGTCGTGGAAGCTATTTGAATGCATATTTGGCCTAAACAATGACTTGCGCTGGCCAGCCAATGAACAGATCACTGTCTTATCCTTCAACGGAAAATCTGGTAGTATTTCAGTGGCCCTGCAAGGCTTGTTTGGCCTGGGCGGGATCCTCACCAATAGCCTTTGTTTGGGGCGCGACAGCCTGCATCTCCTGCTGCGCTTCCATGCACATGTAAACGTGAAACTGTAATAAAGACATTTTTGTCCAAGCCGTATTGTAAAGAAAGATGTTGTGATATATAGCGGGCTGGTGCCTGCGATCTGCACATGGTCATGGAACACACACAGAAACACGGTTCTTTGCTGTCCTCCGCTGACGCGTCACCACACCTAGGCATGTGAGGAAACTTCGGGGTCTGGGAGATCTTACTTACCCTACTCTTACTTTTAAAATAACTGGCATAACTTCGGAGTCTGGCAGATCTTACTTTTAAAATAACTTGCCGGTGTGCAGCGGACCAGCCCGCTTAGAACCAAAGTTATTGTTTTCTTTCTTCTCTTACAGTGGAGGTCCATAGACTTGTTTTTTCGACCGGCTGTTGTCGATCGACTTTTACTCTGAGTTGACCATTGGGAATGGGAGTTGTGTGGATATGTCGGACAAATGGCAGACTTCACAAAAAGGAGGCGGTGTAGCTAGACTGGCTGTTATTCATCGATCAATTTTTGTTAAGTTTATCGTTTAATCAATATGTTGGCCGGAGAATAGTTACATTCACAAGTTCATCGCAAATAAGAAATATCTGTTTCTATCACTTGCTTGGGCGAATCGCCCAGCAAGTGATAGAAACAGAAAGAAATGAAACTCGCCCTCATGACTCACCTATTTATAGCTACCTGTAATACATTTTGTGGCCGCAAAATTAACAGTGTGGTATTTCACGTCTCTTCTTGTGTTCGCATGTAGTGCTGTCCGGCTGGTCCGACTGGTGTCTACTTGCTGTACAGGGTGCGTAAAAAGTATTGACGCAGTAAATGACGGCTGTGGAAATAGTATTGCGCAGTAAGTTTTAAAATATTCACTTGTAAAATATGGAAATGATCTTGCAAACACGATAGAATAACTTGTAATCGACATTGGCTCCTTTACTGAGAATACAGGAACGAAAACGACGGAAAAATTCATGAGCACGCGCCGCAAGTACTCGCTTAGATTTCGTTCCGTGCTTTTAACAGGGTAGCCTTCTGCGACTGGTCACTTCTGTTGAAAGTAGCCCAGACCTCATTCTCCAAAATCGCCTAATAAGAGTAATCCAGCGGATTCATGTTTAAGCTGTGCTCGTCTGAGAAGCTGTCCACACCTGCGCGCCTTATCCGTTTGCCGTTATCGGACAGAGATTGAAAATTTTGGATTTGAACGTTATCGTGCTTGAACATATTGTAATCACCATCTGTTATGACAGAGCCGTGGCTGACGTTTGGGTTGCTGGCCTCTTTCCTCACCAACCGTTTCGAACAGCGCCTAATTCACTTGTTAAGGAAGTATTCAGCTGTCTGGGTAACATACAAAAAAGGGCCACCGTAGCGATGACGACCATGTTTCTTCAGTTTTTTCGTAAGTGTTTTTTGAGCACAACACAGACAACAAAAATAACACACAAAAACCTAGAGGAGTGGAAAGAGAAAGCTGGAGCTGAAACAAAAAGTAGGTGCGTCAATACTTTTTTACGCACCCTGTAGTTAGACATTTGAGTCGTTATTTATTTATTTATTTATTTGTTACGTCGCGGGAGACGTGCTCGTACGGGAATGCAACTAAATCAAGCATCAATTTGCATAACAGAGTAGAAACAGAATAAAAGCAAGCATTACGATAACAGAGTAAAACCTTAGCTGATCTAGCATGAAGCAGCCTAACCTAAGAAATAACCTAACCCAAGCTCAAACACAAACCAGAGCAACACAAAACAACAGAACCATCCTTGGCCAAAAACACTAAAAGAACATCCGACCACTGGTGAACAGAGGTTTTGAAGCACCCTCCTACTTCATCCCAAAGCTTTCGTTCCTTGCTGTTCATGATGCTCTTGCCGCAATTGAAAAAAGATATATCCGCAAAATAAAAACAAATTTGCTATAAGTCACTTTGAGACCATAAAATGGAGGCCATTGAGAAAGGCCCCAATGAAGCAGCAGAACCAGGAGCCCTTAGAGCCACCCAGCCACCCGGACATTATAGTCATACGATGCCCTTATATGCATATGCATGCATCGGAGGTAAAGCGGTGAGGGGAGGTGGGAGGGCTGCAGATAATATTTTCAAGAATTTTAATATGACCACAATAGTCACTTCAACTTGAACTGTGGATCGATTGAGAGGTTCTACTTTATATGACAACCTTAGAATTTACTAATACCGTAGCCCCGACGGTCAATTTGATATGTAGAGTAAGCTGTCCTCCTACTGCAACCCTACTCACCTGTAAAAATAACTCCCCGAAAGCTTCAAGAATCTTCTATAAAAAGAAAGAGGTAATTCTTTTAGAAAGAGTCTAGAATAATTATACATAGGAACTTGTTGTTAAAGATGGCAGCTTTTACCGCTCTAGAATAGCCCAAGCGTCAATAAGAAATAGAAATTTCAAAAATTTCTCTTTTAGCTTAATAATGGATTTTTTATATTTGCAAAGTACACAAAATCATAACAGAGAAGATTAAACTGAACTTTACTGCAATTAGGGTTGTTCCGTCTATCACTCGTAGTAGCGCGTGTAACCCAGATGGAGGAGGTGCCGGCTGTCGCATGCACCCGGTACCAGTTTCCTGGTTCGCATTTCTCGCCCGGGCTAACCAAGCCTTCCATTCCTCCTGAGGCGGTGAATTGGTACTGAATTTTTCTATCTTGGAAGAGCAGAGCGCTAAGAATCTGTCAGAACATCATGGATACAATTTTAATGCATATTCGGGGGCCCGATAGTGCAGCCGAAGGAGGCGGCGGCCTTCGCGTGCACTCTAAGGCATGGATTTCTGGTAAGGGTCCCGTCCAGTCACCTAGTCGAATAGGTACTCGAATGATTTTATTGGAAAATCGAGTATTTCATGGGTACTCGAATGGAGTATACAAGAAGTCGCTTTCTCCAAACGCGTTTGAAATAGATTATCGAAAAAATCGCGTTATTCGAGTATAATCGGACCCGAACACTTGAAAACATGCCGTGTTCGAAATGGATCGAGTATTCAAGAATTTTCTGGAAGCATAAATGTATACAGCAGACCATGACTCACAACAAATATTATTGAGCTGTCGCAAAATTAATCGCCGAAACGGATCACTTACTTCAAACTCTTATCACTAAGCTTAAACACAACTTCATTAATCGAAGCAAAGACCACCAGAATCTATAACAATTTTGCCAACAAACACTTAGTGAAACTGATTCTTTACACTGAACTCTGAACCAGAGAAATTAGCAAAATCAAGAATTGCACATTCAACATCGGCCAAATTAGTGAGTTGTTTCTAATGCAAATGAGGTCCGCTGCTACCGCACGTGTGTTCGAGTCCGGACTTGCTTCGACGGTTCTCCTCAAAACCTCATCGTCACGCGACGACCTGCGCCCGCGACTCGGTTTCTCTTCTACAGCAGTTTAGTTGTGTTGTGAAGTACCATCTGCATTTCCTAACAGTAGTCAAAGAAAAAAACCAAGCAAGCAAGCTGTTTGAATAGCACCTTCTCAACAAAAAGTTTAGTGGTAAGATTATTGAGTGTTTAGCGGTTTAGAAAAGTTATAAGTAATGAATCCAGTATACTCTCCGAGATAGTGAGCTCGTACAGAGCTTTATATTGATATACCTTTTCAAAACTCGTAGCTTCTTGCCCTGGTAATGAATAGTACAGTAAGGCACGCACTGCGTGTTATGAGATAACCGCTTACGATTGGGGAGTTCATACAATTAAGGATTTAGCTGACGCTCCTGAGAGGATTCTAGCTTCCTTGAACTCTGTATGCTCTATACAGTTCAGAAACCCCAAAAACAATTATTGCTGCGCAGACAGTGAAGAAGACCTTTTTAAGCACAAGAATCGATACCGGTGGAGTAAATAGCATCAAACGGGTCAATAGTTGTGAGAAGGACGAAGCAGGGATTCGGTGGTCATCCAGCCGACCGCAGCGTTTCTACAGGGCATATCAGGTCAGTGCAATTACGGCAGAATGCCACTACGTAGGCGCTCGAACTGATGCGTGAAATAATTGGCGTCCCGAAAGATTGAATTTTCTATGAGAAAAATTACGGCTTTTCTTTGCACGATAACGCCGGCCACACGTTTCACAAATCACTATTCGAAAGTTTAACGAATCCAGTGTTGAGGTTCTGCCACACCCGTAACATTCTCCAGATTTCTCACCGACAGACGATCATCTTTTCAAACAGTTTGCAGAACTTTCTCGCTGGTACCTTTACCAATTAGGACCAAGCCAAAACAGCTTTCGTGGGTTTTGCCGAATCTGAATTTTTGATGGAATAACTCGACCGGTGGCCCATTGGCAGAAGTGTGCTGATTCGAAGGGTGCTTATTTCGACTAAATCCGATAAGATTTGAGAAAGTTGTGGTAGTTCATAGTGAAGCACTCAAAACGCTGAGAACTTTCCGGAAAACCTAACAGCATTCAAACACGCGATAACCCCGCTCCGTCGGGCCATTTGCAATCAGTGTGCACTATAACCAAACCAAAACAAACCATTCACAACGAGTATTCAAGGCGATATGAAGCAGTTACATAGGAGAATCTGTCTAATCCCTACTCCAGTATAGCTCTACTACAGTCTGGTACTAGAGTTGTGCGAAATTTCTTGCTCCTGAACTTCTGCTGACGACCGGAGCACTAGCACAACCTCTAGGAATTCGTTGCAGTGAGCGAGACCTGCCGGTTCCTCGCTCGGTGTTGTGTTTCCCATGTTTTCACTGAGTTTTCATCCTTCTATATCAAACTTTAGTGCATATTCCTTTGATTCCTCGCAAAACCACATTTTCTGATATGAGCTTTTAATGCTTTACCTACATCGCCTAGCACTTTAAGGAGCCACCTGAACGATCGAGTTCCGTCTGGTGCGTGTCTGGATGCTTCGCGCAGTTGTTTCGATAACTCGAATGATTTCTAACCAGGCCTTTATAGCTTCTTCGTTTCATCAACGAGCCTAAGGGCCTCCGCACACTTTTGCGGCAACGCTGCAGTCCTGTCTTCAAGCGTAAGGTAGAGACAAAGATGATGCCGCTGAGGTGCCGCTTGGCGGCAGGCACGGCGCCGCCAAAGCGGCAGCGGCAATAATGATTCAGGACATTATTGCCGTTGCGGCCGCTTCGCTGCCGACAATTCCCGTCTGGGCTCCAGCTGATCGTGAAGAGATCTAGAATGGAAAGTGATAATGATAATGAAACCGGAGGCATTAACGGTGAATACTGATAGTTGATGCACTACTATAATCTTCAGCCATATTTGTTTCCAAGTGAGGCTCATATTTTTCTTTCTCTAGTTTTCTCGTTTCAAAAAAAGGAAAAAATAGAGAAAAAAGGGAGAAAGGAAAAGGATAAAACGCCTGCCAATTGCTCTTGGATAAACAAGTGCTCCGACACGCCCAACAGCGTGTCGCCTTTCGCACGACTTTGCAACATCACTGACCTGTGGAAAGTAGTTTTTGTAAAGTCTAAAGTTCGCTGACATCTAGGATGTGCTGCGTACTTTATTGGCATCAGGCCGCTCATCACTTCCGTGCACTCATCATAGACATTCTCTCCGGGCCGCCCAGTTCGCAACGTCTTTTTTCAGTTCCAACACAAACGCATGGTTTGTGTTGAGCAATACTTCTGTCCCTCAGGTTGCTCTTCCACAACCGTTCTCATGCCCAACAGCTTGTGTTTGCGGATATCGTTGATATCCCTTCCGAATCCGGACGCCAGGTTCTCTCTCACTCGTTTCCTCTTACTGGATCTAATTGCTGGTCTTCCTTTACTGGTCTTCCCCCTCCCCCTCCTTCCCCACCAGGGATGGGCGAATTTCCATTTTCTGATTTCTGATTTTCTGGCCATTTTGGGCAAATTTTTTCTGTTTTCTGTTTTCGGGGAAAATGGCCAAAAAATTGGCCAGAAAACAGAAAACAGAGCTGCTAACGAAATTATATCATGGAAATCTATAAAAAAAAGTATCCAGAAAATGTCGTAGAATTATGAGTTTCGTTCCAAGATATGTTTCTAGAAAATTTTAAGTTGTAAGCATGTGGCGTTTTTGGACGTGCTCCGTAGAAGTCGCGCCATAACCTATGCCGCTTCGTTTGTTTGATTAATTGTATAAGTGCTGTTGGCATATAGTCCCTTCATAGAACATTTCTCGTCTTTCATAATTTTCATAATTCTTTTGAATTTCAGCAGTAGTTTGCACCATCTACGATTGCTTGCAACTTTATATAAAGGCTACAAAACTGGTGTTCTGAGGGGCATTTAATTACCTCTTAAAAAACCGCTTGTTCTATAGTAACTGTGGGTAGGGTTATTCTCCACCTCCAGTTTAAAAATTGAAAGCGGAGCCTTTTCTTTCTTACTCTGTTCGGTTCTTGGCTATAAAAATTAGTAAGAGATGGAAAAGTTATGGTTGCTTTTAATTTCGCTGATGTACGGTAGTGATACACAAACATTTTATGTATCACTTGTGTCACTTGTCGTTCCGTAGATCATCGACATGCTCGAGCTGGCGCCAGCAGCGCCTCCCTTCGTTCTTGTCGCGTGCCAGAGTGCTCCATTGGATCCTCCTCTCTCGAGGGACACGAAGAGCGCCATATCGGTCGTTCAGGGCTTTCACGAAGAAGTCCGAACAACGCGTTGGTGGGCGTCCTAGAGTTCTTTTGACATGCGGCGGAATCCAGTCGGTGAGGCTTTCGTCCAGCGGGTGTCTGCCAAGCGCATTACGTGGCCGAACCACTTCCCTGCTAGAACTTCTGAACAGCACTTGCTCTCGCTAAGTAGACTTTTGTAGGTCAAAATCCGTCAATACTGCCATAATTGTTTCGGAAAACTGTAGAATGCTTTAATGGAGAGTCGCCCGCAGCGAATTCTTTGGTACAGTTGGTCTTTGGAAGATGTTAACGAAGTCCATAGAGCTGCCTATTTCATAGAACGATTCCTTTTGTCCCAATTGGTCCTGTTTTTACTGAAGACTACAGTAGGAAGTCAATTAAGCAGCCACGGATATTTGCCCAAACTTTGATGGGTGCGAATTGTAGTGCTTTGAGTATTCTTGTATTTGTCACCCAAGTAACGCAGATTTTAATTGTTAAGCTTTCCAGCAATTGACCATTCTGATTTTATTGTTGAAGCACCTCGCACCAAACCATCAGCACATTTTCTAGAGGTTTGATTGTGTTTTGGGTTTCTCAGTTTCTTCACATCCTTCTATAGCACATTTTAGGTTGATAAACAATGTTATGGTAAACTTGCAAATTAGACGAAAAGATCCATAGTCGTGGAGCAATACCCGGCCTTTAAATAATTATCTTTTTCTTAGAACTTTAAAAAGAGTCTTCAAGCAGAAGGCAGCATGTAAAGTGCGAAATTTTGGAATACCTCATGACGATGAGTGGTCATCGGCTTTTTCCTTTTTTATTTAATTTTATTCATTTTATGTGGATATGTTCACTGTTTCTTGTGTATACTGACCGTACTTCTCCTAACGTAAACTGCCAAACGAGCTTTCAAAGAAGAATGCACGGCATGAAATTGAATGAACGCGAAGCAATGACCGTAACAGCACCCACGCTCTATCAGTTAGGCGGGCTCCAAATTGCTTTATCGTAGTCCTACAATCATCAGCTGATCCAGCTGGATGACATCATCTGTCTTTCCGGAAAAAGAATTTGCTGGGAAGAGGGAAAGTGTCTTTTTCTTTCCGTTTCGTTTATCACACATATTTTTCGCATTGTTTGTGTTTCGTAGCTTTTTCTTCGGGACTTCTATGGCTTTTCAACCACATTTATGAAATAAATACCACGAAAAAACTGTGAAAGGCCGACTGGTTAGGAAGCATAAAAAATTAATGTGTAAAATCAAGCGCAGAAACGGCCCAGGATGCTCAAAAATACGAAACAACGGCATCGATAAGTAGTGCACATGCAAATAAATTGGTCAAGGGTCAAGAAAGTGCCAAAAGTTCTCGAATATGAAGGCGATATTGACTACCCACGTATTTCCACTGATTCAATCAACTATGTAGAGGGTTTCCTCAATGTCGCAAGATAGAACGCGCCTCTACGAAATACCAACCAATTGAATGCAGAAAGAGTTCCGATAGAGTTTTTCTGTTTAATGCCAGGTCAATTTGCAACAAAATTCCTGACCTCCACTATGTGCTTTCCCAGCGCCCCCTCATTGTCTTTACCACAGAAACCTGGTGCAAGCCCAACAACATCCATGATTCAACTCTATGCTCTGGAGCACAATACAAAATTTGCAGATGCAACAGATCAGGTGAAATGAATGGCGGCGGTGTCTTAGCAATGGTTAGGCAGGATATCTCTCATCACCTCCTTCTCCCCAGTAATTTTTCTCCTTGCTGCCAATGTCTAGACTGGGAGTACATGTAAGGCGATTCGAGGCCGCCTTAAGTCTCGCCCCGTCCCTTCGGGCAGTCTGGCTGGCTGCCCGGAGTTCTTCGCCCGCACGACAGAGCCTGACTAGCTACCCGTGTTGTATGGAAGTCAAACACAGCAGCACTAAAGGGCCTCATTCCCCTGACCCCGAAAGAGCCCCCATTTCTGCGGCGATGGGAAGGACGAGTACGGAGAGGCTGCTACAATCTTAGGGCCTAACCAGGCTGCACAAATTGAGAAGGACTAGGATGACGATTTGTACTTACAACGCCCGCACGCTTGCATCGGAAGCATCCGTCGAGGACCTGATGATGCAAGCCAGGAAGATCAAGTACGACGTCATCGGACTGACCGAGACGAGAAGACACCACCCCCTACACGCCGCCTACGACTCCGGAGAAGAACTGTTCCTCGGAACATGCGACAGCAGGGGAGTAGGCGGCGTTGGTGTCCTCGTCAACACGCACTTGGCCATGAACATCGATTCGTACGAGTCTCTGACAACCCGAATCGGACGTCTGCAACTGAAGCGATGTGGCTCCGTGCCAGCTTTGACTGTGTTCGTCGCGTATGCCCCAACATCCGACTACGACGACGAAGAGGTCGAAGCCTTCTACGTGGAGCTGGAGAAGTTCTATAAGGAAGATCACACCTTCTACAAGGTGATCGTCGATGAGTTCAAGATCGGACCGAGAAGGTCGCCGGAAGAACTTCACATCGGAACCCACGGTTTGGAGTGGAACCAGCAAGGTGAAAGGCTGTCTGAATTTATCATGTCGACCAAGACCATCCATGGAAACTCACAGTTCCAGAAGCCTCCTCTCTACGATGGACCTGGGAATCGCCCGGTGGCCAGTTCCACAACGAGATCGACCACATCATCTTCAATCGCAAGTATTGCCTGACCGACGTCTCCGTTCTCCCCAAGTTCTAACGCGATCGGACCACCGCCTCCTTCGCGCGAGCTTTCGCTTTTCGCGTCAAGGAGAGAAGGCCGCGAAGCTCAAGAAGAGGAATCTCAGAACGACCATCAACCGAGGCCTCTACACCTCTCTTTCCGGCCTTTGGGAAGATGCCGTCATGGACAACGTCGATGAGGAATACGACCGCTTCGTGCACCATCTCCGCGATAGTGCTAAGGGAGCCGAGAGCTTGAAGATTACCAAGAGACGCCTGTCTTCGGGAACTCTTGAGCTGATACGCCAGCGCGGAGCAGCACGAGAGTCAGGCAACTACCAGCTGACGTCCGAGCTTGCGAAGCTATGCAGAGCGGCGATAAGGGAAGATCTCAAGGAGAGAAGGGCGGAAGTGTTGGCTGAAGCAGCAGAGGCAGGGTTGAGCATCCGCAATGCCCGCCGAAACTTCGCCAACTTCAAGACCAAGATGACGAACTCCGACGTCCTGATGGAACCCGTCCAGAAGGACCATGGAGAAGGTCATACACGACTTCTACTCCGATCTCTTCGATAGCCACGTCCACCTGCCCCCATGCCATCTTCCGCAGGATGGATACGTCGTTCCCTCTGTTCTCCCTTACAAGATCCGACACGCCATCTCGTCGGTGAAGAAACGTACAGCACCCGGCCCTGACAGGATCAGACCCGAACACCTGAAGAACCTCCCGCCAGCGCTCATCAACACCTTGGCGCGGCTCTTCACACGCTACCTGTCCGAATGCAAGGTTCCATCCCAGTGGAAGACCAGCAGGACCGTCTTGCTGTACAAGAAGGGAGACGTGCACGACATTGGCAACTATCGCCCGATCTGCCTGCTGTCCGTAGTCTACAAGCTGTTCACTCGAGTCATCCTGAATAGGATTAGCAGAACGCTGGACGAAGGACAGCCACGCGGACAAGCAGGATTTCGGAGAGGATTCAGCACGATCGACCACATACACACCATTACGAAGCTCATCGAAGTGTCGCGAAAGTAAAAGCTGCCTCTGTGACTTACGTTCATTGACTTGAAGAAGGCATTCGACTCCGTCGAGACTGAAGCGGTCATGGAAGCCCTGCTCACCCAGGGCGTTCCTACTCAGTACATCAGAGTCCTTCGAGAGCTGTACAGTGGATTCACGACCAAGATCTCTCCATTCTACAACGACGTCGTCATCGACGTAAGGAGAGGGGTTCGGCAAGGGGATATGGTATCCCCTTGCCGAACCCCTCTCCTTACGTCGATGACGACGTCGTTGTAGAATGGAGAGATCTTGGTCGTGAATCCACTGTACAGCTCTCGAAGGACTCTGATGTACTGAGTAGGAACGCCCTGAGCGAGCAGGGCTTCGAGGACCGCTTCAGTCTCGACGAAGTCGAATGCCTTCTTCGGGTCGATGAACGTAAGTCACAGAGGCAGCTTTTACTTTCGCGACACTTCGATGAGCTTCGTAATGGTGTGTATGTGGTCGATCGTGCTGAATCCTCTCCGAAATCCTGCTTGTCCGCGTGGCTGTCCTTCGTCCAGCGTTCTGCTAATCCTATTCAGGATCACTCGAGTGAACAGCTTGTAGACTACGGACATCAGGCAGATCGATAGTTGCATCTCAACTAGATATCAATTCTTGTGCTATGCTTTTAACCTATGTAAATGCACCAAAGGATAGACGATAGAGGATGGCATTACTCAATCTCTTTGGGAAGCGCTACGCATTCTAACTACTTCTACGGGATGTCGAGGAGGCGATTTGAATGCGTATTTGGCCATACAATGAACTGAGGTGGCCAGCCGGTGGACAACTCAGCGCCTTATCCTTCACAGACAGGCCTGGTTATACGCGCCCCATGCACTGTACGTGCACTACATTTAAATATTTACCAAGCGAGACACACTCTACCGGTACGCGTAGAGAGACTCGCCACTTCATTTTTTCGTCCACGCAGCTATTAAAAATTCTTCGGTGTTCTGTACCTTAAGGAGTCTGACCTGACTCGCATCCTTGCAATGGAGATTCAAAGTCTGAGCTACCTCCTTATGAATCTCGTCAGCGTCCCATAAAAGAATTCTAGTGCGTTGATGAAAAGCTTATTTGCAAGGATTTTGTACATCGTGACAGGTCGGTGCTTCCTTTCCTATTTCTCAGTGACGAAAGGCCAAAAACAGAGATCGTTGAAGGACCACGAGGTATTAGGATGTAGTTCATCGAATAGCACCTCATCATATGTTTCCTTGTTTGAACGCTTCCCAAAAGGTCATTGTCCTTCTCTCCGTCTGGATAAACACTGCAGCCCTGCTTCCACAATCGGTCGCACATAGGTTTTATGGGCCGCATATATACTTCGGGGAGCTTGCTCTTGGAATTCTTAGTAAGCTAGATAAACAAATGATATTCTTTATTGCACACTCTCTACTATTATTCAATCAGGAGGTTAATAAAATAGTCTAAGCCCTGCGACAATTTGAGATTGGCGGGACGTAGCGCTCTATCCAGAGAATTTCGCGAAATTTTCCTGATTTTTCAATGGAACAATTCGTCCCTGGTACTTTCCGAAGCGCAGAATTCAATTGTGGAAATCGAAATTTGCTGGGAGTCAGTTTGAACACAGGCATGCACAAATGGGAACTTATTGGCGCAAAGGCCTGTGTAGCATTCACATCATGTAGGTGGCCTGCAGGAATTCGCATTGTTCAACCTCGTTTTCGAGTTTTTCTTTACATTTTATATCCTACTGTATATAATTCGGCTAATATCACGTGTCCGTCACGGGGAGAGAGGACTGGAGCCAAGAAAGAGATGCCTACGACAGTGCGGCGTACGCTAGCCGGATTTCTTTAAACTTAGCCATGGGCGATTGCTGGTGAACTATATCCTTGGCGGCGGATCACCAAAGTACTCAGCGAGCAGGCGTGCTCTAGACGTCATTCAACGCGCGCCAGGATTCGGGAGGCGTGCTGAAGACGTCGCCCAACCTGCGTAGGGATTCAAAAGACGTGCTGGAGACGTCGTCCAACGTGGACAGACATTCTGGGTAATACCAGTAGGAGGGTTACCAGTGAAGAGGGGATAAGCAAAGGGAGACCACTAGAGGGAAGGGGGAGGTGAATAAGGGTGGACCAGCATTTCCCCTCTATATCGTCCAATTTCAGTCAGGTTTCTGAACACGGGTCATAGACGTCGCGGCAACGTGGTGACACGTGAGTCGGGATGGGTCGGGACTCAATGTCACATATGCGTGCTTGAGTCCCATTCCATTTCTTCGCCAGCGCCCAGGTAAGGAAGTATTAGCGGGGAGAGGAAGAGAGAGGTAGAGAGAGTCGGAGAACATCTCCTACATATTTATTTCACTCTAAAAGGAAGAGATTCGTGCTCTACGCCAAGTTTGGGCGAAAACGGTGACCATGGCCTTACCATCAATCATCTTTACCTACTTTAATTTAACATACTCCAGCGTAATACGGAAAACGGATGTCAGATTCGTGATCATCATCCCAAATAATCCCCCTTGGAGAAGTTTGGGCGAAATCGGTAATTATGAATTCGACGGCTCTAGTCACCCGTACCTACCGTAACCTACCGTAATTGGCCGAAAATTTAAAAAACTGATGTCAGATTCGTGATCAGCACCCCAAATAACTTCCCTGGGCAAGGTTTGGGGCATGTCGGTGATTATGATCTCGACATCTCTAGTACCTGCTCTAACCCGTACCTGTTGGAAGGTCATGGTTTAACACTCGCTGAAAAGCACAAACATTGTACAATTCAGAAACTAAGAAAAGTAAGTGAAGCAGAGCTCACTGAAACCTTTATTTGACAATTTAGAGTGAAACAAATGTGAAGGAGGTGTCTATGAAGCAAGCCGATTTAAACTGCCATTTTTGACTTTCACGACACTACTTTCATGACTCTAGAGATCGAGGACAAGTCGAAAAATTTTTTCGTTCAAACCTTGACCAAAGTGGTTATTTGGGGTGCTGATCACGAATCTGACACCGGTTTTTCAAATTTCGGTCGATTACGGTAGGTTCCGGTAGATGCCGGTGACAGTGCAATACCGTTCTCCCAATTTCGAAGGCCCGTAGTTCTTTGGGTTCAAGGACTCAGCAAAACGAAACATGTTTTTCTATTATATGAAGGGTGGAGATTCTGGTGGCGATGTCCGTTCCTCCACGTGGTGCCACTGGAAACTGCTCGCTCTGCGAGCTAAGCTAATCACGGACATTCGAATGCAGGCGACAGGCCCTTGTGACAGGCCGGTCTACGAAGACCCATGTCACATCACATGGAGTATGATAAGTCAAGTTTCTCGAGATAGTGCTACGGCGTCCGCGGGAGCCGACTTGCACTCGCAGAGCCCGGCGAGTGTGAGAAGTATGCGAGGGTCCCTGATGCGAGGACAGCATCAGGGGGGCAATTGAGCTAGTCCGCAAGTCCCGTAACGTAAGCAGGACCCGCGTGGCTACGCTGAATGTGGGTACGTTGACGGGCCGCTCGGGCGAGTTGTTTGAAGCACTGGAGCGAAGAAGAGTTGATTTCTGTGCGGTGCAGGAAACGAGGTGGTCCTGCCGCAAGTCAAGGGACATAGGACGTGGCTTCAAGGCCGTTCTATGTGGAAGTCCCAGGACCACCAGCGGTGTCGGAATAATCGTCTCCGAACGATTTCGTGACTCGATTGTAAGCGTCGAGCGCTTTGACGATCGATTGATGAAGATCGCTGTCGCCGCTAAGGAGCGACTCTATCACTTCTTCTCTGCGTATGCTCCGCAGACTGGCTGCTCCAGTCAAGCCAAGGATGAGTTTTGCAACCTGCTTGATGAGAAGACAGCAGAGGTACCGTCGAAAGATGTCATCATAGTAGCTGGTGACCTTAATGGGCACGTAGGTGCTGCGAAGGACGGGTACAGCTGTCATGGTGGTTTCGGATACGGGTCTCGTAACCCCGATGGTGAGCGTATTCTTGAGTATGCGGAATCGCATAGCCTTACCGTTGTGAACACCGTTTTCCGAAAACGCGACTCCCACCTCATCTCATATTATAGTGGGGGCTCCAAGTCTCAGATAGACTTTGTCCTTGTGAGAGATCGCGACCAAAGTCTTGTCACAGATGTGAAGATCGTGCCGTATGAGACGTTCGCCCCAGAGCACCGACCGCTGATTTGCACCCTAAAGGTCGCCTCTCCGAGGCTGAAGCCGATCGAGCGATGCGGTGCTGCAAGAATCAAGTGGTGGCGAATGAAAGAGAAGGAAGCATCTGTGATTTCTCGCGTGCGGTTACAGTTACGACTGTCGATGAAACTTGGAAGAAAGCAACCGACGCGATACGCCAAGCTGCAAGGTTGTAACTCGGCACTACGAAGCCTGAACGACGCAAAGTCGACAAGCAGGCATGGCTGTGGACAAACGATGTGAAAGCGAAGGTTCGAGAGAAGAAGTCGCTGTATCATGTGTTTCTCGGCGACAGAACAGCCGACAACTGGCAGGAGTATCAGAAGGCGAAAAAGGCTGCAAAGAAAGCCGTGGCTGTTGCGAAAACCACTCATTATGGTGATGTCTACCGAAAGCTCGAATCGCGCGATAGTGAGCGGTATTTGTACCGACTTGCTGAGACCCGCCATCACCAAACCGAGGATATTGAAAAGTTTGTTGGCATCAATGATGAGAGCGGCCATCTTCTGACAGACGGCAAAAAGGCGCTGAAGGGATGGCGTGATTACTTGAGGAAACTTCCACTATGGAATTTCCTCATCCGGCCATCCTTTCTGTGGCTTCTGTTCACGGTCCTGTTCACAAGATCACCGTGGAGGAAACAGAAGCGGCTCTAAAGAAGATGAAGCCATGCAAGGCGACAGGACCGGATGATCTGGCAGCCGATGTTTGGAAGTCGAAGCTCTGGTATCCTGCTGAATGGTTGGCTGAGTTCTTCAACCAGGTAGTAAAGGAGATGAAGTACCGGAGTGTTGGCACAACAGTACGACGATTCCGATCTGGAAGAAAAAGGGCAGTCCTGCGGACTGCTTCAATTACCGTCCGATTCGCTTGCTTTCGCACAGCATGAAGATCTTCGAGCGAATCCTCGATAGAAAAATCCGTGAAATCGTCAAGCTCTCCGACAACCAGTGCGGCTTTGTGTCTGGTTGTGGAACCATTGATGCTATACATGCCGCCCGCCTCCTGGTGGAGAAGCATCGCGAGAGACAGAAGCCGGTGTATATCGCCTTTCTCGACTTGGAGAAGGCTTTCGACCGCGTACCGCGTGAGGTCATATGGTACACCTTGCGACGACACAACGTACCTGAGGAAGTTATAGAGTGGGTGCGGATGCTCTACTCTTGCCCAAAGAGTAGAGTGCAAGCTACAGCTGGAACCTCAATGGAGTTTCCCATCTCTGTTGGGGTGCACCAGGGTTCTGCGCTTTCTCCACTCCTCTTTGTTGTCGTCATGGATGCCATTACGCGAGATCTTCAGCAGCCTGTTCCATGTACGCTGCTTTATGCTGATGACGTGATGCTCAGCGATAGCGTCTGACGGCGGTCTGATGGTTGAAGTGAACTCACGCGTGAGTGCAGCTTGGTCCAAGTGGCGTTCGCTGACTGGCGTGCTCTGCGATAGGAAGATACCAGAGCACCTGAAGTCGAAGATTTACAGAGCCGCCGTGAGCCCGGTAGCGATGTACGGCGCTGAGTGTTGGCCTGCGACTAAGGAAGTTGAAACACGCCTCAGCGTCATGGAGACGAAGATGCTGCGCTGGACTGCTGGAGTCACGCGCATGGACAGCATCAGAAATGATGCTATTCGGCAGAAGTTCGGTGTCGCGCCGATAGCGGACAAGATGCGCGTAGCTCGCTTGCGATGGTGCGGCCACGTTCTGCGTGGGAAAGAAGACAGCGTCCGCAAGATTGGCCTTGAGTTGCAAGTATCTGTAAAGTGGCCTAGAGGACGCCCGAAGCAGTGTTGGTCCGATACGTTACACACGGACATAAAAGTAGCTGGTGTCCACCCTGGTCAAGCGCAGGATCGGGGAAGGTGGCGTCGTAACACCAGAAGAGCGGACCCCGCGACGATGCAAGACAAACGCTGAAGAATGAGAAGAAGAAGAAGAGGCCATGCATCCGATTAGCTCGTCGCGTTTTTTATTTGATTGATAGTATGAGTGGCGCTTATAGTATGATGCTCCAAGTTGAAGAATGTGTGTTCTTTGCAATTGTTTTTGTTGTGTACTACAGGTGTAAAATTGCATTCAAGCAGAAATTTTGCTATCAATCAACTAAACATCGTGATGTCTTAGACGTGGGAATGGCGAAATCTTTATGGCACAAAAACTGCCGCCTTTCTTCTTTCTAGAACAAGCTTCAAACCATTATTTTCCCCAAAATTTAAAACCTTATAAAATTTCAAACAACATTTTCAGTAGGTAAATTAAATATTGAAGCAATCAATCTGAAATTCTTCATTGAACAAAAATTCTCCCATCCTTTTCGTAGAGTCACAGGTTTAACGTGGAAGCAGCTCGCTTTGATTTAGTAGATGTTCAGCTTGATTTCAAAAGCGTTAGACATGTTTAGAAAAGTGTCCAATTTCGCGTGATAATCGCATGTGACTGTTCATGTGCCACCTCATCACGGTGAAGGGGTAAGCATACATGGGCGGCTCTCTTGTATCCCTGCCAGGAACATTTGAGCAACCAGACCACCGCCACAGCTCACACAACTAAGCCCGCGTCCCAGTCCTCTGAGCGCCGGAGGTAGTCTTCTACGACGTCGGTTGAATCCACCTCCGGCGAGGGGCCTAATCTCGAAGTTAAACTATAAGGACGTCATTGGAATCGGACTACCGAAAACCCCTTCCCATCACGACACGGAAACTGCCTATTCGTCTGCACTTATAACTGCCGTTCGATCGCATCTGAGCAGGATCTTCGGACACTGCTTTACAGAAGCCGCAACATCAAATACGACGTTATCGCTCTGCAGGAAACGAAAGGCAAAACGGAAACCATAAGAAGAACCGACCACAACGAGCTTCTCATTACCGGAGCTAAGGTGGAGAGAAAAGATATTGGTGTCAACTCGACAGTGCACAGCTAGTAGACTCTTACAAGATCATCAGTCCGCGAGTAGCTTTTCTGCGTCCGGAAACCAAAGATCAAGGAACCATGTCCATCATAAATGGATATGCTCCAACATTTACGGCACAGACGAAGAAAAGGAGGAATTCTGCAAGCTATTAGAAAGGACTGTCAACGACGAGAAGAGCTACTACAAAGTTGTTGTAGGGGAGTTTAACGCTGCCATCGGTACGAACGATCACGACGAATGGAGGCTAGGACCACATGGAACTTTCCCAAGGAACGAAAACGGAGAGCGCCTGATAGACCTCCCATCCGCGTGCTGTCTCTTCCATGGAAATTCTATGTTTAAGAAGCCGTCAAACCGGCGATGGACCTGGGAAAACCCAAATGAAGAAACGCGTTCGGAGGTCGACCATGTTCTTACAAACAGACGCTGGTGTCTGCTCGACGTCTCCGTGCTGCTTCATTTAACACCGGCTCGGATCACCGTCTTGTCCGTGCGAAGCTCACTCTCAAAAAGAGGATGTTCAAGCGTGACACTCATAAACCGCCGCCAGTGAGGATCCCCACATTCAGGTCTGAGGAGTTGGAATATGCAATAAAGTCGTATGATTAGAATCTTCTTGAAGATCCATCGGAAGACTACGACCTTCTTTCCAAAGGACTGTTGAAATAATGCTAGCAGCTCTTGCGAACCTACATAACAATTCTACTGCTACACTGACCGTGAGCGGTCGTGTGTACTTAGCATTGCCTCAGTTCTACCAGGTATATCTATTGTCTTTCCCTCCAGTTTCAGCTGTTTTGTATGCCGCCGGCTAAGACGCAGCGAGGACCAAAATCTGGCGTTTCATCGTCTCAGCCATCTCAAAACTCCACATCAATTCCTACTATACCGCCAATGGACACCGTGGCTTCACTTCATCTCGCTGATATGTCGGTTAGCCTGTTGATCAATAAGGCTTTAGAAATTAACAAAGACCCAACAGTTAAGCAACTTCTCATTGCTGCCAAGGAAAAGATTCAAAGCGAATTTTCCGACTTTATTGAGCGTGAGAAACGCGGACGGACTATTGTTGTAAGTGGTATCGAGGAGGAGCCAGTGCAGACTCGTCCCTCTGAACGCCAACGCATCCTTGAAGAGAAAATCTACGGGGTTCTTGATGCCGCTAACATTGAATGTCGACCTACCGAGATCTACCGTATGGGAAAAGTTGATCCTAAGCGCCCACGTTTAGTTAAAGTGGTCCTGCCTTCGCATACACACTGGCGTATGGCGCTTGCAAATGCGCGCTTGCTACGTCAGTCAGGACTACAAAACGTCTATATAAGAAGGAGTATGACAGCAGAGGAGAGACAACGGGACTATGAATTACGCCAAACGGCGCGCGACCAAAATAAGAGCCTTGGTTATAAAGAATGGGTTGTATACAGGGATAAACTTGTTCGCGTTTCGGAAATTCATGGTATTCATTCGGAAAACTCTCAATCTCGCACGGCTGCTCCCCTGCAATAAAATGTAGTTTGCTTAATGCTCGGAGCTTATGCAATAAAATAGACCATTTACATTCGCTTCTATATATTAATGACCTAGATTTAATATTTATAACCGAGACGTGGCTCACTGATAAAATTCAGGACTCAGAAATCGTGGGCGGCCTTCCATACTCCATTTATAGAACTGATCGTAACCATGGTAAAGGAGGGGGTGTTTGTTGCCTCGTTAAAACTGATCTATATGCTGACTTCGTAGAACACGCACCTCCCAAAGCAGCAGAAGTGCTTTGCATTGACCTATTTCTTCCGTTGACATACACCCGTATACGTTTCATCACTGTTTATAGGCCCCCGAATTCCACCCAAACAGACGACAATTCGCTTCTTGAGCTGCTTCGAGACTTGTCTTGCGTTCATGCTAGCACTATTTTAGTTGGTGATTTCAATCTTGATGTTGACTGGGTCACTACTACACCTCTAAATTCAAGTGCTAGGGCCTTTCTTGACTTTTTTCGGAATTCAGATTTCACACAGTTTGTAAAAAATCCCACACACAGCAACAAAATTCTTGATGTCGTTTTCTCATCCATCCAGAACATTCGTAATGTAACCTCACTTCCACCACTAGCGACATCTGATCATGCTATCGTAAAATTCGAAATCACCTCAACCGTTAGTCGAATGAAAAATTTTCCCGTGCCAGATTTTTCAAGAATAGACTTTTCTGCACTGAATCAATATCTGTTCAATATTAATTGGCTCAATCTATTCGATCAATACTCTTCTGTGAATGATGTTTATCATCGTTTCTGCCTAACCCTTTATAATGCACTTGCGTTGTTTGTTCCTTTCAAAATTCCAAAATGTTCGCGCATCACCTATCCACTTCATATCACAAATTTACTGCATCAAAAAACTAGACTTTATCAACAATTACCTAATCCACTTTCCAATCAACTTTATAGAAAAGTTTGCACCGACCTGCACTATCATCTTAAAAAATTTCTTGCTAATTATGAGCATCGCATATCAAAAAAAGCATCTCTTAATCATTTTTACCAGTATCTGCAGAACAAAGTGAGACCTGCTGCATCGTTATCTACTTTAATTGATCATAAGGGTAATCGCTATATTGATGACAACGAGAAAGCAGAAGCGCTTGCGCAGTATTTTGCTAGTGTCTTCACTGCAGACTGTCCTTCCAGTGAATCTCAATTGGGTATAAGCAATTATACTCGAGAATTTTTCAGCGATCTGTACTTTTATCCTGATGAGGTGTCTGCCGTGTTAAAAAGACTTCAGCCATCAATAAGTGAACCCTACGATGGTCTTCCGCAAATATTGTACCGCAAATGTTACCTTTCCCTATGCAAACCGCTAGCACATCTGTTTAATCTTTCCCTCTTCTTAGGAGAAGTTCCACAGTTGTGGAAACATGCCATTGTTAGAGCTATTCCAAAATCATCAAAGAGCAATGATCTCAGTAACTTTCGACCTATAAGTCTGACGCCTGCTCCAGTAAAGGTGATGGAAAGATTAATAAGAGACAAACTTGCAGCCTGGTTGAACAGAATCTCCTTTATTCCTCGCGAACAACATGGCTTCTTATCTGGTGCTTCTACCACTACTAATATACTTGATTCCATTTATGATTGGGGCAAAGCTATTAACAATGGCAAGTCAGTAGAAATCATATACCTTGATTTTTCTAAGGCGTTTGATAAGGTATGCCATGGTAAGTTGATAGAGAAACTTAGCTTTGCTGGCATACGTGGTAAACTGTTAGAGTGGTTTAGATCGTACTTATGTGACAGGTTTATGACAGTTAAAGTAAGACACTGTTTTTCGAGAAATTACAGATGCTCTAGCGGAGTACCTCAAGGGGCCGTTTTATCACCACTTCTTTTTTTAATGTACACTCATGATTTGCCAAAAATCCTCACGTCCCATCCTGCTATTAGTGTCAAGGCTTTTGCTGACGACGTAAAAATCTACGCTACATATGACAGCTCAAACAGGTCAGATGTGCATGAAGCTCTTGTCAATGCAGTTGAAAGACTAAACGTATGGACTAGTCAATGGAACCTCCCACTCAACGTAAACAAAACTATGGTGATGCATTTTGGTAACACTGCTCCTATGGATTTCTACGTCAACGGTGTTGCTATGTCGAGATGTACTATTGTCAAAGACCTGGGAATAACGTTTGATGCTGATCTCAAATTTTCTAAACATATCGACTGCGCAACAAAAAAGGCATATAGAGCCATATTCATGATTTTCCGTAATATCAAATGTTCTGATGTGCCACTACTACTACGACTCTATAAGGCTTATGTATTGCCTCTTGTCGAATACGGCACGCAGGTTTGGTATCCTGTTCTCAAAAAAGATGTTTTGAAAGTTGAACAAATACAAAAACTCTTTACCCGAATTTTATGGTACCGATTCACTGAATGTTCCGATCCTTCTGAACTGCCAAACTACAAAGAGCGCTTGAAAATGTTTTCCTTGCGTTGCCTAGCATGTAGAAGACTACTGGCTGATCTAACGCTTTGCTATCGCATTCTAAAAAGAGAGGTTAAACTGTCTGCAAGCAAATATTGGATATTTCGAGCTAGTAGCCCTAGAATGAACAACTTCAATATCCAATATAATAGAATCCATAAAAAACATTTTTCTACTGTCTACAATTCGTTTTTTCCACCGCTGCGCAAGACGTGTAAGTCTTCTACCAGCTGAACTGTTCCAGGCGAGATCAGCTATCATTTTTAGGCGCAATTTAATGAGGTTAGATCTTCCGCACTTACTTAGAATCGACCATTTTTGTTAACATTTAGATTCTTACAGACACCACGCTTGCTACTCTCTTTGCTAGATGACTGAAGCTCCAGTGCACACTATTCGTTCATGGTCATGACTACCATTCGACAACAGGAAGAGTAAAGCTCCGAATCTCATATGGGAAGCGAGAATCATGATAAACCCCTTAATTATGTAGCTCCTGGCTTGAATGTTGTATGGTGATTCTCGTTCCACCACCTCACAAACAATAAGAATCGTAACTCGCAACAGAAAATCTCATTACTCTCTTCAATGTTCAACTGTTTCTTAAGCTTGAAATAATAATTTATTGTTTCAGATATGGTATCGGCACTGAAGCATTAGCACGTTACAACTTCATCATCCTTATCTCAATATCATTATCACAATCTCTCTTCCAAAGTCTCTACTTTCTATTTTTGCAGTTGAGAGCTTTTTGCTGCGACCTTACGATTCATTGAAATTCGCATCAGAGATAAACATGGAATCGAGAAACACTCAAATTCCGTTAAATGTTATGCTTTTCTTCGATTACGTTCCTTTTCTTGTATAGCGCACAAACATGTGCAATAAATAAATAAATAAATAAATAAATAAATAACCGTCTGCTTCAAGACTTAGCGCACGTGCGATTAAACTCTTGGAGCAAAGAAGAACTGTCAAACGCGATTCTAATGCTTCCCATCTGAAAAGAGTCATCATCTTGAAGGCTTGTCGAATTGCGAATTGCAGTGAAGGAGTCCATTCAAGCCTACAGAAGATTGAAGCTGTTAGAAGCCGCTGGGAAAGGTTTAAGCATAAAGCGCTGCAAGCGAGATCTCCGTGTTCAGAAGGCAAAAATGTCAGCCTTTTTTAGATAGAAATGGACAAACGTCTCGAAGAGCGATGGAGGCCATCGTTCAAGAATTCTACACAGATCTGTTTCGTTCTTCCATCATTGTCCCGAAATGCTTGATGCCACCAACTGAGGAGGTACCTCCCATACTGGAATCAGTCCTGGTGTTCCCGCTATAGAACGAGATGAGGTGGGAATCGCGTTTACGAAATACGGTGTTCACTATGGTGAGATTGTGCGATTCCGCATATTCAAGGATACGCTCACCATCTGCGTTACGAGACCCGTATCCGAAACCACCATGACAGCCGTACCCGTCTTTCGTCGCGCCGACGTGCCCGTTGAGGTCACCAGCGACTATGATGACATCTTTCGACGGTACCTCTGCTGTCTTCTCATCAAGCAGGTTCCAAAACTCATCCTTGGCTTGATTGGAGCAGCCAGTCTGCGGAGCATACGCAGAGAAGGAGTGATAGAGTCGCTCCTTAGCGGCGACAGCGATCTTCATCAATCGATCGTCAAAGCGCTCGACGCTTACAATCGAGTCACGAAATCGTTCGGAGACGATTATTCCGACACCGCTGGTGGTCCTGGGACTTCCACATAGAACGGCCTTGAAACCGCGTCCTATGTCCCTTGACTTGCGGCAGGACCACCTCGTCTCCTGCACCGCACAGAAATCAACTCTTCTTCGCTTCAGTGCTTCAACCACGAGCGGCCCGTCAACGTACCCACATTCAGCGTAGCCACGCGGGTCCTGCTTACGTTACGGGACTTTCGGACTAGCTCAGTTGCCCCCCGATGCCGTCCTCGCATCAGGGACCCTCGCATACTTCTCACACTCGCCGGGCTCTGCCAGTGCAAGTCGGCTCCTGCGGACGCCGTAGCACTATCTCGAGAAACTTGACTTATCATACACTATGTGATGTGACATGGGTCTTCGTAGGCCGGCCTGCCACAAGGGCCTGTCGCCTGCAATCGAATGTCCGTGATCGGCTTAGCTCGCAGAGCGAACAGTTTCCAGTGGCACCACGTGGAGGAACGGACATCGCCACCTGAAGCGTGCTGGCATCGTTTACATTTTATATCGACAAAAATTGACGGAGCAAGATCAGCAATTCAGGAGCAGCACCTCCAGATTCGACCACCCGACGCTTTTCCCGCAAGCCCGCCCCCCACAGCCACTCCGCCATCCGGTCCCTTCGCGTTGGTGGTGAGCGGCGCACCTCAATGTTCCACTTCGGTCACTGTACGGCTAACAAGCAACTTAAGAAATCGCTGTAATTCCGCTATTGTTCCTGCCCCAAACCTTTTGCAGGTTAGATTCTGACCACAGCATGACAGTTCCAGGCGTCAGTTCTGCTTTATCGGCCCGTATTGAAGTGAAATGGTTTTTTTGCAATTTTTGACCTACCCAGATGTCCGCAGGAAATTTGGAAACCACTGCAGTGCTTCTCAGACAACGCTCTACAACCCTATTCAGGTCACTTTTAACATTGCCACGGGAAGTTCATTGACCTCCCTTGTAAGAGAGAATATGCGCGTTCTTCACAATTGTATTTGTTGCATTGCCTACAGGTATGTATAAATCAACATATAAATACAACCATTATATACATAACACAAATCTATGCAAGCAGAATTCCCTTTTTCTATTTCACGTTTCAACTAGACAAAAAACTACATAGCACGTTACTCATATAAAGGTGTCCATGTGAACAGCATTTACTCTATCAATCAAACAAAAATCGCGACGTGACTAAAATTTTCGAGCGCATTGCGCAATCCAGTTTTATAGTACACTATGTGGTTGCTGCTTTTCTGCGCTTCAAAACAGAATTTAATTTGTTATATTTTCACCAAAAGTAAAAAATTTATAAAATTATTACACTCATTCGGGCAACTAAAGTAAAAAAAATCAAAAAGAATTATTCTAAATTTTCCTTGAGCAAACACTTTTTCTAACCATTTTTTTGAGTCTGTAGTTCAACCTGTATGAAGGTTGTTTCAATTCGGAAGAGTTCTCTTTGATTTCAAAAGTCTTAGGCAAGCTTAGAAGAGGGTCCAATTTGACGTGAAAAGTGTCCAATTTCCTTTGAATAGTGTCCAATTTGATCTGAAAATGGTGTACATATTGACGTTTTGAACGTAGATGACAACGACTGCTCATGCAGCTGCCTGGGCAAGGTGATTATTATCTCTGAGAATAGGAAAATTAGAGAATTTCATAATAAAAACACTCTAGTGTCTCCCAACTTCTCTCCTCTTGGAACGTCGGCATTGTTAGTTCCTAACGTCAGTAATGTATTGTGTCATGCAAGGTTTTAGGGGAAATCCTTTAGTCATCAAGGCCTAATGTTTCGACGTTTCATCGTCTTCAGAGGCCTGAACATGAATGTAACTTTTTAGACCTGACTATTACTAGCAGAAGGTAAAATATATACTAAACAATATAATAAAACTGATTATTTCGACTTTAAAGTGAATAGGTTTTCCCATTACGATTCTTTTACAAGTGAAGGCTTAAAAAGTTATACAGAAAAAAAATAATTTATACAGAAACCTTACGGATTTAAAGGAATTGTAGTCGTAAAGAAGATTTCATTGGTAGACTCACTATGCTCATTGACACTCTTATAGAATTAGGATACCAAGAAGAAATTATCCTGAAGGCGATGCTTAGATGCACACTAAAAAAACAAATGTATTAGTTATACATATGAAATTTTTGATACTTACAAAGAAGCTAATACATTTACTAGAAACCTACTTAACCTTTCTATTTAATAATGTTGAATATTATTCTATCCTATAAAATTATAACTTAGAGAAATTATGTTTACTCATTTTCAGTCCACCTCTAACCCTTGGTTCGTTCTTCTTGATCTTTAGTTGACCACTTCTCGCCGTGTTCTGACCTAGGGATCCTCTATATAAACCCGTCCGGTAGAATAGGTTGTACCACTCTCCCTGCCCTACTGACGATCCTCCGGGAAATTGCTGGTGGTACTTTGATTATTCTTCTAATCTATTATATCCTGTATAGGGCTCAGAGGTGAAACAGGATATTATAGACAGCTGTTTGGGATACGGTTAATATCGTCGTATGTCAAGTGTTAATTGTTCAAACTGGTGATACATACATCCAGAGGGCAACCAGGGATGTATGTGGGGACCAGGCCGAGTTAGCTAACAATTACAGTTATATGTATAATTCCTTACACTTAGTTCTCGGCACATTCAGCCCACAGGCCGGTTGGCCATACTCAGACCGGTGGTCGTATCTATCCGGTTGGATAGTTTTTATAACTTTTTTGAAATAGTGCAACTGTAGTCACTTGCTTTATCTTTTTTCACCATTCACAACAGTTGTAACAAGTTTTATTCTCACTCATTTATAAAACAGTTAGAACCATGTTTTTTAAAACTGTTAGATTATGCATTTAGGCTTCTCTGTTCGGCTTCCTTTTCACTGATTCTTCGGGAATCGTTGACAGATGGCTCTCTTCAAACGGTCTCTTGCGCGTTATGCTTCCCTCCTAAACATACTTTGATTAGATATTTCTATAAGTAAGTGATACATATATAGTAGTAAACCTCAAAACTTAACTTACCTCATGGGTATTTTCCGCTCCCAGACCCGGTAACTCTAATGGTCCTAGGTGCTTCAGGCCTCCCTATAATTTAAATAGTTAAAAAATTATATATATGGTTATTTAAATATTAAAAATTTATTAAAAAATAAAAAAATAAAAAAAGAAAAATAAAAATTGTATTAAAAATAAAATATATAAAAAATATAATAAATATAATAAAACAAATAAATAATAAATAATTAAAAAACTGTTGCAACAATTATTGTTTTACTAACAATAGTATCTACAATAATAATAGAAAACAATAACATGGAAAACTTAGTATTACCTCTTTCCTAATTTTATCGTCGATTAGAGCATTCAACGAAATGCCATGCCAGTCCTCGAAACTTATATTGAGTCGTTTGCCCAATACGATCGGATCAAAAGTCTGAATTAAACAATTTGTTTAACTACAATACATATTGATAAAATTTTACTACTTACTCCTATGTTCTTCAGTTGTATATGATCCCTTTCTATTTTCATTGGGATCGGTGCCTTTCCATGACTTTGATACAACTGTTTAATTTTATTTCGTACGTAGAGGCTAAACAAGGAATATTTATCATAATAATATAATTATATTATTATAAATAAAATTTAAAAATTACATATATATAATTTACAAATTTAATTTTCCAAAAAAAAAGGTAAAATAATTATATTATTTTTCCAGCAATTATTTATAAGAATTTCAATTAACTCACAAATAAACATAATTAAGAAATAATTTAATTTAAAGGTTAATAATATTTATAAGATTAAAAACATTTAACAACTTTTTTAAACTAATACTTAACCTTTGTATTATCTACTCACCACAGGTTCTCCTTGTCTTTATTGAATAGACTCTTCTCTTGGATCAGTCGCATGTTCCAATTATTTTTGGTGTTCAGCTCGTTTAGATGGCGGTAACCAGTTCGTTTAAACCAGGTCCAAAACTCATAGGACATTTTTACCTGAAATAAATTTTACGTGAATTTAATTTATACTTGTAGTAATACTTCACAATTTTGACTGTTCACTTACGCGCATCGAGAAGGTAGCGTTTGTTTTCCCAATCGGGATAGGCCATGCAATAGGAGAACGATCAGCGTGATTGTCATACCTTAATCAGTTAGTTTTGACTATGTATTTACGATAAATATAATGTCACTAACCTTATCAAATCCGGTATCTCAATATGAATAAGTTCCTGGATGTCGGTTCTTCGTAGTTGTGATGGTATGTTAATGATACGACAATATTCTTTCAGTATTCTACATTGAAATTGGTCATTGTATTTAGCACGTCTTTCGGAGTCCTCGTTATTGTAGATGCCTTAAAATTTACCTTATGGTTCTTGGTTTCATCTTGTTACATTATATTTACACACCCAATTTAGTTTCTTCCTCATTCAAATCAGTGCCAGAATTCTTCTGTCCTCACAGTTGGTGCGTCTTTATCCTTCTCTAACGCCTTTTCTAAAAGAATAATCTGAATTTTTAATAATGGATTACTGTCTAGAATTATAACGACGGATCGATAAATAATACAAATAAAAATAAATATGTAGAAATATAACTTTAATTATAAATAATTATAATAATATAATACAATAAATACAACAATAAAAAATATAAACATAAACATATATATAATATAATAATAAATAAATATAAACATAAACATTTATATAATCATTTATATATTAAAAATATTATTGCTATAAATAAAATAAAATACATATATACAATAATAATTATAAAAAATAATAATACTAAAAACAAATAAACAAATAAAATTGAAACTTATAATTATGTTAACCATATTCCTTGGTTCCGATTGTTGTTCATACACATATACTAATTAATATACTTATAAAATTACAATATAGTGGATTAATGATAAAATCAGGAAGTTAAGGTACAAGGACACAACAACAAAGAAGAATGGTAAGCTAACTAATCTTCTGTCGGGGCCTAAAATTTTGAAAATTTGTGTTGGTGCTATACGGTAATGGCGTGCATGGTAGAGGCCCTTTAATCTAGTTGGAGCAACTTTCTTTCAAATCAAAGCCAAAAATTTAGTGTTCATTTCAGTTAACGTACTTGTTTTTCAATTCTATTCTTCTCTATTATTACATAACAACAACTTTATTATAATTACAAATTGTATAAATATTACAATGTAACTTCATAGCACCATAACTCAATCCTTCAGTCATCGTACATTCTCAGACATTCGCGCACCACTAAAGCATAACCAATAGCACCACTAACGGCCCGAAGGAGGCCTTGCTGCACAATAGCACCACGTGCTGCATCGTGCAGCAGTGACGCTATTGTGCAGCAAAGCGCCAAGCAGTGGTGGGATAGTGATGCACTCTGTAGCACCACTGCTGCGGAGCGTGCAGCAGTGATGCTATTGTGCTGCAAACCGCATCGATCGCGTTGCAGCACGGTGCGCTATTGTGCTGCAAATTCTCTCTCGGGTCGTTAGTGGTGCCTTTGTGCGCCGGTAGTGGTGCCCCATTAGTGTTGGAGTAGTGGTGCAGTTTTCCAGTGGCAACTGCGCTCCAATGCGCGTGCGTGCGCAGTCGCGCGCCGGCGCGTGCGCGGCAGGATTTCGAACCGCCATTTGTAGTTCCCCGCCGGTCAGCGCGGTATCGTGGTTACTTTTCTTTTTTCCGTCGGTGTGCCTGCTCTTTCTCTAGAGGATTTGGGGAGAGATTCGGTCGAGTTGAGGGCCCAGAGTGACATGTAAGTATTACAGAAGCATTTGGCTGCAAATCGGGCCGGGGGGGGGTGAACATGGCCTGCCGTGGCCTGCGGCGGCGAGTGCATTTACATTCGCATGTACATGCAGCCAATGTAAATGCAGTCTTATATCATTGTCTCGAATACATATCCGTGTGTGATATGCTTCCGGTTGGGAAAGGGAAGAAACTCCAAGGTGCAGGCAATTTTAACACGGACGCGTCAGTGGAGGCACACCCTGGAGTCCCTTCCCTGCCGAAATCTGTCCTCTCCTCCGCGTCAGCGGTCTCGTGGTTTCTTTTCGTTTTTGCGTTCGGTGTGTCTCCTCTCTCTAGAGGATTCGGGGACATATTCGGTCGAGTCCCAGAGTGACGTGGAAGTATTACAGTAGCATTTGGCTGCAAATCGGGCCGGGGGGGGGGGGGGGTGAACATGGCCTGCCGTGGCCTGCGGCGGCGAGTGCACTTACATTCGTTGCATGTATACATGCAGCGAATGCAACGAGTGCATTTGCATTGTAACTTTTTCGTCTGGAAGGGGTAACGGTGGAATCCCTTTCGGGGGGGGGGGGGGCGGGCACTCCATTATGAACTGTTAACGGTAGCTACGCATCAATACATACAACACACAATATAACATATGAATGCCTTTACTTACCTGTACCCTCCCTTTGAAATGCCCGAGCATTACGCTGAAATATTAAAAAGTTTTACTACGGAACTATGGGTAGGCTACGGTAGTGATCCAAAAGTCTATTTGCTTTGGAAATAGATCGCAAAACGCTACCCACTAATTGGTTAAGGTAATAACGTTGCATTAATGAATTTTCGCAGCTTTATAGTATTGTAATTGTTTCAGGTTTCTGGTCAATTTACTGTGTTTCATTACTCCCTCCCCCCCCCCCCAACTAGAATAGCAATTTAGAAAACCGATTCTTGTATTAGAAGGATAGCAATTTGTAAGGTAAGCATATATATTATTTATGTTGTGGTGCATTGTATGTGTTGATGCGTAGCTACCATTAACAATTCATAATGGACTAGCCCCCCCCCCCCCCCGAAAGGGATTGCACCATTTGTCCTAGGTTTTCCCAGGGAACTAGGTTTTCCCAGGAAACGCTGCAGCTTCGAAACTCCCAGCAAATAAAATTAGCCCTTCAAGAACACTATTAGCAATTTCGATGGAAGGCGTTCAGCTGTGTCCTTTGCAGTCTCTTGAAATGGTTCCGCGAATTACACTGTCTTACTGCATTATGTAGACTGTCTTATCGATTGTCTGGGCACCTCATGCCATTGTTTAGACCAAATAGCCCTTCAAACTGCCTTCATGGCAGATTGCCTCACGTAGAAGAATAATGCGTAGCGCACACCACGTATGCGCCATGCATTATTCTTCTATCAGATCTGTACATATGCCAGAAGAAATTCTGAATTAACCGGTTTCGAGTCGACGTCGCTCTTGTACGGCTCGCTCGTGAATGGCACACAGACCAACATAACATTGTTGTTGTTGTTGGTCTATGTGCGATGCGATTCCGTATTTTGAGCGCGTCGCTTATTCGAGGCCTTACTTATAAAGGCAGCTGTCTGTGCGCGTAAATTAGGGTGTGTAATGTGCCACTGCACACAGCTGCCTCATGACACCGTACTCTACGCCTAATTTAAGTACTATTTGATTCAATAGTGTTTTCTTCGTTTTTCGTTTTGTTTTTCCACCCCTACACTGGGATTCTGCTGGAACGATAGAAAACCCAAATACGAGAAATGGTCAACAAGCCAACTCCACGGCCCCCCCCCAGCCCGCCAACCCGTATTGCTTTGTGTGTTTGCACATAACATACCATACTGACGCGCCCAGTCGGCTATATTTATAAATAAGACCTTCAGTAAGCGTTCAGTAAGCGCCGGGCACCAGGAGAGACACAGGGATGGCTGGTATACCGCCCATGCTGCCTCCACCGCCACCTGCGAGGAAGCGGTCTATGAATGCGCTCACAGGTAGTCTTTTTGTCGGTGCTGGTGCTGCTGCTGGTACTCTCGACGGACGAGGAAGGAACGGCTCTCCTTCGACACATTCGCCTGAGAGGACTGATTTGGAGAATCGACAAGCTCCCGGTACGTTATCAGAACGGCTATCACTGTTTCGTCCTGTTCTTTTAGCCGAAAAATGGGCCGTTAAGGTGGTTCATTTGTCGGTTAGAAGAGTTACTTCTGTCTTCCTGTTCCTTTAGCCAAAAAGGTGGTTCTTCTTGTGCGTTCCCTTCCGTCTCGTGAGAGCAACGTTCACAGATTACACAAATTGTAGGAAAACGACTTGAAATCCTTGATGACTCACTGGAAAATACCCGCGAGAGCCGACAAACGTGATCACGTGACACACTGCACAGATTTCGCACGCATGTATTTCGCCACAGTAAGTGATTTTCACAAAGCATCTTTACCTGCTTTCGCACTGCGAATCCTGGTTTGACACTTTTATAGGCTTGCGACCCTGTCGAAGAGGTCAAGAAATGCGCGGTCCGCGTGTCGGGAAAGCACGCTAAAGATCGAGGAAGATGGATTTGCCTGCCAATATAAGAGACACACTAATTAGTAAGCCTACTGCGTTCGTAGAAAACAGACCAGCCGATTTCAACTGATAATATTAAGAGTGTTTCTTGGACGGCCTTAAAATGGGGCAGCCTGAGCTCGACCGAATGCCTGACGAGTTGGCGGCCCAACCTACTCAGTAAGTATAGTTCGACTAGTCAAAAATTAGTTAATTAATTAGTAATTCACTGTGTCTTCGCCGCAGAAAACCGAATTACAGATTCTGGTTGGATCTCGGCCCAACAAATGAAAGTAGAGCAGCTAAGCTCCTCGAAAGGCAGGCCACACGGGATGCGTGGACCAGTGCACTGAAATCTGCGCTGGGAAGGGCTCTGTAGGTCTCAACTTGTCTTATCAAAAGTTCACACTCACACCTCGTAAACTACTTAAATTACTTACTAATTTCAGGAACAACGTGCGCCAGTACGTTAAGAAAGGCAATGCGCTTGTTCCCGTAAGTGATCTTTTCACTTACTACACTATAAGCTAAATATATCTGCATACTATATACACACACGCATCTTATTATTTAATTTTTCAGAAGAAGAAGAGCAGGAACGCTAATGATTCATTTTTGTATAAAAATAGTGTTTTATTCCTGTGTAGTTTTATGAATCTCTGAAGTCTCCCATGAGAACTTTCGTTTCCTGAATTTGTGAGAAAGATTTCAGACTGTAGAGATTGTCTCCCATGTGAACTTTGAAATTTCCTTCATTTGTGAGAAAGATTTCAGACTTCAGAGATTCTCTCCCATGTGAACTTCGAAGTTTCCTGAATTTGTGAGAAAGATTGCGCTTCAGAAGTATTTTTTGTGAAGTCTTGTCGATTTGTAAACTTCCGCTTGTGAAGTTACAACTTTTGGCGTGAAGTTAATGTAGTGAATTATTTTTGTGAAGTCTGCTCAATTTCTGAACTCCCGGTTGTCAAGTTAGAACTTTTGTTGAGAAGTTCCTGTACTGTTATTGCTGCTCTTCGATTTTCTTCAAGAAACTGCTCTTTCTAAATGTTCACATGATAAGGATAAAGGATAAAGGACGGCGTTACTCAATCCCTTCTGGGATGCGCCAGCGCATTCTACTTCTACGGGATGTCGTGGAGACGACATGAATGCGTATTTGGCCATACAATGACTTGCGGTGGCCAGCCGATGAACAAGTCAGCGCTTTATCCTTCCCAGACGAGTCTGGTACCAATTCACCGACCCCGGAGGGATCGAAGGCTTGGTTGGCCTGGGCGGGAAATCCGAACCAGGAACCTGGTATCGGGTGCACGCGACAGTCGCGCCTCCTCCGACTGCGCCACACGCGCCCATGTTCACATGATGTTCGTGGTAAATGTTGAAAACTGAAGTAAATACTTATTGATTTTAATGTTTATTGATTTTTCAGAAGGGGAAATAAGTCCCTTGCAGAGAGGGCTGTGGCGGGCGGCGGGCAATGCCTTAGGGATAGGAGGGTCCCGCGCAGAAGGGGAAGCGGCCTTATCACGACAGGGCCGCGTCCCCTTATGCACGGGACCCTCCTATCCCTAAGGCATTGCCCGCCGCCCGCCACAGCCCTCTCTGCAAGAGCTCCCCTTGCAGCACAATAGCACCACTGCTGCAAGTCCCTACCTCCTTATCCCCAATTGGGGATAGGAGGAGACCTCCCCTTGCAACACAATCGCACCACTGCTGCAAGCCTGCGCCGTTCAATTTGCAGCACAATAGCGCTCTAGAAGCTATTGTGCTGCGTTCTGACTCCACGCTGCCGCACGAAAGCCACACATGAGGGTTTGTAATCGAACTGTCACTCGATCACTGGCGACTTCGTGCGCCGGTTAGTGGTGCGCGAATGTCTGAGTTAAGATTTAATACAATATCTTTGTTAAAATAACTATATATAACAACATTCTAGTTAACTTTATTAAATATATTATATATTAGTATATATAAATATAGGTATATTATACATGTGTATACATATATGTGTATTTATTTATATGTGTATATATGGTTGTATATAAATTAAAAATTACTTAAATAATTAAAAATATTGTTGAATAAATAAAAATTAATTTTAATATTCATATATAACAAATGAAAAAATTAATAAAAATAAGGTAAAAAATAATTATAAAAACAAAAATTAATTTTTTAGAAAAAATATATAAATAAATTAAAATATAAAAATGTAAATAAATAAATAACAATAAAAAAATTAAAAAATTATAACTAATTTAAAAGTTTTGATAATAATAATAATAATAATACAAAATGTATACTTGCCGTTACCTTGTATTTATAGGGTAATTTGCTTTTTTTCTCCTTTTCTTCCATCTTCATAACTATGCCGATGTGGTTATAAATGTAGCTACTGGCAAGGGAGGGTAAGTACTACGCTTTCGGCATAGCTATTCTTCGGGAGCGCCAACCCCGGGAGGCAGCCCCTCCAAAACCTCTGGTAACCTTCCCACTCGCTAGGGACTTGGCCGTCCCTACCGTTTGATCATGGCCAAAAACAACCACAGTCACTACTTCCAACGCCACTAACCCTTACTTTTAGGTACAACATTTTTATAAATAAAGGTAGATGGCAAGAATAATATATAAAAATTTTGGTACACCTAATAAAATTTTCAATTGCGAGATGTCCTGTACTATTTGCGATCTTGCTAAAAAAGAAAATTTTATTTTGTGTCACACCACACATTTCACAATCGGCTCGTATAAAGATAGTGTTTCTAATTGTAAATCCACAAATGTAGTATACTGTATAACTTGTGATACGTGTGGAAAACAATATGTTGGTATTACAACTAGGGGACTTAAGGATAGAATAAAGGAACATATGCGTAACAAATATAACTATAATAAAACAAGAACAAAAAAATTATTATACGATCATTTCGAATTGACTTGCCATAGTAAGTCCTTCCACATCACAATTTTGGACAATATGACTGATAGTAAAGATATAAATATTTTAAAAGAAAAAGAACTTTTTTGGATTAAACTACTTATGACAGCTTATAAATTTGGATTTAATGATAATATTAAAGGTTATGGTAACTTTACACAAATTACTAATCCCCTCGCGCATAAATCAAATCATCCCTTTTTTAATATCAAGATAACTAAAGATCGTACTAGTAGAAATAAAAATATTAAAAAGCGTAGAAATAAAACACAACAGTACCAACATGATGACATGGTAAATGAAATAGTACAATTTCTGCTCAACGAAGGTAATTCTGAATATGATTTATTTAGGTTTCTTAAATCAAAAACAAAAGAGTACATAGTACCACTTTTACGAATAACTGTAAATAATATAGTCTCCTTCACTATACCTAAAGAAAAACTAGTTTTATTACTTAGTTCACTATGTTATTTTCACTTCAGTTACTTTAACAAAACCAAATCTGATAAAGAAACATTAACTAGAAAAGATTACACGTACCTTAAAATGCCTTTTTACAGTAAATGTTTAAACTACTTCAACTGGAATAAAATCATAAATAACAAATTAATAGAACTTGTTAATGAAAGCAGTAAACCTTACAAACCTTTCAGAATTGTTTTTGAATATGAAAAACCCATGTCTAAATTACTATTTAATTATAACAATTTTCTTAATAAGCTAGGCTGTAATTCTATAGATAACATTCCCTGTAGTTGTAATAAATATAAAAACTACATAAACCCCCAATTTAATCATATCCTGACAGGTGACATTAGTATTTTCAAAACAATGAAGGCCTATAATATCTTATTGAAAGGAACTAAATTCAGACTTGCTCCTGTAATTAACAAAGAAGAAATTTATAGAATCTGGAGGAATATTTTCAATCAAATAATTCTTAAATTAAAAAATAGGCATAAGCTTGATTTAAATATCTGTAATAAGATTAAATTAATTTTGGAGAACTTCTTGTCAACTAGAAGATATCGAGCTCTTTTTCTCCTTAATAAAACCAAATCTGTATTTAAATTTGAACAGATAGAAGATGAAATTAAACTTCTGAAACGATCGTTTACTTTTTGTCCTCTAGATAAATCTGCATCCAACTGTGGTATAATTTGTAAACGTTTGTATTTTTACATTATGCAATCGAAAGTAGATAATATGAATACACATAGTCATAATAATATTTATCTTCCTACACAGCTTAGTAGTGAACATATTATTGATAAACACGTCTTTCTTCATAGTAATTCATTAAAACCAAGTGAAAGTAGTACTATTCCACTAATATATTGCATTCCTAAACTACATAAAAATCCAGTTAATTTTAGATTTATAACGGGAGCTTCAAATAGTACTATTAAACCTCTGGCTGTTGAACTTTCTGTGATTCTTACACACATTAAAAATGTTCTCGAAAACTACGCTAATAGCGTTCTTAATAATAAAAGATGCATGAAAACGTTTTGGTCAATAAAAGACATTAACATATCTAATGAAATTTGTTCCCTACATAATAGTAATCTTAAACTTTATACGGCAGATTTTGTAGATATGTTTACTAACATTCCTCATACAATTATTATAAAAAATATTACGGAGATACTTAAATTGTTCTACAAAAACGTCAACAAAAAATATTTAGTAGTAAATTATTAAAAATGTTTCTATAGTGATAGAACTCCGACTAATAACACCTATAAAGTTTATAGAGTAGAAGATATCATCTACATGACACAATATTTGCTAGACAATTCGTATTGTAGAATAGGAAATAACGTATATAAACAGATTAAAGGAGTTCCACAAGGTGGCAATGCTAGCCCTGTCATTGCTGATTTAACTCTTTCATACTTTGAATACAAATATACAATAGAAAAATTTTTAGATAACAAGGAATTCATTCCTTTCAGATATATGGATGATATATTAATTATTCACAATTTTACGGACAGAGATGTAGAGATTATTATATCTGAAATATATCAAAATTGCTTAGAAGTTAGTCCTACTAATACTAACAGCCATGAACGTAACTTTTTAGACCTGACTATTACTATACTTACTATACTAAACAATATAATAAAACTGATTATTTCGACTTTAAAGTGAATAGGTTTCCCCATTACGATTCTTTTAGGATACCTGGAAGAAATTATCCTGAAGGCGATACTTAGATGCACACTAAAAAACAAATGTATTAGTTATAAATATGGAATTTTTGATACTTACAAAAAAGCTAATACATTTATTAGAAACCTACTTAACCTTTCTATTTAATAATGTTGAATATTATTCTATCCTATAAAATTATAACTTAGATAAATTATGTTTACTCATCTTCAGTCCACCTCTAACCCTTGGTTCGTTCTTCTTGATCTTTAGTTGACCCCTTCCCGCCGTGTTCTGACCTAGGTATCCTCTATATAAACCCGTCCGGTAGAATAGCTTGTACCACTCTCCTTGCCCTACTGACGATTCTCCGGGAGATTGCTGGTGGTATCACCTTTATCACCTGTCGTCCCGTTGATCATCGACTTGCTCGAGCGGGCGCCAGCAGCGTCTCCATTCGTCCCTGTCGCGTGCCAGAGTGGTCCAATGGATCCTCCTCGCTCGAGGGACACGAAGAGCGTCATATCGGTCGTTCAGGGCTTTCACGAAGAAGTCCGACCAACGCGTTGGTGGGCGTCCTGGTGTTCTTTTGACATCCCGCGGAATCCAGTCTGTGACGGCTCTCGTCCAGCGGGTGTCTGCGAATCGCATTACGTGGCCGGCCCACCTAATTTTCGACGACTTGGCCCATGCGACAGCGTCTCTGATCTTCGAACGTCGGCGAAGCTCGGAACTCCGGAGGCCTTCTCTCACTTGCGTGAGTCGTGTCACTCCGAGCATCGTCCTCTCGATTCCACGCTGCACGACGCTGATCGCGTGTTCATCCTGCTTTCTTAGAGCCGATATGTTATGGCAGAAAGAACAGTGGAGTCGAATAGGTGGGCACGGAGTCGGACGTTCTTCGTCTTCTTCGCGACTTCTTCGACGCTCTTAAAAGCTCCCCAAGCCGCTCGTTTCCTCCTGCTCAGCTCCAGCGCTAGGTCGTTGGCCATATTGACTTCTCGACCCAGATACTCGTAGCTGGAGCATTCGGAGATGTTCGTTCCGTTGAGCGAGAATGGGGCATCAGAAACCCATCCGTTCTTCATGAACATCGTCTTCGTAAGATTCAGCTGCAGTCCAACGCTTCCACATACACGATCGAAGTCGGCCAGCATTCGCTCCGCCTGAGTGATGCTCGGTGTTATGAGCACGATGTCGTCAGCGAAGCGAAGATGGTGCAGTTGCCGGCCGTCGACCTTCACTCCCATGTCATCCCATTCTAGTTCGCGCATGACGTTTTCGAGGGTGGCGCTGAAGAGCTTCGGGGATATGGTATCCCCTTGTCGAACCCCTCTCTTCACGTCAATGACGACGTCGTTGTAGAATGGTGAGATCTTGGTCGTGAATCCACTGTACAGCTCTCGAAGGACTCTGATGTACTGAGTAGGAACGCCCTGGGTGAGCAGGGCTTCCATAACCGCTTCAGTCTCGACGGAGTCGAATGCCTTCTTCAGGTCAATGAACGTAAGGCACAGCGGCAGCTTGTACTCTCGCGACACTTCGATGAGCTTCGTAATGGTGTGTATGTGGTCGATCGTGCTGAATCCTCTCCGAAATCCTGCTTGTTCGCATGGCTGTCCTTCGTCCAGCGTTCTACTAATCCTATTCAGGATGACTCGAGTGAACAGCTTGTAGACTACGGACAGCAGGCAGATCGGGCGATAGTTGCCAATGTCGTGCACGTCTCCCTTCTTGTACAGCAAGACGGTCTTGCTGGTCTTCCACTGAGATGGAACCTTGCATTCGGACAGGTAGCGTGTGAAGAGCCGCGCCAAGGTGTTGATGAGCGCTGGCGGGAGGTTCTTCAGGTGTTCAGCTCTGATCCTGTCAGGACCGGGTGCTGTACGTTTCTTCACCGACGAGATGGCGTGTCGGATCTCGGAAGGGAGAACAGAGGGGATGACGTATCCATCCTGCGGAAGATGGCGTAGGGGCAGGTGGACGTGGCTATCGAAGAGATCGGAGTAGAAGTCGTGGATGACTTTCTCCATGGTCCTTCTGGAAGAGGTGACGGTTCCGTCAGGACGTCGGAGAGCGGTCATCTTGGTCTTGAAGTTGGCGAAGTTCCGGCGGGCATTGCGGATGCTCAGCCCTGCCTCTGCTGCTTCAGCCAACACTTCCGCCCTTCTCTCCTTAAGATCCTCCTTTATCGCCGCTCTGCATAGCTTCGCAAGCTCGGACGTCAGTTGGCAGTTGCCTGACGCTCGTGCTGCTCCACGCTGGCGTATGAGCTCGAGAGTTTCCGGAGACAGGCGTCTCTTGGTGGTCTTCAAGCTCTCGGCTCCCTTAGCACTATCGTGGAGATGGTGCACGAAGCGATCGTATTCCTCGTCGACGTTGTCCATGACGGCATCTTCCCAAAGGCCGACAAGAGAGGTGTAGAGATCCCAGTTGATGGTCGTTCTGGGACTCCTCTTCTTGAACTTCGCGGCCTTCTCTCCTTGACGCGAAAAGCGGAACCTCGCGCGAAGGAGGCGGTGGTCCGATCCCGTGTAGAACTTGGGGACAACGGAGACATCGGTCAGGCAATACTTGCGATTGAAGATGATGTGGTCGATCTCGTTGTGGAACTGGCCACCGGGGGATTCCCAGGTCCATCGTAGGGAGGGAGGCTTCTGGAACTGCGAGTTTCCATGGATGGTCTTGGTCGACATGATAAACTCAGACAGCCTTTCACCTTGCTCGTTCCACTCCAAACCGTGGGTTCCGATGTGAAGGTCTTCCAGCGACCTTCGTGGCCCGATCTTGGCATTGAAGTCGCCGACGATCACCTTGTAGAAGGTGTGATCTTCCTTATAGAACTTCTCCAGCTCCACGTAGAAGGCCTCGACGTCTTCGTCATCGTAGTCGGATGTTGGGGCATACGCGACGAACACAGTCAAGGCTGGCACGGAGCCACATCGCTTCAGTCGCAGACGTCCGATTCGGCTTGTCAGAGACTCGTACGAATCGATGTTCATGGCCAAGTGCGTGTTGACGAGGACACCAACGCCGCCTACTCCCCTGCTGTCGCATGTTCCGAGAACAGTTCTTCTCCGGAGTCGTAGGCGGCGTGTAGGGGGTGGTGTCTTCTCGTCTCGGTCAGTCCGATGACGTCGTACTTGATCTTCCTGGCTTGCATCATCAGGTCCTCGACGGATGCTTCCGACGCAAGCGTGCGGGCGTTGTAAGTACAGATCGTCATCCTAGTCCTTCTCAGTTTGCGCAGCCTGGTTAGGCCCTGAGATTTTAGCAGCCTCTCCGTACTCGTCCTTCCCATCGCTGCAGAAATGGGGGCTCTTTCGGGGTCAGGGGAATGAGGCCCTTTAGTGCTGCTGTGTTTGACTGGAATACAACACGGGTAGCTAGTCAGGCTCTGTCGTGCGGGCGGGGTACTCCGGGCAGCCAGCCAGACTGCCCGAAGGGACGGGGCGAGACTTAAGGCGGCCTCGAATCGCCTTACATGTACTCCCAGTCTACCGAGTGCAAGCTTTTGGCCGAACCGACACAGTTACAATCCGCACAGTCACGGACACATCCACGCACACTGTGCACGAACATGCCGCTCCCACGCACAAGGAACGCATCGACCCGACACAGCAGGAGCAAGGAGTCCATCCCCTGCATCCCACCTGCGTCTCTGGGCAGTACACGGTCGCATTTGGTTCGCGTTTAATTCCCCTATCCACCACCCGGGGACGCGCCACGTGGCCCTGCGACAAGCGGCCCGAGATCCCTCTTAACAAGAGAGCCCGAAGGCTCTCTATCGAGGGAGATCCGTGGATCACATAAGTAATAACGACTAATTACTCAATCAATTCGGCTTCGTAAACTATGGAAAACCTTATAGGTTACACCTAAAAATGCGTATTCCTAACGAAGCCGAGTTAATACTTGGTGGCCTCGTTGCGAATACGTACTCAGACTGTTTCTACGACATGCCGCAGAAGTAGCATGCGTGGCGCATCTCAAAAGGAATTGAATAACGTCGTCGTTTATCCTTATTATCATCATCATCTTCTTCTTCAGCGTTTGTCCCGCTTTGTTGCGGAGTCCGCTTTCCTGGAATATTGGCGCCACTTTTCCCGATCAAATGCGTGGCCACGGTGTAACCTACACATCTTCAGGTCCTGATGCAGCGTATCAAGCCAGCGCTGCGTCGATCTTCTTCGTCGCCGCTTTCCGGGCACCTCGAAGTTAAGGCCAGTCTTTCGGACAGTGCCACCGCTTGCGCGAAGAACATGGACGTACCATATTAGATGAGCTTCACGTAATTTCTCAACTATGGGGGTGACACAAAATCTTTGCCGAATGGAGTCGTTGCGCACAAGATCCAAACGCGTAACTCCGGCCGTCTACCGCAGCATCTTCGTTTCCATTACGCTGAGGCGCCTTTCAATTTCTTTGGTAACGGGCCAGCCCTCAGCCCCGTAAATGGCTACAGGTCGAACGACTGCTCTGTCGATCTTCGATTTAAGCCGCTCTGGTATCTTCTTGGACCACCTCGTCTCCTGCACCGCACAGAAGTTAACCTTTCTTCGCTCCAGTGGCTCTGCGAACTCAAAGGAGCGGCCCGACAACGTGCCCACATTCAGCGTTGCCACGCAGGTCTTTCCTACGTTGCGGGACTTTTGGACTAGCACAGTTGCCCCCCGACGCCGTCCTCGCATCCAGAGACTCTCGCATACTTCTCACACTCGCCGAGCTTTGCGAGTGCGCGTCGACTCCCGCAGACGCCGTAGCATTATCTCGCGATACACGAAGCACGATCAACCATGTGATGTGACGTGGGATCTCCATAGGCCGGCCTGTCACAAGGGCCTGTCGCCTGCACTCGAGTGGCCGTGTTCGGCTCGGCTCGCAAAAGCGGGCAGTTTCCAGTGGCAGCACGTGGAGGAACGGACATCTCCACCGTGTACCCTTATTATCATATGGGAAATTCATGAGGTTCTCCATAATTTCGTTATCGAAGCAGGTGCATTCAGTGCTGCTTGAGAGCGCGGGAATGAAACCGACGATTAGCCGCATTTGATGGGATTGCACGATACAATTTGCACACAGGAAAACTCACAAAGCGGTACAGAAGGACGCCACCGACCCTACTGGCCACCCAGGTCATTGTGCGAAAAAAAACACGTTCAAATTTCTCCGCGACATCCCGTAGAAGCAGAATGCTTAGCGGATCCTAAAAAGGGGTTGAGTAGCTCCGTCCTTTGTTCTTTCGATGGGTCGTGGAGGCGATTTGAATGCGTATTTGACCATGCAGCGACTTGCACTTGCCAGATGATGAGAAGCGGAATGCGTTGCGCATCTCAACAAAAAAAAAGATTGAATAACGTGCTCCATTGTCATTTTATCAAGAGAGTTCATGAGATTCGCTCTTGAAACAGGTGCATTCAGTACTGCTTCAGAGCGGGGAACGTAGCCGGCGGATAGCTGCACTTGATGGAAGTGCACGATACGATTTGTACACAGGGTGGTGTAGAAGGACGCTAAGGAGCTGTAGTGTACTCTTGTCTTGCTATATTTGCACTCGAATGTTTGCACTATTTGCACGCTGTACTGCACAGCAGTTACATGGGAGAATCTGTATAATAAATACTCCTTCTTTGACTATTACAGGCTGAAACCAGGCTGTCCAATAATCCTTGTCCGAAAATTTCACCATTTTTAATTTTTTTCAACTTTATTGAAAAACAAGTCTTATCGACAATATAATCACCACAGTTATCCACAACAGTGGCCCATCGATTGGGCAGGTCGCCGATGCCCTTCGCCCAGAACTCCGGGGGCTGCGACTCGAAGATGTCCGCGATGTCGGATTTGAGGTTGTCGTAGTTGGTGGATTTTCTTCCGGCCAAATGGTGCTTCAGCGGGCGGAACAAATGGTATTCGGAGGGGCGAGGTCCGGGGAATACGGCGGATGGGCAGCCGTCTCCCAGCCGAGCGTCGCCAACTTCTGCTGGGTCTCCTTCGCCACGTGGGGGGCGCGCGTTGTCGTGCAGCAGGTGGACCGAGGCCCGTCGGGGACGCTTTACTCGGATGGCGGTGGCTAGTTTCTCGAGCTGATCGGTGTTGATGGAGGCGGTGACCGTCCTGCCTTGCGGGAACAGCTCGAAGTGCAGCATGCCCTTGGCGTCCCACCAGCAGCAGAGCATGATCTTCAGCGGGTGCAGGTCGGCTTTCGGCGTCGTCAGCGGCTCTTCTCCGCGCGGGATCCAGACGGCACGGCGGGTGACGTTGTCGTAGAGGACCCAGCTCTCATCCCCAGTGACCAGGTCCTCGAGAAACTCCTTGCAATGCGGACGACACTCGTAGTACACGAACGTACGAATTCGACCTTGGTTCATTTTAGCTTGTACAGGTAGCTAGACGCGGCGACTGCGCCTTATATACCCCTAGCGTGGAACTCTGGAGAACCTTCTAGAAGGTTTTTACACTTGCCTGATATTATAACACTTCTAAGGAAAATTATAGAATTTTGAAAATTTTCGGACAGGAATTATTGGACAGCCTGGTACTAGGGCTATGCAAAATTCCTTACTCCTATGATTCTGCAAACGACCGGAGCCCCATAACCTCGTGCATGCTCCCGTCTCCGCGACTCCATCATAGATAGAGCGACGCGAAAGGATTTGGAGTTCTCAGTGCTCGTCGCATTGCTCACTGCTCTGGAAGGGAGCGCGACGGCGATTCACCTAGGACCAACGCTAAGGCCCTGTTATACTCCCGCGGGAGCTTCCGCGGATGGGCGGAAATCGCGTCGGGACCCCGCGCCGGACCACTCGTCGCGGCCCGCCACGCCCGCCGTCCGCGGATCGCCGCCGACAGACAACGAGAGTAGTGTTATACTTCCCGCCGCGGGAGGGCAGCCGTCCGCGATGCACTGCACCGCGGAAGGCTGTCGTCCCGCGGAGTTCGGCGCGGGAAACGCGCTCCGATGCGACGCTAGCCGCCCCGGACGACGACGACCGTCCGCGGTGCACCGTCCGTCCGCGGACGTCCCGCGGAAGCTCCCGCGGGAGTATAACAGAGGCCTAACACCGAGCGCGGCGCGAAAAAGTATGCCATGCCAGCGATGGGCGCGGGAAGATATTGCGCATGCCTGCCGCTGCTGTTGCAGCGACCGTTGCAAAGTTCCCTTTTACTATTCGCTTGCCCACGGCGGAATCGTGACAAACTGAGCGCGGCGATGGGATCGCAGCGACGGAAGTATGCCCCCTCCTAACACAGGCCCTAAGAACTTGTTGTAGGGAACGAGACCTGCCGGTTCCTCGCTCGGTTTTGCCCACGTTTTCGCTGAATTTTCATCTTTTTATCTGGAACTTTAGTGCGTATTCCTCCGATTTCCCACATCTGAACATCTTCTATTACTAGTTTTTAATGCTTTACACACCTGCTTTGCCTGCATTATTTAGCTACCATCGGCCGGGGTGGCGTCAGTTTAAAAGATGGAGCCCGATTCGGCCTACGTGTCTGTTTGGTTTGTACAGGTGCATTGGTTCCAGTAATTATTTCTAACTAGGCTTTTATAAATACTCCTTTTTATTAAGGGGCCTAATTCCGAAAACAGATAAAGATACACTAGTATCTCCTTCAGTCATATTTGTTCAAAAGTAGGGTTTATGTGTTGTCAGTATGCTGTGCCAGACGAGGTTTTTAGGTGGATGCCTATTATTGCGGCCTGACGTTTCGGCTTTCCGTCGTCTCCAGAGGCGCATAGGATCCACCGTAGTTGCTGATATTCGCCTCTACTGTTCTTCTAGCACAGCATACTAACACACCATGTCAAGATTTCAAGAAGAGAGAAGTTGGGAAATGCTTCAAATAAGGTTCATATTCTTTCTTTCTCTAGTGTCCCGTTTCTAAAAAATGAAAAAGGAAGAGAAATGAAGATATAAACGAAAAATAAAAAACGTCTACTGATACCTAATCACTGACTAGTCCATTCAATGACTCTAGAATTTTGAGTGTTTGTGTGCTTCTTTTAGCTATACTACAGGTTTTGCATAGCGCTACTGTGTTGTGTTAATAGTTCGCTTCGTTTATGGCACGGCGTTGTTTGAGTAACGTAAAATAAATAAATAAATAGTTGTTTCTCTGTAATCCAAGGGTGTTCGATTTGCTTTTAAAAGCATTTGCAATGAGTTTTAGCTCCATAGCTTAAGCAGGGCAAATGTCAGGCAACCATGAAATCTTGACTGGTCGAGAAGCTTTATGGGAGGGCAGGTAGTCCGCTTTCCATTCCATCCTAATAGCATAGCAGATTCCCGTTGAGAACGCGCTTATAATGTGCGGATGCTCCACATTCAGAGTCTGCAAAGCGGCTTTGGTAAAAAAAACTGTGTTTTTAGGCTAGTGCCCGCACTCCCAGCATGAGATGATGTTAGACTCCAGTCTACGTAGCACCTTTGCTTTTAACTTTTTAAAACAAACGTTTCGCTTTACTTCAGCGCCCGTTAGTTATCAAGGGATAAGTTTCAACTGCTAATGACATTCAGCCAATTAAATACGAATGGAATACATGTAGCGCAGTCGGGAGAGGCGGTGGCTGACGAGTCCGCTCGGATCGAGGTTCTTGATTCGGCTCACGATCAGGGTAATTCCTCAGGATCAGTGAAGCGGCCAGGTGTTTGGAAAGACTGAATACTTTTCCTTCTCCACCAGCTAGTCATCTCAAACCATTGATGGATTGCATTGGGATGATCTCGAGCCGGATTCATCAACCGCTAATCCGCGGGTATAAGGGGTACAGTTGCCACGCTGAAGCATTCTCTCATAGCAGCGGGTTTAGTTGTTCACTAATCCGGCACCTGAGCTTGTCCATAGGTTGGCCACAGTAAGACATTGCATAGCCATGCATTCAGTGGGTCTTCACAGTGGGTCTTCAGTGGGTATGTGTAGAAGTTACCTGCGTGGCGCTGGGACTGAATTCCGTTCTTCAACCTTTGCAGAAGCATGTTAACTGCATAACACAAACTTCTGATGATGAGAGCACAAATATAGACAAATAGAATTCTATTGTTGCATTTTTCAGACGTAATTGAAGCAGCCGTATAGTTTATAATGCTACAGACAATGTGCCTCCCGCTGTTTGTAATCCCTCAACTGGCCGTTGTCACTACTGCGTTACGTAAGCTTTCTGATATTAAATTATTTATTTATTTATTTATTTATCTATTTATTTATTTATTTACTCGTCACACATTCGTACATGAGTACAATTGAGACAGCGTGAAAGTGCAGGTATAAGCCACGCCTGCACAATAAGACGACTCTTGGGAAAGGAATGAATCTCATTTCAGCACCATCTTTCCTTCTGTCCACAGAGATATGGATTGTCTTTTTCTGCACCTAGGACAGCGGTTTCAAATCGTTTGAGTTCCTAAATGTTAAGAAAGCTTCAGTTCCAGAGATCTGCTCGCTGAAGCACCTCACTGAAATTTTGGGCTACTCCCAAGTCTTTGGAGGGCGAATAACGGACGACTATTTGACCAGTCACGACTCATATGTGCCCGCAACTTGCAGTAGGTTCTGTCAAGTCATATCTATGTATGTGCAATGCGTTGAAGCTGATTCCAGATTTGAGTGATGAAAATCTTTAAACGCTTGTTAACTACTTTGATATTTCATTACCTAATGTATGAAGAGTAGATATATCTGTTTTAGGAGACGAGGTTCATATGTTCAAATGCATTAATGGCACGTTCGTTCCAATGAATATACAGCAATGGAAATGCAATAGAGGTATTTTTCTTTCATTATACTTAATTTAAGAAAGACAAGACAGAAAATTACTGCAGAAGTTTGGAGAAGCTGACTTCTGTAGATGAGAAGCAGAGCTCTCTGCCGTTAGATGCAGTCTCCGATCCAAAACACTGGCTTCCTCGGAACCGTAGTTATTAGGTTGTCCGGAAAGCTCTCAGCGTTTTGCGTTAGTATTTTCATTTGTTTTTCTATTGTTAAGTAAAAATTCAATTCGTATTGCGCATTAATGCTACTTTTTGCAGAATTTTCGCTCTATCTAACAAAATAATTTTTTCAACGTTATTTTAATTATATTTCCGTTCTTGAAAGGCCTATTGAAGTATGTTAAAGGAGCAGTTCCAAACGATATTTTATTTTAACTTCAAATTGGGACAGTCCGCAACCGAGCGGCTCGACAAATCAATCAAGTCAACATCGTCATCATTTTTATTAGCGTCTTTCCCGCTTGATGGCAGGATCCGCTCTCCTGTTGTGGTGACGCCAGTTCTCCCGACCAAATACTTTATCAGGGTGCACACCAGCCATCTTTAAGTCCAAATGCAACGTATCTAGCCAACGTTGCTTCGGGCCGTTTGGACCAGGCTGCACTTACACGCGCGTTCATCTCCAACTTTAGCCTGCCATCGGAAATGACCAAGATACTTTTACTCTTAATAGATCCATGCCCATTGTCAAGTACTCTGTCTTCGTCTTCTTCGTCAAGTATTCCGTCTTTTCGAGGTTTAGCTTGAGGCCGAACAATGCCGAGCGATCGCATCACGTCTGTGCCTGTCCCTCGAGTTCGGTTTTGTCTTCACATGCAAGCATGACGTCGTCAGCATACAGCAGCGTCCAAGGCGCCGCCATCTGGAGATCTCGTGAGATTGCATCCATCACGACTACGACCACGAAGAGCAGTGGGGTTAGCGCAGATCCCTGGTGCACCACTACAGAGATGGAAAATTCCATCGAGGTGTCCGCTGGCGCTCGCACTCGACTTCTTGGGCAAGAGTCCAGAATGCGCACCAACTCAATAAGCTCTTCAGGGACGCCATGTTGTCGCAACACGGCAAACAAATCAATCAAGTGTCGGGGCCTAATGGTGCTGGGGAAAGCACTGTGCGCCAGTGGTTCAGTAAACTTCAAACCGCAGATTTCAGCCTCGAAAATGAACCTCGTGGCGGTTGATATAGAGCAGTCCTGTCCGACGAGTTGAAATAATTGGTGGAAGCTGAACCGTCCCAAACTGATCGAGGGGTCGTGGATGAGCTAGACGTCAGTAAAACTACTGTTGCCGAAGCTTTAAAACGCCATGGGAAGGTGAAGAAGCCTGAAAAGTGGGTGACGCACGAGATGGGTGAGCTGCAAAATTTGTCACGTTTCGAGATTTGTTCTACACAACTTTTACGCAACAGAAGTGACCCGTATGATCAAATCATTATTTGTGATGAAAAGTACAAGTCCGTTTTGTCAAATCTAGACCGCCTAAATTTCCTCTGATGGAAGAAGTCGACAAGTGGTGTCTTAATTCAAATGGTGCTTATCTCAACTACATCCGATAAGATTTAGAAAGTTACGGCAGTTCAAAGTGTTCGTTCAAACGCTGAGGAGTTTCCGGACTCCCTAACATGAACACTTAACCTTGGTTCGATGCCAACCAACTGTGCTACCACGCGAATAAGAGTTGCTATGTAGTGTATTTATCTATATATTAATTTTTTGCTAGTTATCCTACAAGAACGAAATATTGAACGCAATTTGTCGCCCCGAGTTCCTATGTTCTGCGGAAGGTTAAACCTTAATTGCTTTTGCGATATCTCATTATGACAACCTTTTTTCAACGAAAAACCGGCACCTTGAACAACCAAGTTCTTAAAAACTTAAGGATTAGAATAAGAATGGCGTTAAGGTAAGGGATTGAACGCTTTAAATAAAGAGACATTGAAGCAACCCCTTTTTGAGCACCTTGGACAATGCGTTTTGCAGCAATAAAGAGGACCCTCGGAACGGTCAGGGAATGAGATTCCTTGGAGAGAAGCATGTAGGTTTATCGCGCATTTTAAGTGTTAGAAATGCGGCGCTTTTGATAAAACAATTGACTGACATTTTCAGCCTGCGATCCAGCCCGTGAAAGAAATGCCCCCGGACTTTCCGTCGTCAAACACACCTATAATAAGAACGAATCTTTAGTTGAAAAAGGAAAACATCGACATGGAACAACTGTTACAGCAAAGTGCCCAGGCAATCTTCCTATCCTTGATGGGTGAGCTGCTTTCACAAGAAATCGAAGCTCTGAGCCATCTCAGAAGAATATGTACTTCTGAAATTGTTCTTTAAAAAGAAAAGACAAAGTTTTTGAAGAAGCTCCACTTCTCAATGTGAGGATGGCGAATGGAAACCGAAAGTCGGACGTTGCCCGCGTAAGTGGTTCGGACAAGAACATCGTCATAGTCGTGTCTACCTGAATAACAGCAACAACGCCAGGAATACTGACTTTTTGCAAACCTGCTGTAGATGGAGTTCAAATCAAACAAACCAAACCTTGACTAGAATAGGGTACACGAACCTCAAATCTATTTCAGATACGTGCAGAATTACGGGGGAGTTCCTATCGAGCAAATTATATTTTCGGTGCGATGTGCATCCATGGCAGGAGAAGGGCACATATTCAATGGATAGACCTCACGGATCAGTGATGTACTGTTATTGTACATGGACCGCCTACGGATGTGAGTGCTAGCCTGGAAGGCCAACCCTGCAGTTCGGACTGACAGCATTCTTCTGACCGAATCCATCCCAAAAAGTATTGAAATGATTTCCAACCGAATTTAGGTATTCAAAATTGGAACGTTCAAAAAAATCTAGTTGGAGCGTTTTTCGCATATATTCAAATTCGAGTATTGGAAAAGGTTCGATTGGGATCACGTCAGACTCGTGAGCTCAAACTGCGCAATAAACTTGAAGCAAAAGTTTTTACTACCAGGCAGATATGTCTAATTCAATCTTCATCTTCATCACTAAAGTGCATTACAAGCCGAACCCTCCCCTCCCCCCCCCCCCCCCAGCACGTGTCGGTCAACACCTCAAAGGGTCTTACGTAGACCTAACCAAATTCTGCTGATGCACTCCATGGAGTCGGGGGTTGCTGGGCAGGTTTGCACATAAACCCGCGATACTGTAGCGTGTGGTTGCTGCCGTTGCGTCTCGGATCGTATCGGCCTCCACGTGGACGTTCGATCGATATCTGATATGCCCGCATAGGTACTCAAGGCAAGCGGATCGTGGGGCGGTGGAAATGGCGTGCTGTATGCGAGGAAGGTCCGGGGTTCGGTTCTCCTTCGGTGGTAATTTTTGTACCACATCCTGCAGTCCCTTCCCTAACATGTTTCAGCAGAACCCAGCTGCGGACTCCCCTGAGCGACGAAAACGTGCTCCAATGACAACGGCTCGGATGACGTGAGCAGGCGCTGGCACATTGCCACGGCAACGCGTGGTTGCGTCTAACGACTATCGCTCCAAAGGACATCAGTACTAGAAATGCAAAAAGAAAGTAGGGAAAAAACGACCAATGCCCTCAATCACCACATGCGACGGAAAGTCTGCTCCGCGGCAACGGGCTGATATGTTCATCCGTTATAGCTCGTCCAAGGCGGGGTCAACAACACGCCACGCTACCATAATCGGGGGCGGTGGCAAGCGGCGGCGGACTGCTACCGTAACTCAGGGAGACATCTAACGTACGAGCCCATATACGTAGATCTATCCGTAATGCCAAATCGATAAATGTCGTTTACTTGCCGCCCATAGGAGGTTGTATATTCACGTGACTTTGGTCAGTCTTCAGCAAAGGACAATAAGGCAGATCAGGAAATGGAGCTCCCCAGTGGGCGTTGAACTTGGTCAGACCGAAGAGAATATAGACTTATAAACTTAGCTCCTTTACAGATGTTTTAATAGCTGGGTGCCCCATCGGCTTACAAATTCCATCAAGCAATAATAGCCTCACTTTGTATGCTCTTTACACGCTTATCCTTTTTCGATTTCGTCGTTTCCTTAACCTTATTCAGGAATGACGCAAGCAAATATATGGAATAAGTTTAGCCGAATTGCTGGTCACCTTCCGATGCAAAGTTATCGATTCTATGTGTGTGTGTTTGTGATTTTTCAGGGGGATGGGGACATAAATGGATTTGCAACGACGGAGGATTGTTTCCTGGCCACTCCAAATACGTGCATTGTTAACATTGGTCAAACTGACTGCTTCATTCCTGCAGCTGCACTATGATTATCAGATATTATGCCTTGAATTTGATAAATAAAGATTTTCACCGGGTGCGATTTTCAGTGATAAATTGGATAAATGATACCATTTCGGATTAGCGAGGCAGTGCAGTAGAATTTCGCTCTCTGACTACGAATGAATGTGTTTTGCAAAATGAAACGAAAATCTACATGTCATCACCGTATGCACTTTAGTTGTTTTCAATGAAAGCGTTTCACCAACAAAACTTCATTCACTTGCCTCAACAAGTGAGCGCACTTTATAAAAAAATATTTTTTAGGAACCCGATGAATTAAATTTTGGGTGGCGATGTCCATTCCTCCACGTGGTGCCAGTGGAAACTGTTCGCTCTGCGAGCTGAGCAAAAATGGACATTCGATTGCAGGCGACACGCCGTTGTGAAAAGCCAGCCTACGAAGACCCATGTCACATCACATGGTGCATGTCAGCTCACGTTTATCAAGATAGTGTGAGTAGTATGCGAGGATCCCTAATGCGAGGGGGCAACTGAGTTAGGCCGAAAGTCGACGTAGGCAAGATACGCGTAGCAACGTTGGATGTGGGTACGTTCACGGACTGCTCGTGCGAGTTGGTAGAAGCACTGGAGCGAAGAAAGATCATTTCTGTGCGGTACAGGAGACGAGATGGTTCTGCTGCATATGACGAGGCGTTAAGACTAGTCTATGTGGAAGTCCCAGGACCACCAGTGGTGTCGGTATGATCGTCCCGAGCGTTTCCGTGTCGCGATTGGAAGCGTAGAACGTTTCGATGACCGCTTGATGAATACTGATGTCGCCGTTGAAGAGCGACGATGTCATTTCTTTTCCGCATATGCTCCGCAGACAGGTTGCTCCGAGCACAACGAGGTCCCTGCTTGATGAGAAAACAGCGGAAGCACCGTCACAAGATATGATTGTTGTGGCAGATGACTTTAATGGTCACGTCGGAGCAGCGAAGGACGGCTACAGCTGTCATAGTGGTTTTGGCTATGGGTCACGCAACGCCGATGGTGAGCGTACACTTGAGTATGCAGACTCACACGACCTAACCATTGTGAATACCAAATTTCGAAAACGTGACCCCCATCTTATCTCGTTTTATAGCGGGAACGCCAAGACGCAGATTGACTACATCCTTGTTGGGCGTCGCCACCAAGGCCTTGTCACAGACGCGAAGACCCTGCCGTATGAGACGGCTGCCACGCAACAAAGTTCACTGATCTGTTCGCTGAAGATCACGCTTCCGAGGTGTAAACATGTGGTCGGCTAGAATCAAATGGTGGCGACTGAAAGAGAAGGAAGCGGCTGTTATTCCTCGCATTCGGTTACCGACGGTGACAACTGTCGACGAAACCTGGAAGAATGCTACCGATGCGATAACTCGGGCTGCACGCTACGAACTCGGCACAACGAAGCATGGACGACGCTGGATCGACAAGCAGGCACGACTATGGACTGACGATGTCAGAGAAACCTTCGAGAAAAAACGGCTCTGTCACGTATTTATCGGTGATAAACCAGTCCATAATTGGCGAAATTATCGAGAAGCGAAAAAAGAGACAAGAAGGCAGTGTGCGCTGTTAACGCCGCATACTACGCTGATGTCAGCGAAAAACTGGAAGCGCGCGATAGTGAGAGTTATCCTTAATGACTTGCCAAATCTCGCTGTCGCCAAGCAGAAGACATCGAGAAGTTCTTTGGCATTAACGACGAGAACGGTCATCTTCTGATGGATCGTAAGAAGGCTGTGAAGCGGCGGCACGACTACTTCGACGAAATCTCGAATGTTGAGTTTGACCGTTCTGCTGTTCCTTTTGCATCACCTGTGTACGGTCCCGTTCAGAGGATCACAATGGGCGAATCTGGAGCTGCCCTGAAGAAGGTGAAGTCCTGCGTCGACCTGTGGAAGTCGAAGGATTGGTGCCCTGCTGACTGGCTAACAGAGTTTTTCAATCAGGTTGTTGCTGAAAAGAAGGCGCCTGAGAGCTGGCAGCAAAGCACTACTATTCCGATTTGAAAGGAGGGCATCTCTGCGAACTTCGCTAGCTACTGTCCGATTCGCCTACTTTCGCACACCATGAAAATCTTTGAGTGAATTGTCGATCGATGTATCGGAATGTCGTCCAGCTTTCCACTAATCAGTGTGATTTCGTCTCTGGCTGTGGCACTGTTTATGCATTTCACGCTTAGAGAAGCACCGCGAGAAACAGAAACTGGTGCATTTTGCCTTTCTGTACTTGGAGAAGGCCTTCGACCGCGTTTCGGAGATGTTATATGGTACGCGTTGCGAGAACATGGTATTCCTGAAGTTCAGCTTCCACCAATTATTTCAACTCGTCGGACAGGACTGCTCTATATCAACCGCCACGAGGTTCATTTTCGAGGCTGAAATCTGCGGTTTGAAGTTTACTGAACCACTGGCGCACAGTGCTTTCCCCAGCACCATTAGGCCCCGACACTTGATTGATTTGTTTGCCGTGTTGCGACAACATGGCGTCCCTGAAGAGCTTATTGAGTGGGTGCGCATTCTGTACTCTTGCCCAAGGAGTCGAGTGCGAGCGCCAGCGGGAACCTCGATGGAGTTTCCATTCTCTGTCGGAGTGCACCAGGGATCTGCGCTATCTCCACTTCTCTTCGTGATCGTGATGGATGCAATCTCACGAGATCTCCAAATGGTGGCACGTTGGACGCTGCTGTATGCTGACGACGCCATGCTTGCCTGTGAAGATAAAACCGAACTCGAGCGACAGGCACAGGCTTGGCATTGTTCGGTCTCAAGCCAGACGTCAAAACGACAGACTACTTGAAGACTGATGTGAATGAGCACGAATCTATTAAGATCAACGTTACTGAGCTCTCACGATTTACGTCTTTCAAGAATCTCGGATCAAAACTTACGTCCGATGGCAGCCTAAAGTTGGAGGTGAATGCGCGTATAAGTGCAACCTGGTCCAAATGGCGCTCGCTGACTGGGGTCTCTGCGAGAGGACAATACCTGAAATAGAAGGTTTATAGAAGTTGTCAGAGGTTCGGTGTCGCCCCGATAGCCGAGAAGCTGTGCGAAGCTCGTCTTTGGTGGTACGCCCACGGCCTTCCCGATAACGTCGACACCGTCCTGAAGATAGGCCTGAATCATGAGGTTCCTGGAAGGCGGCCCAGGGTATGCCCGAAGCAACGTTGGTTAGATATGTTGCAGCTGGACTTGATGATAGCTGGGGTGCAACCTGATCAAGCATTGAATCGTTAGAATTGGCGTCACCACCCCAGGAGAGCAGATCCCGCCAAGCGGGACAGACGCTAATGAAATGATGAAAAGATGAATGAATTAAATTTTGCTTAGAGCGCAAAAAGGCAGAAATCATTTAGTGAACAAAGGAAACCGCCATGCACTCCAATGCATCGTCGCAATTTTTGTTTGATTGACAGCTAAAATTCTTTTTGCGTTGATTAACACAGTTGTAGACGGTATGTACTGCGAAATGGGCGCGTGCATGTTGCGCAGTTGGAGGTGCCGGCTGTCGCATGCGCCTGACAGGAGGTTCCTGGTTGGGATTTCCCGCCCATGCCAACCCATCCTTCCGCGGTCGGTGAATTGGTACCAGAGTTGTCTGGGGAGGACAAAGCGCTGACTTGTTCGTCGGCTGGGCACCGCAAGTCGCTGGATGGCCAGATACGCATTTAAATCACCTCCACAACAGCCATGTTGACTTCGCGACCCAGATACACATAGCTGGAGCATTCGGAGATGTTCGTTCCGTTGAGCGAGAAGGGGGCATCAGAAACTTGTCCGTTCCTCATAAACATTGTCTTCGTAAGATTCAGCTGCAGTCCAACGTTCCCACATACACGATCGAAGTCGGCCAGCATTCCGTTTTCGAGGGTGGCACTGAAGAACTTCGGGGATACGGTATCCCCTTGCCGAACCTCTCTCTTCACATCGATGACAACGGAGATTTGTTTGTGAATCCACTGTACAGCTCTCGAAGGACTCTGATGTGCCGAGTAAGAACGCCCTGAGTGAGCAGGGCTTCGAGGACCGCTTCAGTCTCGACGGAGTCGAATGCCTTCTTTAGGTCGATGAACGCTCTTTTTACCCTTTTCCTCTCCGCTTTTCCTCCGAAGGTATTAACCACCACAGTGGTTTCCTTTTGAATGTTGAGATGAAGTCTTTGGGCAAGCGGAGTGGTTATAAAGGATTGGTTGGAAGCGGAGTCAAGAAGGGCGAATACTGTCTCGCTTTTTCCATCTTGAGTTGTGTGTATTTGAACCGGGACTATCATTAGACATGCACTTTTGCTGTTTGCAAATGAGTTCGTAACGTTTTTGTTAGCGCCTTCAGTTAGGTTGGTGTTTTCAACTTGTAAATTGACTGATACGTTCTCAAGCGATCTTCTTCTTGGACACGTTGGTTGCCCGAATTGAACTCGGTTATTTCGTTCTGACGTTTTTGGCGAATTAGATCTCCTAGGTATGCCTTTAAGTGTAGGAGACCGTTGTGGTGAACGTGATGGAGTCTTTTGAGGCAATGATTGATTCCACCCGTGGTTGAAATTGTTGGCTCTATATTTATTTATTTATTTATTTATTTATTGAATACGTCATATGACGCGCCACATAAGGGGAAGAACACAACAAAAAAAAACAGACAAACATTCTCAGCTAATCTAGGCGGATTTTCCATGGAAACAAGCGTCGTCAACGTACATTCCAGTAGAGTAGCCCTGACAGCCGACTGAAAAGTAAGGAAATTTGGCGAATCGGAGGTGTTTAGCGCGGAAGTAGGGGTGGGAGATAAGATTAAGCATCTGATTAAGAAAAAAAATTAAAAATATGACCTGAGTGGATTTAAAGCCTCCGTTAGAACTGGCACACTGCCGGTTTAAGTAAATAGATAAACCAGCATTAATGGGCAGCGCACATGACGGCGAGGGCCAACGAAGAGCATGTCCCCAATGCAGTCCTATAGAAAAGGCTGTCAATAGTATGTGAAGAATTCCAAGCGGACTATGCGGACTATAGAATATGTTGGAACATGACACCTGTGGCCCTAAGGAAACGCCGTACGCATTTTACCTGGCACGGAAGTTCAAAATAGTACGCAAGCCTAAAAGATTCGGTGAAGCCAAGTACAGTACCGGACGCGTCTTTTGAATAGACGCCGAAAAAACCGCACTTTTGCGGCTTTTGGGTCTTTTTGATATAACTCGTCTAAAAGTCATCGATTTCAAAAACCAAGGGTATATTTGAGCTTAAGAGATTGAACCCTATCGTTTGGTATATATATTTCATATGAAAGATCAAAAATGGCCAAAATTGAAAACTTGCGCTCCATTGAGAAGGCCGGCCGCGGACGAGTTGTCGGCCGCAAGGCGTCGGAAACCGTTGCGTGCTCGCAATTCCTCTAATTTGAGGTTTTTTGAGAAACGGTTGGTACCGTTCGACTCGTCTCTTCGAGATCTACACAGACATGTGTACAACTTCGCCGGACACCGCGTTTTCGCAGTGGATGGTCAAAAATGACTGGAGCAGACTTTAGAGAAGCTTATATTCCAGGAATTGCATGTTTTCCGTGTATCTCAAGCATGGCGTAAAATGCTTTGAAATGTCAGGCATCCTCCGCGAGTGCGCCGTGAACAATGCATATGGGATCGAACCTATCAATCGAGTGGGTGCGACATCTCGTAAAGCTGGCGTTTGGGGACTTTTATCAGAAATTTGCAGCCGCTCTATTCAGGAATTGCTCTACAGCTGTCCAGCTAACCTTTGGAGTGCGCCGTGCACAATGGATATAGGATCGAGCCTATCAATCGAGTGGGGCAACCGCTCGAAGATTGCACGCGCGGGCGGTTTCAGAGCGCAGTAACTCTGTCAAATTCGAATCGTTTCGGCTGCAACTCCTGGCTCTTGTAGCCACTAGAACTGACTAGTAGTACGCTAAAGTAGAGCGGGGTAGCTTAGGAAGAGGCAATGTTACAGGGGTGCGAACATGAAGGTGAGGCTTGTGTGACGTATTTTTTTCCGATTTCGGTGGACCACTGCGGGAAGACGCGGCAAGCTAACAGCCTGAAAACGCGTAGGCGAACAGGTCGTTTAGGATACTTTACGATTACATGCCCAGGACACCTCAGCTGCCTAAACTGCCTTCGTTTCAGTTGCCAGTTTGAAGCGGCAGAAGATAGCAGTTAGAGTTTCTTGCGCTCTTACTCGGCCAGAATTGAGTTTTCGACACTCGCAATGGTACTACTCTGTTCACCATGAAAAGCGCTATCGAATGGAGTCAATTTCGACCGATTTCGGGTACATCGATCTTTTGACGGTTTCCCTTCGAGGACGAGGTCGCTCGAGACCACGGCCCGCGGCAGTGGGACGATGACGTCATCGAAAATCGATATCCTCTGATTGTTTCATGCTTGATACCATTCGATAGAACTTCTCATGCTGGATCGAACGGTGTTATTAAGAGCAGACAGAACTGTAATCTGGGCGAGTAAGAGCGAGGAGAACATCGACGCTTCTAAATTGCACGTGCGGGCGAGTTTGTAGCGCAATATCTCTATAAAGTTCGAATCTTTCGACTGCAACTTCAGGACCTTATAAGCAGCACATGTTTCTTGGCGTGATCTAAAATACAACGGCGTAGCTGATGAATGGACTAAGTTACAGCGCTGCGATGAGGCTTGAGTGACATATTTTTCCGATTTCAGTCGACCTCAGCGGGAAGGCGCTGAGAGCTAACGGCCTACAAATGTGCACACGAGCAGAACACTTTAAATGCTTTAAGACGACGTGCTCACAGCTTCCTAGCTGTTTAAACTGCCTTAGCCCCAGCTGCCGTTTTAGGGCGGCGGGCCTAGCGGTTGAAGTTTCGTGCGCCCTTACTCGCCCATTTTAGAGTTTTTGACACTCGCAGTAACACCGTTAGCTTCAGCCCGAAAAGCTCTATCGAACAATATAAATCTCGACCAATTTCAGAAAACTCGATTTTTTAACTAATTATCATCGTGGACGGGCGCGCTCTGGGATGAGCCTGCGCTGACGATGACGTCATCGAAAATCGATATTTTCGAAATTGGCCAAATTTCTTCATCCAAAATCATGTAGGGGTTATTTGGGGCGCTGATTACTAATCTGACATCCGTTTTTAGAAATTCCGTTAAATTCCGAGATTTCAGTAGGTTACTTCTTGTTTAAGGGTGGCCGAGTCAGGATCACCGATCACCCTCAGTTATCGGTATGGGTGGTCTCCTGCCGTAGACGTTCAAATGGACTTCGGCATCATGTTCGGCCCCCGAATAAGACCCGTCCCTAAACGAAGTTTGGGCAAAATCGGTGATCTTGACCCTACCACCCTCAGTTATCCAGAAGAGTAAGGGCGCAGGAAACTTCAACCCCTATGTCCGCCGCCCTAAAACGGCGGCTGGGGTTAATCAGCTAGAGAGTTGTAAGCACGCCATTTTAAAGCACCTTAAGTGTTCTGCTCGCATGCGCATTCTCGCTCTACGCGTCTCCCGCAGGAGTCGACTGAATTGGAAAAAATCGTGTCACACAAGCCTCACCAGCATCTTCGCAGAGCTATAACTTAGTCCAATCATAAGCTACATCGCTGTGTTTCAGCGCTCTACTAGAGCATTTCGCTTCATACAAAACCCACAAGCTGCCACCGGAAAGGTTCACATATGACAGAGTTATCGCGCTCAGAACAAGCCCGCGCGTGCAATTTAGCACAGCAACGGTCGATGTTCTCCTCGCTCTTACTCGCCCAGATTACAGTTCTGTCTGCTCTTAATAACACCGTTCGATCCAGCATGAGAAGTTCTATCGAACGGTATCAAGCATGAAACAATCAGAGGATATCGATTTTCGAT
>OX375867.1:89422308-89560418 GCA_947359475.1 Heligmosomoides polygyrus bakeri
AGTAGGTTACTTCTTGTTTAAGGGTGGCCGAGTCAGGATCACCGATCACCCTCAGTTATCGGTATGGGTGGTCTCCTGCCGTAGACGTTCAAATGGACTTCGGCATCATGTTCGGCCCCCGAATAAGACCCGTCCCTAAACGAAGTTTGGGCAAAATCGGTGATCTTGACCCTACCACCCTCAGTTATCCAGAAGAGTAAGGGCGCAGGAAACTTCAACCCCTATGTCCGCCGCCCTAAAACGGCGGCTGGGGTTAATCAGCTAGAGAGTTGTAAGCACGCCATTTTAAAGCACCTTAAGTGTTCTGCTCGCATGCGCATTCTCGCTCTACGCGTCTCCCGCAGGAGTCGACTGAATTGGAAAAAATCGTGTCACACAAGCCTCACCAGCATCTTCGCAGAGCTGTAACTTAGTCCAATCATAAGCTACATCGCTGTGTTTCAGCGCTCTACTAGAGCATTTCGCTTCATACAAAACCCACAAGCTGCCACCGGAAAGGTTCACATATGACAGAGTTATCGCGCTCAGAACAAGCCCGCGCGTGCAATTTAGCACAGCAACGGTCGATGTTCTCCTCGCTCTTACTCGCCCAGATTACAGTTCTGTCTGCTCTTAATAACACCGTTCGATCCAGCATGAGAAGTTCTATCGAACGGTATCAAGCATGAAACAATCAGAGGATATCGATTTTCGATGACGTCATCGTCCCACTGCCGCGGGCCGTGGTCTCGAGCGACCTCGTCCTCGAAGGGAAACCGTCAAAAGATCGATGTACCCGAAATCAGTCGAAATTGACTCCATTCGATAGCGCTTTTCATGGTGAACAGAGTAGTACCATTGCGAGTGTCGAAAACTCAATTCTGGCCGAGTAAGAGCGCAAGAAACTCTAACTGCTATCTTCTGCCGCTTCAAACTGGCAACTGAAACGAAGGCAGTTTAGGCAGCTGAGGTGTCCTGGGCATGTAATCGTAAAGTATCCTAAACGACCTGTTCGCCTACGCGTTTTCAGGCTGTTAGCTTGCCGCGTCTTCCCGCAGTGGTCCACCGAAATCGGAAAAAATACGTCACACAAGCCTCACCTTCATGTTCGCACCCCTGTAACATTGCCTCTTCCTAAGCTACCCCGCTCTACTTTAGCGTACTACTAGTCCGTTCTAGTGGCTACAAGAGCCAGGAGTTGCAGCCGAAACGATTCGAATTTGACAGAGTTACTGCGCTCTGAAACCGCCCGCGCGTGCAATCTTCGAGCGGTTGCCCCACTCGATTGATAGGCTCGATCCTATATCCATTGTGCACGGCGCACTCCAAAGGTTAGCTGGACAGCTGTAGAGCAATTCCTGAATAGAGCGGCTGCAAATTTCTGATAAAAGTCCCCAAACGCCAGCTTTACGAGATGTCGTACCCACTCGAATGATAGGTTCGATCCCATATGCATTGTTCACGGCGCACTCGCGGAGGATGCCTGACATTTCAAAGCATTTTACGCCATGCTTGAGATATACGGAAAACATGCAATTCCTGGAATATAAGCTTCTCTAAAGTCTGCTCCAGTCATTTTTGACCATCCACTGCGAAAACGCGGTGGTCCGGCGAAGTTGTACACATGTCTGTGTAGATCTCGAAGAGACGAGTCGAACGGTACCAACCGTTTCTCAAAAAACCTCAAATTAGAGGAATTGCGAGCACGCAACGGTTTCCGACGCCTTGCGGCCGACAACTCGTCCGCGGCCGGCCTTCTCAATGGAGCGCAAGTTTTCAATTTTGGCCATTTTTGATCTTTCATATGAAATATATATATACCAAACGATAGGGTTCGATCTCTTAAGCTCAAATATACCCTTGGTTTTTGAAATCGATGACTTTTAGACGAGTTATATCAAAAAGACGCAAAAGCCGCAAAAGTGCGGTTTTTTCGGCGTCTATTCAAAAGACGCGTCCGGTACTGTAGATAGCTGCCATAGGAGGCTTAAATGAAATAATAATAGTATAATTTAACTCTGTAAAAAATTGAAAACTTTCTTAACATGCCTTCAGCACTAAACACCCCTGAGAAAAAAAACCTGGCTAATCTAAGTAGCAACCCTAGAAATGCTTCGTCACGCTTAAATCCGCAGAAAATTTGCAGATACTCCAATGATGATACTCTACGACCCTAGCTCCTTAAAACTTTAGTAGTGAGTAAGTAAAACGCCTAAGCAACGAACAAAACAAAAGTAAAGAATAACAAGAAGAACTGCCGTAGACAAACGCATTAATCATTAACAACTAAAACATTCTCAATGCTACACCCAAGGTCTACGAAGGATCAGACAGCAACGAAGTCTTCAGAACTAGGCTAGAGCATCAATTGTTCATAAATCAACAGCTATCAGCAGGCATCCGCTTTGGGAGACAATCGACCTCAAGGGAGATATATTTCGACCACTTTGGAGTTAGCGGCATGTGGAAGCGTTTGTCAGCGAACTCCGTATAGGCACATGTTTCACTCAGCTGCTGGCAGTACTCCTAGTAATCTGCAATATGAAGCGTAGACATAAGGTCTATTTTTCTCAATCTACTCTTGAATGACGAGGAATTGTGAGCATTAAGGACACTAGGTGGAAGCCTCTGAAGCCAACGGGAAGTTCTAAAAAACAAGGAATTGCTGGTAATATCATAGTTACGGATGACTCGAATATTCATCAGTGAGATCGCTTTTATCCTCCCATTTGTAGGTCTCAGAATCTAGTACTTACTAGGTTTCAGTTTTGATTCTCCTTTCAAGATTTTGAAGCAAAAGGTCAAGTCATTGAACACACGCCGATACAGTAGGCTTTTCAATCGGAAGAGTTGCAAACGTTCGTGGTAGTTAGGACGTTCGCTGTAGCCATTTGCACTGCACCTACGAAACAAAATTTTTGTGAAAACTCGCTGAACTTTTTCTAGTTTCATTTGTAGTTTCTTTGTGTATGGATTCCAAATTTGGGATGCATATTCCAGTATTGGTACTATGTATGCCTTATAAAGCTTTAACAAAATAGATGGATCATTACAAGTAATATTTCTGAGGATGATACGATTTGGTCGATGTGTGCTTCAAACGTCAGGCTTGATTTCAGGATAACTCCCAAATCACGAACTTCATCTACAGATTTCAAAGTTATGACATTTACTCTATACTCCATGATGTCAAGGTTACCTAAATGCAAAACTGAAGTCTTAGCGAGGTTTACGGGTATTCGCCAAACAGATGCCCATTCCATTATGTTGGATATGGACTGAGAGAGAGCAAGGCGTACCTGTATACAGTTCTCCCTACTGTATACTTCAAAGACTTTGATGTCATCTGCAAACATCTTTACTTTTACAGATGGGTGTGTAGACAATCTCTCTGGCAGATCGTGGGTGTAGACAAGAAATAAGAGAGGCGAAAGCACACCCCCCTGTGGCACACCACTTGTACAAGGGTACGAAAATGTGCTTTCCACCTTGACAGTAAACTCCCTTTCCTTTAAATAAGCACTAAGCCAATTAAGAAGTGAAGAATGGAGTCGTTGCTGATGCAGCTTTTCAAGTAATTTCCGATGGTCGACTTTGTCATACACCACGTCCACAGAATTACCGTTACAGATAGCCACGTTCCATTCAATTAGGCAGTCCGCGAGTTGTGTGGTAGTCGAAGCGTTGGCTGTAAAGCCGTGCTGTTTATCAGGAATGATACTGTTGCTTCTAAGCCAAAGGCAGAGCTTGTCACGGATTAGTTTTTCGAGGATCTTTATGGGCGTCGGAAGTATGCTGATTGGTCGGAAGTTTGTGATTAGAGAAGCATCAGACCTTTTAGGGATAGGTGTGACTTGCCCTTTTCCAGCAACGTGGGAATTCGCCAAACATCAGGGAGGCGTTAAAGATCATTGTGAGAGGTTTATATAATGACAGGTAGCACTTCTTAAAGATTACTTGGGGAATGGCGTCAGAAGTCATGGAGGTAGAAGTACTCAAGGACTTTAGAGCTAATAGAACATCCCTTGGAGCAACAGCTAGCTCAGCTGGGCTGTGCTCAATAACGGATTTCTCGCTAGAGTATGAGCACAAATTTTGAGAAGAGTCAGCGGAAGGCGAGAAAACCGAAGAGAAAAACCCCGCTAAGGCTTCGGCTTTCGTGCTGTTATCAACATATTGATTACCTTCCTCGTCACGAAGTACGGGCAATTTAGGCTTCAACTCCAACTTGTACTTGATCAGTTTAAAAATCGAGTTTTTGCAAGTAACATTACTAGACCGTTTCTCACGATTGGCCAAGAATTTTCTCAAATGGTGGTCCAATTCGGAGCAGACCTTTTTGTAGCGAGAGCAGGAAAGGGGATTTTCTAAAGTCTTGAAAAGACGCAGTTTTTGAGAGATTAAATTCCGAATCTGTTTTGGACAATGATGCAATGTGGAATCTTTGACCTGAATCGGTACGTAAGCAGCTAATCCGGTGTAAATAACATGACAAAACCTTTGGTACATGTCGTCTACCGACGTATAACCTTGAAAAACATTCCACCAGTCTACAGTAGAGTAGTATTCAGAAAGTGCAGTATAGTTTGCCTTATTAAAATTTGGAGCTTGAGTCATAAAGGCTTTGCGTAGTCCCTCAGTATTAATATTAAACGATACGACATTGTGATCCGACGACACAAACGGAACAGAAACGGCAACTTCACTAACTATTGGCGATGAAGTCAAAATAATATCTAGAATTGAGCAACCTCGAGTAGGTTCCCTGACGTTTTCGGTGAGTCCACAGTACTGGAAAAAGTCTAGCAGTCTTATGGAGCACGAATCATTCGCTTCACATGACGCCCAATCAACTCTAAGATTAAAATCTCCAAGCATTATCAATGGCTTATTTGAAAGGCAAACGTCCAAAAGAGCTTCAACAAGGGCTTCGTCATCAGCAGTTGTAGAAATAGACGGTCGATAAACGAGTATGACTCTGAATTTCGATGTGTTATGAGCATCCAAACAATCTAGGACAATAACATCGGACCTGAGGCTTGAGGGAGGAACAGTTTCGGTGACAATTATTGAATCTTTCACAATACAACATACCCCACCTCCTCTGTGGTCACTACGGTCAGAACGCAAAATTCTGTACGGGAAATTTCCTAAAATTTCTGAATTAGGAACTTTCCCTGTTAACCATGTTTCGGTTATAAATAGGAAGTCGGGCTCATGAAAAGACAAAAACAGGTGTAGATGGTGAATCTTGTTCAGGAGGCTTCGCGAATTAAAAAGGAAACATTTGAGCCTGGATTGCCTACCTTGCAGAGTTAGGCGTTTCCCGAACCCCCAGCACGGCGCACGGGGAGGTCCTGGACACGCCTAAGCTCGCCCCTGAAGACAACCCACTCCCGGTTATTGGCCTATTTGTTCCTCTCCGAGGCCTCATTCCTCAGGTCCTTTTCTTTATCTCGCTCTGTTGCGGTCATGCTCCGGCGAATATACACGTCGGAGTAGACGCTCTCTCGAAGTCTAAAGGAGTTTGCGAGGGCACGTCTCCAATGGGCTCTGGATGGAAGGACGATCTTGACCAGTCGCGGCCGATCGGTACCCACCTGTCCCATTCGGTAGACCTCCACAGGCCTGCATTCGACTCCGAGTACGTCCAGCACAGAGCTGACTTTATCCTCAAGATTCCGCTGTTTGGATGACGGGGGGAGGTCTACAGAGGCTTCCGCCAAGTTGTATATGACGATACTTCTTGCTCTCTTCTCTGCTTCCATCGACTCACTGATTTCGTTTGGTATCTTTGAAATCAGTGCTATCACCATTTTTTCTATCTCCGGGTCCTTATTCCGCTCAAGAATGGCTCTCATAATTTCGCCAGCAGACAACTGGGAGTAGTCAGCCTGTGTTACTTTACTCCCAATGTCGTTACTGACGAAACTTGAGCGCTCGGCCAGCTCATTTATCGAAGAAAGAGTAGGCCGGATTTTCCTACTTGAGCGTCGAACTTGTGACATCGTAGGTCAATAAGAGTTGGTCAGTCAAGACAGCACCAAAGAATCAATAGAGGACTCAACGGATACCGGAGAAAGAAACAACGATTAACAGCCAAATCAATAGAAAACAGAGACGAGCGCAGTAAGTAACGTTAAGAGGTGTGTGGAAGCAGATCCGAAACTATGAAATGAGAAAGGAGTAGAAAAGAACGTAGCGAATGGAAACTTATCTCAGGTCTTAGCAACTGAAGGGACGCCGCCGCACAGTGCCGGGAGCAGACGATAAAATGTCTGTTGATTTGGCGAAAAGGTTCTACCTCTGGACCTCGGCGAGTAACTTTCTATGTCTTGGGTAGGCTGGCCAACGATCTCGCCTTCTTTGGTATGCAGCTGTATCGCCTTGTCGGAGAGGGCTGATTAGTCTTTCGTTCTGCCTTGGGCGTTTTCGACAGATGGCTATGTGATGTGGGCTCCCACAGCAGGCGCAATTGTACTTGCGGCAGGGGTTTGTGTTATGTTTGTAACTGAAGCACTTCAAGTTAGCGCTCAGTTTTCTTAGACGACCAATCTTCTGAGGAATGGTTGAGTATTTATTGCAGTGTTGAAACTTACGGTTTTGTCCACAGCCTATGCATTGTAACAATGCTACTCTTGACGTGCTCGTGTGGAAAATTGAGTGTTCGTTTTCGTTGGATTCCCCAAGGCTATCCACATGCTCCTTCCGCTTCACTGCGATGGTCAGGTTGTCAAGAAGATATGTCATTGTCTACACATTGCCGGAGTCAAACGCCTTTTTTGCCATTTCGTCTTGAATGTTCTTCGAGAATGTGTTGAGGACCATACTTCTCACGTTTGTGGTGTTGATTGGCTCACCTTGTCTTTCAAGTGTGGCCATTATGGCTTGTACATCACTGAGGTTGTTTCTCAAGGAGCGATGGTCGACTCGACATTGCTTCATCGATTTACGTTGGCGGATCATCTGTATAGTGACTCGTCTTGAATCCTGGTATTGAGTTTTGTACTGTGTAACTACCCTTTCATAGGAATCCTAGGGATCATTTGAAGTGCTCTAGCTGCATCTCCTTTGCAGGTGTTGATGAGTATCGACAACTTCTCTGTATTAGAATAGGGTTGTTTATGTACGAGCTCATCGAAAAGTTACCAGAATGCTGGGAATTCTAAGGAGTTGCCATGAAAGATTGGTATATTGAGTTTATTACCAAGCAGGCGTCTTTCCAACGACCAAGGGCTCGTTGAAGTGAGTTGATGGTCCTCGATTTGTGCAGGATTATCTTGGTTTCTGTTTGAGTTGACTCGTTCCGTTGTGAACTCTTATCTGAGGCTAGCTTCTTGACGTTCAAGTTCCAGCAACCTCTTTTACAACTTGCGTTCTACTTCTTGTGCTTGGCTGAGCAGGTCATCTCCTCCTCTTTCTGACCAATACTCATCAAATTGAGATTCCACATCGGTTTTTGATACTTGAACAATGTCATTGAGTTGTTGATTGCATTCGGCATAGAACTCGCTAATGCCTTCTTTTTGATGTCCACTTTTGGACATAAGGTCCTTGACTATCATCTTCTTCGATGTTAAAAAGAGGTCCACCTCTTGAATTTGGGTTGGGAAACTTCATGGTTTCCGGATCTCTTCGGCCTTTTAGAGTAGGCCAGCAAGGGTATTGAGATGGCGAGTTAATTTTGTTTCACGTTTTTCAGGATGAAGGCTTGTGCGACATAAAGGCTTGGTACGTCGACCATCCAGAAGAGCGCAGCATCTGTCGACCTTTCGATGACTGAAGACTGTGAGTGCCAATGTAAAGTGGCATGCTAGAGGGTGTTGGCTTATATACATCCTTGTTAACTGTTGTGTTATGTTGACTTGACGATAAAGTTTATTGAAGATGTAATGCAAACAGGATTTGTTGTGAGATCAGTGGCACTGAAGAAGCTCTGCTTTGGAATGTTGTGAGATGTCTCGGTCTCAGATGCGGTGTTTTGAGAACGATGAAAATTTCTCCACCAATGTTTTGAAATGTTTGAGTTTCACATTTTTTCCACAGATGTTTTGCGAAACTTTTGCTTGAGATGTTGTTGCCGATCGGCAATGAGCTCAGATCCTGTTTCAAATTTTGAGCTTTGTTGAGAGGACTAAGGCTCTCAGATTTGAAGGACTTCACGATTCGATTGAACCCTAGCTGGTTTTGAGCTGCGATCGATAGCTTGGAAATTGCTTTTTTGTAATCCTGTTTAAATATTTTTTGGCACGACTATCGGTCGTGCACCGGGTTTTCTAAGTTTCACCTTTTCTTGGTAACTTATCTTAACATGATCCGCATGTAAAATAACCTGCGCGCAACACTTTCCATCTAAAACTCAATAAAACAGTTTCAAAAACCATAAAAGGTACCTTTATTTCGGCCAGAATGTCGGACTGCCACCGGGTTTTCTTCCAGTTACCTTCTCGCTCTGTCTTCAGTAATCCGCGGTAGATCGACTTGAACTTGAGAAATAGGAAACGGTATAGAGATAGAGGGAAAAATTGAGGAAATCTGAGGGGTACCGATATCGACGGAATTTGAGAGCTTTTCGTGCCAGGGTACGGAAGCAGGTACGCATTTGGACCCTAAAAGGCGTAGCCTAAAGGAGAAAACGTGCACGAGATCCTACTATTCGTTTTATGGTTATTTGAGCGCAAACTACTTAGAGTGAGCGCTTAGCGCTTTTTGGGTTGCTTTTGAGAAATTGTTTTCCCATCCGTTGGAGGATGGAAGCCAGCATGATATACAAACAATTGGTGGAGCATAGATTTTTTGTGCGTGCCGAAGTGGAGTTTGAGACTCCACGAGCATTGTGCCTTGCCTTTTTTTTACTAAATCTGATTGAAAGGTTTGTGTACCTCTCGCTTTGACAATAGACAGTTGTGACGGTGAAACGGCCTATACAGTATCTGTATATTGACTTGAATATTGAAATTTGGCCGATGCACCACGTTTTGGGGCATTACCCCAAATGAAAAGATTGGTGGTTCTTTTACCGTTACAAGACATAACACCGATTTATTATACAGCTTTATTTTCTAACTTCACAAGAAAATCTGTTACTTCACTGTACTTCATTTTGAACACCATTTGCCGACGGCTGGAAAGGAGAACTTTGTGGCTTAATTGAATTTGACTTTTAACCCTTCTGGTTTAATTTGGGACTGTATTGAGGTTTGAGTTAGCGGGTCCGCCGACAAGACTGCTTTGCTGTGCCCTAGAAGTAGGACGAGCAAAGGCGCGAGAGAGATGCGCCGTCAGTCTGCTCTGCCGCGAAGCTGCTGTCGTGGAGGAATTCCGACTCTTCGCCTTCGCCGAGAGAACGAGCCAGAGCGCCCGAGTGAGAGCGCCCCAGCGAGAGCTTTCCAGCGCAAACTTTCCAGCGAGATCCTTTCCGCGCGAGCCTTCGAGCGAGAGCCTCTCAGAGCGAGCCTTCCAGCGAAAGCCTCCCTCAGGCGTGATTGGCCGGCGCTTAAGAGCGGCCAAAAGGAGGCGGGGCAATAGATTAAATATCATGAGCTTCAAGCTCGTGACGGCGAGACAGTGTAGTAGTAATCCACAGTGGCTCTTGGGCTGGTGTTTGGCAGAATGAAACGAAAATCTACATGTTGTCCCGGATGTACTTCCATTGTTTTCAATAACGGCATTTGTCGAGAGGAACTCCCGCGTAAAGTGCCCTAATCATGGTTATTGCAAAATACGACGGAGCAGTTGGAATTCATGAACAACCTTGCTTTGAGTCCAAGTAGCCATTTTAAATGCTAACAAGAACTTCACTGGTTATCATGCTTATAACAAAGCTTCTGTACAAGCTGCGTAGGTGGAAAATTGTAAATGCTACGCCATACACGGTATTGTTCACTTTTGTTAGCTTATTAATAACTGCCACTGTAAATCCTCTATTCATTTGTTATTCGTAAGGTAGGAGTCCTAAGGTTGTAAATGCTAGCCCTCTTTTGGCCGCTCTTACCTTCGTGTATTTCGAATACCTTAATTTGAAATACCCATCCTAATCTCTACTTGTTCAATCTGTTCCGTTATATGAACCACATCTTTTCGTTAGTTTTTCGTAGCAAAAGCACAAGTGATATTTTTACCAAACGTATCAACGTCTATATACTAACGACTGGAACATAGATGACAACAACTACTCATATAGCTACACATCTAGGCAAGGATCTCTGGATTTTTATCTCTGACCATAGGAAAATTAGTGAACTTTATAATAAAACACGCTCTAGTTTCTCCCAACTCTCCTCTTCGAGCCTCGGCATTGTTAGTTGTTAATGTTAGTAATGTATTGTACCACACTAAGTTTTCAGGAGGAATCCCTTATTCAGCAGGGCCTCACGTTTCAAAGTTCCGCCATCTATAGAGGTCTAAAAATGGTGTAAAGGTTTCAATTTGCGCTCTACCCTGCCAAGGGCCTCCACCGCTAGCATTTTCGACCTACCACTACAATCATCACAGAAGGCCAAATGTAATAGACGAGCTCACCTAATTCCACCACTAAAACTGACGATCGCCCTGCTCCCGGAAGCTAGTAGGAGCCAATGAAAAATGCTGGGCTGGTATCACCCACTAGTCATTCTACAGCTTACTATGGGGCACGAACGGCAAAAATTCACTTATTACGGCTAGGCACTCATTTCGTGTCGCGTCTCGCGACCACGGTGCTCCCCTCCATCCTCCTGCGGGCGCGCGGCGCGTCAGCGAGCGGCCTCTCGCGCGGCCTGCCCCCGCCTCCGCCGGATTGATCGGCGGGCGGGGCGCGCGCTCCGGAACGGGCATAACCCGCTTCCCGCGCAAGCCGCGGGTTCCATTCGACGCCTTCATCGACCGCGAGAGGCCGCGCTCGCCTGCCAGCTTCACTTCAGCCGCCGGGTGTCTGGTCATCGTGTCGTCCCCGCACTACTCGGCATCGACTGCCGGTCGGATGGAAGGCGACCCTTCCTAGAAGGGTCGCCAGGGCTGAGGGCGCGGAGTGCTCTCTGCACAGTGAAGCGCCCGGCCCGATTCTAATCCCGATCTCCTTGCTCTGCCGGCTGTGATTTCATCGTTTTGTACGTGTCCGGCCTATTCCGTGTCCTACTATGTCGGCGCTGGTATTGAGATAAACCTATGATGGTGTACGGTGTGCAAGCGAGGGAATGTGGTGAGTCCGTTGCACAGTGTATCTGGTATTGCTGTTATTATTCATGTCATTGCTGTTGCTGGGTTGCCGGGGATAAAGCCTGCAAGCCCCTCGCGGGGTCCGGGCAATGGGGCAGGCTCTGGCCCCCTGCCTGGACGTCGCGAGGGCAGTGTTGTCGGGAGTCAGGCTGGCAACCCAGGGCCAGGGTAGTATTCTCCCCACGGTCTTGTGCTGGCTGCGACCCAGGGGCTGAAGGGATACAATTCAGGTGGGGAGTGAAGGGAAGGACCCGGGGAATCCCCACTACGGGAGTGGCACTTCAGGGCATGGGACCCTTCACCTCCCCGGGGCATCGGGCCTTGGCAGCTTCGGGTGCCCCATGGGGCAGGTTGGTGTCCCACGTGTTGACGGCACAGCCGCTGCACTGGGGCCGCCGACTTGCAACATGGTGCATCGGACGTTGGCAAGCGGACCCGTTGGCCAGTCGGTCTGGAGACAGCCGGCTGGCTGTAAAAACGGCCCTGCCACGCCCGGTGCAGGGGCTGTGTTGCCCTCGGGGCCTGTAGGCTAAGGGGTCTTTTGCGGGGATCGGGGCCAAAAGTGGGCAACAGAGGGCCACGGCCGGGGAGGCAACGGCGCAGGGATCCAGGCTGGACTGTGGCAACCAGCCAACTTGTGCGCCGCCCCGGGCGTGCAGTCCCTCGGGGTTCTCTAAGGCCAGGGGCTTCTCATGGGGGTACGGCGACGCGCTGGGCGTCTGCGACGGGTGGGGCCATGGCCTAGTCTCAATTAGTACCAGGTATGGGTAAGTCCTGGTCGCACCTAAGGGGAAGCGCTTCCATCCACTACCATACGGGCTGGCCACCCGGTGAGGTAGCTTGGTAAAGGTGTCGGTTGGTAACCCCGTCGTACGGTCCTTAGTCCCCCCTCTCGTTTAGCTCCCTGGGTTCCTTGGGTTATCCATGCCCCTTCGCCCCCCTCCCTCTTTAGCACCCTATACACCTACAGTTGGCCCCCATAGCTCTTTTGGGCTCCGTCTGTAGGACGGACGAACTGGGTCCCCCCTTCACGACTTCAGGTGTCAATTCAGCAAGTGATGGGTTGCAGCCACCCCCCCCCCATGTAGTATATTTCATAGCAACAGGTAACTCATCACATTCCCTGCACCTAGCGTGGGTTTATCTCAAACCTTGCCAATTCATTTCACTCTCCCTTCATTCTTTTGCCTCTCTACCCATTCTCCTCTGTCCTTCAGTCATTTCCTTTCTTTATCTCCCTCAGTCCTTTCTTTACCCCTTAGTTAGCTTTTCCTATCTTTCGGTAGCTGCTTACTTTATCGCAGTTTCCTCTTTCCTTTAGATCCCATCACCCTTCCCTCTTAATATTTCCACCCTTCTCTCCTTCTTCATTTCCTTCCCTTGGCACTTTACTGTATTCGGGACGCGAAGCGCTCTCAGCCCCCTCTATTCCATCTCTATGTCCATCCGCTTGTTGCCTCGTAATCGCGTTCCACGGGTTTCCGCGGGCCTGTGAGCCGTTACTCACGCGCATTCGGGCAACTCACAGTCGGTGTATACTGACTAGGACTACGGTGGTTCCATCAAGGCCCAGGTCACCAAGGCGGCGAAGGCGCTGAGGGCCTCAATGGACGAGGCCGAGAAGCTGCTACGGGGCAAGTTCCATCCAGTGCCCCCGCAGTTTAGTCCGCGTCGGTCAGCAGGGGTCACTACAGTTGTCGACTCGATCGGTATTGATGGTCGTCAGCCTTCCACTACATCTCAGGCGCGACCCACCGATCGAGATCCGGCACAGCCACGCCCCGGCCCACGGAGGAGCAGCTGGCAGTGCATAGGGACAATTCACAGACTCCTTGTGCCTCCATGGCCAGCCTCAATATGCTCCCCGTAGGCCAGGAAGCGTTGGTACAGTTCAATCAGGGTTCAATTCAGTTTAGCACCGCTCTAAGGCTTCAGTCAATTCAGCGCTTCAGCGCACTTAGCGGTAATAGCCTTAGATGTGCTTAGTTCACTTAGCCCTTTTAGTTGTTCCAGACTAGCGTTTAAACAGGTGGTCAACGAGGCCGAGTCAACATCGTCAGCGATACGAACCGGAAACGTGGGTTTAGAGTGTAGTTAATGGTTAATGGATGTTTAGGATCGCGCCGTACCTCCGATCAGCAACGATCTGCACGCGTTGGAACTTCAACCGGGCTAAGATTTTATTTAAGGCACTTCAAACCAGATTGTCAGTTTTATATTTCTTTATTCATCACATTTCATTTTTTAGAATCATTATTAAGACCATTTTGAACATACGTGATTTTGACATTACAGTTCTGGTGTCGGTCGTACGGCTCACACGGAACTCGACACCCGGGACGTGGCCTGCATTCCGACCCATGGACGGGTCGAGCTACACCGAGTCAGGCGGACAGACCAAGGCGATGGTAGTAGGCCCTTCGTGGCCGTACCCAGCCTCTTCGACGGCAGTTCAGTATGTTTGTATGGTCAAATATTTTGTATGTAATTGAATTATTGTTGTATATCTGATAGTTCATATTTTTATGTAATTTGTCATTTTATATGTTGTTTATTTTTTTATGTCGTCAATTCATCATCGCTCTCATATCCCGCCGCACTATGTAGGTTTGTGTTTGTTCATGCTCCCCCTCGAGGAGGCCTTTGCTCAGTCAATTCATTTCTTCGTGGACATCTTAGGCTGTAGTTGATCATTCATCAGCTGCTTAGTGTCATAGTTTAGTTCAGGCACTCTGTTTCATGCATTTCATCCCATCTTGTGACTTCTAGCCTAAAGCCTAGTGTCCCCATCCTGTGCAAGCCTCCTCCGATATGTGTGGAGTCGAGGCATTTCAGATAAGGCCGGCCGCAGTGGTAGCCATTTCGTGTGTGAAGTTTATGTATGTCTTCTTGTCAGCCGGCAGAGATCTTCCTTGCCATTTCATCCTTAGTCGGTCGGGTGCTCCGCTCACACCTTTACTTCACGGCGTTCCGAGGTCCTGGTTGGTTCTCTTGGGAGGCGGTCGTTCTTCCGTGTGATCCGCAGTCGATGTCCCCTAAAAAATTCAAAACGGGCTTTAAGCCCAGTGGTGACCAGGCAACCTCACAACTCATCCCCCGCGGGAGGCCTTCTTTTCTGGGCGGGAGTGTCGCGTTTCGCGACCACGGCGCTCCCCTCCATCCTCCTGCGGGCGCGTGGCGCGTCAGCGAGCGGCCTCTCGCGCGGCCTGCCCCCGCCTCCGCCGGATTGATCGGCGGGCGGCGCGCGCGCTCCGGAACGGGCATAACCCGCTTCCCGCGCAAGCCGCGGGTTCCATTCGACGCCTTCATCGACCGCGAGCGGCCGCGCTCGCCTGCCAGCTTCACTTCAGCCGCCGGGTGTCTGGTCATCGTGTCGTCCCCGCACTACTCGGCATCGACTGCCGGTCGGATGGAAGGCGACCTTCCTAGAAGGGTCGCCAGGGCTGAGGGCGCGGAGTGCCCTCTGCACAGTGAAGCGCCCAGCCCGATTCTAATCCCGATCTCCTTGCTCTGCCGCCTGTGATTTCATCATGTACGTGTCCGGCCTATTCCGTGTCCTACTATGTCGGCGCTGGTATTGAGATAAACCTATTATGGTGTACGGTGTGCAAGCGAGGGAATGTGGTGAGTCCGTTGCACAGTGTATCTGGTATTGCTGTTATTATTCATGTCATTGCTGTTGCTGGGTTGCCGGGGATAAAGCCTGCAAGCCCCTCGCGGGGTCCGGGCAGGGGGCAGGCTCTGGCCCCCTGCCTGGACGTCGCGAGGGCAGTGTTGTCGGGAGTCAGGCTGGCAACCCAGGGCCAGGGTAGTATTCTCCCCACGGTCTTGTGCTGGCTGCGACCCAGGGGCTGAAGGGATACAATTCAGGTGGGGAGTGAATGGAAGGACCCGGGGAATCCCCACTACGAGAGTGGCACTTCAGGGCATGGGACCCTTCACCTCCCCGGGGCATCGGGCCTTGGCAGCTTCGGGTGCCCCATGGGGCAGGTTGGTGTCCCACGTGTTGACGGCACAGCCGCTGCACTGGGGCCGCCGACTTGCAACATTTCGGTTGTTGAGTGATTCCGTTCGTGCCCCATTGTAAGCTGTAGCTGCTAAAAACTCTGGGCTGGTATCACCCACTAGTCATTCTACAACTTACAATGGGGCACGAACGGCAAAAACTCACTTATTACGGCTAGGCACTCATTTCGGTTGTTGAGTGATTCCGTTCGTGCCCCATTGTAAGCTGTGGCTGCTAAAAACGCTGGCCTGATATCACCCACTAGTCATTCTACAGCTTACAATGGGGCACGAACGGCAAAAACTCACTTATTACGGCTAGGCACTCATTTCTGTTGTTGAGTGATTCCGTTCGTGCCCCATTGTAAGCTGTAGCTGCTGAAAACGCTGGGCTGGTATTACTCACTAGTCATTCTACAGCTTACAATGGGGCACGAACGGCAAAAACTCACTTATTACGGCTAGGCACTCATTTCGGTTGTTGAGTGATTCCTTTCGTAGTTATAACTAATGATTTAATTCGACTTTATAAACTACGGTGAACCTCATGAATTCCTTCGAAAAAAGGGTAAAGGTGATATTATTCAATCCCTTTTGGGATGCTCCAAACAACCTACTTCTACGGCATGCCGTGGAAAGAATTTGAATGAATATTAATAACGAATAATGATACTTTATCGGCAAAGGAAATAGAATAATCATGAAAAAGAGCCAAACTGAACAGAATCAAAACCGACACAAGAAGAGGCTTATACAGAGAATACACAACACGACAACACCAAAGTACAAGTGCCAACATCAGGTTAAGTCTATACGAAATCCAGACAGCCAAGGACGACGGAAGCGGAGTAGTTACGAGAGATAGCGAGAAGGCTACTGTTTACCTGCAAAGACAGTGAAATCTGTGAGGAAAAACACTGGCAGAAAAGAAACAAAAAACTTTACCCGCTATGAAGGGAATCCGATAGAAGGAAAAAACGAACTGAAAACAGCAAATCGGGGTTTGAAGCAAACGATGTAGGAATAAATCATTTTAGCCTTAGTAGATAAGCAGATAGAGCAGACTGGAAACCTGAAGCTTTTTTATAAACAAAAAATTATGAGCTCAGATCATTCCAACGAGGTACTACTCGGTTAAGGAAGGACCCGTGCAACGCTTGGCTACCACACCTAGAGGAACAGAGCCATTTAGTTTAGAAGACGCAATCCAGTCTCATGGAACTCTAGGCTTACCAGTCCTCAAAAATATGCGATAGATGAAAGACTTCTAAATTTGCTCAATCTTATCTTTGAGAGACAATTAATATGGTGACCATAATGGAGGGCCGTATTAAGAGCAGGCTGGACGTACGTAGTAAAGGCACGAAAAAGGAGGCGAATGCTCCTAGAATGAAACGCTCTTAGGAGGAAATTTGCACGGCATTTAGCTCTATGAACGATGTCGTTAATATGCTCTTCGAAATTAAGCTAGCATATCCCAAGATCCTTGAAACTCAAGCGAATGATATCCAATGGAAAAGTCGACCTTTGCATGGTTCTTTCCAATGTGAAGGACAAATGTTTTATCCATTGAGATATCAAGCTGCCACTTTCTTGCCCAATCAAAAACTGCGCAGAGAGCGTCTTGGAGTAATTCAGATTGTTGACGGTCGACAGCTGACATCGTCAGCATACAACAATCAGTCAACCCCTGCAGGTAAGGAAGAAGATCATTTATAAAAATATAGAACATCAAGGAACCATCACAACTTGTGGCACACCATTGGTAGAAAATAGGGCCGTGAAACAACATCATTAACAATTACATTCTGACGGCGATTAGACAGAAAGGAGATGAGGAAGCGGAGTAGGCATCCTTAGATTCCGAAATTCTCGATTTTGGCCGCTAATAAGGGCAAAGAAATGGTGCCAAAAGCTTGTTTGAAATCAATGTAGCAAAGCGGTACGTAATTTTTCCTGTCAAGTTCCTTAAACCAGCACGGCAGTGACGAAAGGAGGGCCGTGGTTGTAGATCTTTTACTACGAAACCCCTGCCGGCGAGAAGAAAGTAAGTCGTTTTTTGTCAGGAAGGAAGTTATTCTACGACAGATTAATCTTCCATGATTTTGCATACAGAACTAGTCAGGTAAGTAGGTCCTTTATTCTGAACAACGTTTCGAGATCCCTTCTTATGAGTAGGTCTGACATGAGCAACTTTCCAAAGATCAGAAATCTCACCATGCAACAAAAATTTATTGAACAACAGCGGTAAGGCTACCGCAAGGGTTGATCTTTTATGGAGGATATATGGAAGCCCATCCGGAGTGTTGAGAGTTCTGTTTGGAAGTCTCCTTAGAACATCATACACGGTATTGCACGCAATATCAACCCAGTCAAGTACACTGTCCGTGTAAGAGGAAAGTGGAGATGAAACGAAGGAATTCGGAGCCTTGTGAACTTTTTCGAAATAGTCAGCAAAGGCGGAAGCTTTACTCCAGTCCGTTCTGATAAACGTGCAATCCTCAGAGACGAGGTCTGGAACACCCTCCGAGAGTATGAGGTTACTAAAGCAGTACCTATAAAAGCGTTTAAGGTTAGACGGCAAAACGATTGCACAAGCGTTTAAGCCTTCGAGCTGATCTTATATATGCGGAATATCCAAACCGATCCATGTTCTTATGGGGACTTTCGTCTTAAGACGATTAATATAACTGGGCAAACGAGCAGGATTTCATTCAATATAAGTGAGCGAAAGGGAATCTCAGAATTAGTCCGTGACAGATGGAGATAAAGCTGGCGTAGGCTTCACTGACAGTACAAGGGACAATGACCGTCCACCAGTCGACTCTAGTAAGACTATCGATTACAGTACTGCAATCACCCTTGAAAGAGCTCGGAAATGTCCGTGAAGGGGGACAAAAGTAAGGTTGCTCTGCAAGTTTGAGGGAGATGATACAATGGTCAGAAGTGCTAAACGGTGGTAGGACGGCTAGATTTCTCAGAACGGACAAATCAGATGTCAGAACTAGGTCAAGAACATTTAAGCCATGAGTAGGCTCTTTGACCACCTGGGTTAGATTGAACGACTTACAGAAATCCAAGAAGGCAATGGATAACCCTGTGGGGCATTGCCTTTAAGATCTCCAACAATGAGAACAGCGCCAGTATTTCCAAGTACCAAATCGGACAAAAAGGAGATAAGCTTAGCGAAATTGGGAAACCAACAGGAAAGGCTACAATAAATCAAAAAGAATAAAATCTGCCGATGAAGATTCAGACTAAAGAGAATAACTTGGCAATACTCGGAAAATTCCTAGAGAACAAAAAATTGCAATGGAACCCTTTACGAACAATCGCGACAACACCTTCACAAGGCCTCTCCCCTCCCTGTCACATCTGAAACTGGATGTAAGAGTGGCATCGTGAACCAAACGGGGCTTCAACCAACTTACATACTGATAGTGATATGACAGTGATACACACTGCTACGGGGTCTTCGTTTAGCAAAATATTGCGTTCCGACATCTTTCTGACTATGGAGCAGCATTGAAGAGGAGAATTTTATCTTTATCCGAGGACTTGGCAGAGAGGGCACAAGATTTTTGGGAGGGTCAATAGATGATGCTTGAGGCAGTTGCGGACATCAGAATCCTACTGGACGCCGACACAACCGGAACACCCAGCACGGTGTTCCGGTTGTGTCGGCGAATACGGAGGCTCCTAACAACATAAGCTAGCTTGCCCTCTTTTTGATTTAAAGCACCAGCTCTCGTACGCAGGGCGCGATCACACGCAAGTTCGCAAGTTCGCATTGCTCCCCAATATCAATCAACGCGAAGTTCTTCGTTTTTTCAGCAACCGTTTTGGCATCTGATTGAAATTTGATTAGAGCACTACAAAACTCGTTGTTAGAGCCATCACTATGCTCCAAGGACGCTCAATCTCGTCAAGATTCGAGTATGCGAATCCTGCACCTTAACAAGGAATTCAAACACGCGATCTAACCTAGTGAGGTATTCATTCCAGCCATCTAATATGGGCTCAACCACGATGGAGGCGAGACTTCCCTTTTTGGAGGCGTGAAAACAGAATTTTAAAGGAAAAAGGCAGGAAGAAACGTTCACCTAAAATAACGGGCCGAAACCACACCAAAACAAACGTGGGAGGTCCGGTTCCCTAATCCAGCAAAACGGTTGTACACCACAGAAAGGCTAGAAGACACAGCAACCAGAATCCAGGCAGATCAGAATAAACCAGGTAGACAGCGAAGCAATAGAGTAATCAGCCAAGCCAGAGTAAGATGGCAGAGAGACCGACGTGGGATACAAGGAGGACGGTGGTGGTGGACCAGGAAGCGGTTGAGGAAGACTAGAAGCGCTAGAGGAAAAGTAGGCTATAATAATATCTTACTTTTTGTGTACCATTTTCACGTTGAACTAGACACTTATCAAATGAAACTGGACACTTTTCAAGTCAAATCGGACACTCTTCCAGGTTAACCTCAACACTTTCAAAATCAAAGTGAACTCTTCTAAATCAAAATGCTCTTTAGGCAGATTAAGTTACAATCTCACTAAAATAGTTAGAATAATTTTTTGTTCAAGAAAAATAAGGTAGGACCTTCTTTGAAACTTGTTAGTTCAGCTGTCCCGACAAGTGTAATAATTTGTAAACATTTATTTTTTGAGCAAAAATGTAAATTGAATATTGTTTTCAAGCGCAACAAGGCAGCAGTCAAGTAGTCAGTGCATTAGAAGACTGGATCGCGCCACGCACTCGAAAAACAAGTTGCAGTGCTTTTTTGATTGATAGTGTAAATACTGCTTACGCGCATCAAGAATTTAGGATAAGTGCGTTTTTTTTATGTTGCGAAACTGCTTGCAAACAGAAATTTTGCCACCAATCGAATAAAACTTGCGAAGTTTCGGAAGGCGCGTAGCGCAATCTCTGTTTTGGCAATATAAAACGGCCGCCTTCCTTCTCTTTAAAACAAACTTTGAATCATTGTTTTTTCTCCAAAAAAATAAGGTTTTTATAAAATTTCCTAACAATGTGTTCAATTACTGGATAGATAAATTAAAACTTCAAAGAAGCTGTACTAAAAATTTTCCTCGAACAAAAAATTATTCGAACTTTTTTGGAGAGCCTCTATTGGTTTGAAAAGGGCCAAATTTAATTTTAAAAGAGTTCAATTCTACGTGAAAATAGTATATATAATTCTACTAATGTCACGTGTCCGTCACGGAGAGGGGGACCAAAGCCAAGGGATGCCTTCGACAAGGCGGTGTATGTCTTAGAGCTTAACCATGGCCGATTGGTGGCAAAGTCATAAGCTTAGAGGTGGGTCACCGAAGTACGATATGATGAGCACACAATGCCTCAGGGTGTGGATGGGAGCAGGCGGCGAGCGCCGGGATTCAAAAGACGTGCCGTAAACGTCGTCCTACCTGCACCGGGATCCAGAAGACGCGCCGAGTACGTCGTCTAGTGTGCGTTCGGATTTACCACGTGCGTACAACGTGAGTCCAGATGCAGAAGACGGTCACAGATGAGACTTTGCGCAGTATGCGTCGGATCTTCAAATGATTTTATAACGGCTTCGTGTAACAAGCGTGCGCATGCTTGACTCTCACTCCTTTCTCTGCCGGCACATGGGTAAGGTGAGACGTATGGGTAGGGAGAATGTTTACAGGGATCACTATTACTGCCATCGGACGGTAAACGACATCGATCGTTCGACCAATACCGACTAATTTTACTTATATTTCTGCAGATTAAGTACTTCGAATTGGGATTCTCATGATCGTTTCCCACCACGTAGAGAAGGGATACTTCAGAGAACAAATCGCGTACATGTGAGGGAGAGTGGACAGACATCATAGGAACAGCTCTGAAGTTTTCTTGCCCCATCGTATTCTATATAGTAAAAGCAGTTCTTCTTTGCCATGAAAGTAAGAAAGCCTAAAAAAGAAAGAAAGAAGTCGGAGTAACCTATTCTCAGGGCTACATACGCTTAGCAGCCGATACGCTGCTGAACACCTGGTATATTTCAGGTCTCTGCATAGGAAATGGCCGATTCTGACTGAAAACTTTTGCAAATCATAACTTTGCCTGAAAGCAATTTTACTAATTTAACTAAGCACCAAATACAAATAACCATGGTCGTCGCATGTCATGATCCTGTCCAGAAAAGCCTCCCTTAGATTGCGCAGCTTCAACGAAACACAGGTATCGTGGCGCTGCAGCATCTGCCCGGAGGCAGTTCGTGCGCGATCCATTTATCCGATCTTTCTACTTTTCCGATCGCATTTAAGTGGCGACTGACGGTGCTACCGTAAGCATCGAAATGCTGCGTTCCCTCACAGTTTGACGCGGATTCGTTTCCACCATGGCTTTGAGTGAGGGGTGATGGCGGCCTACCTCGGTCTTCATCTTTGAGACCTTCCTTTGAGATCTCCAGATCGAAATCTTTCGAACCTGTGGCGATTTATGGATTACGATTTATTCCGTAGCAAAATCCTCCCTGAATGCAGCGCTGATATTGCGAGCCACGCCCGCCTCGTTGTGTCCACTTTTCTATTCATATACTTAGAGCAGCCGAATACGCAGATAATATCACGCTATACTGTAAAAGCCACGCCAAAAACTCGGCAAGTGGCAATTATTCACAAAAGCTATAAACGGTGAGAAAACAGAGATTCTGCGCCTTTAGAAACTATATATGTACAACACCGCTCCTAATTCGTGAACAGTCGACGCTTTGCGCCACATTTTTCCGTCACGAACCGTCGCGGTGTCATAACTTCGTTCAAATTCAATTATACATATATATAAATATATATGCATATATATTATATAATATTTCATTTTATTTCATTTATTACGCTGTTTAAGACAGACGTTATACAGAACCCAAACCACATCAACACAACCAGAACAAGAATAGGATAATAGAGCGTCTGTAAACATGGAGGATCAATAGGATAGTAAATGGTTGAATGACTGGAAACGTGGAGAACGCACCATCGGATTTCCTATTTTGCACTGAATATAGTCGCTTCATTCGTTCAAACGTTTTGCTATACGTTTGAACGAAGGAAGACAAGTCGGCACAGTCCTCGTCTTACTCCATTGGAGATACCTCAGACCATCTCTAACCGTAAAGAAGGTGGCTCTTAGTGAGGTTTTAGGTGATCTAAAAAACAGCTTATCGGTTCCACCCCTAGTGACTGAGGGCCGTAGGGTGCAGAATTTAAAATTTACATATATATATATATATATATATATATATATACATACATATTAGGTTGTAACGAATTAAATGGCACTGGCTCACGCCATTTTTTGGCGCGTCTTTACGCGTTTGATCAAGAACAAACCGTAACATGTGGCATATCATTTAGAAGCGCAAACTTTGCTCTACCGGAGAGTACCAAATTTTCTATGTAAAAGTGGGAAAACTTTATTGTTTTATTGACTTTTTTTGCAGATGGACAAAAGGTAATCCGAGGCATTTATTTGTATGAATTCAAGCTGGGGACTACAGCTAAGGAGGCGGACGAGAAGATCAACGCCGCATTCGGTCAAGGATGTTCCACAATTCGGACGGCGTATCGTTGGTATCAGAAGTTCCGGAATGGAGATGAGAGCTTGGAAGAACATGAAGGTCGTGGGAGGCATAGTGATATTGATGAGGACAAGCTGAGAGATGTGGTAGAGGAGGATCCACACAAAGGTACCAGGGAGATAGCGAAGGTTCTTGGCGTCAGTCACAATACAGCTGCCCGGCATCTGAAGGAAATTGGAAAGACCAAAAAGCTGGAAAGATGGGTGCCTCACGAGCTGTCTGAGGAGCAACGAAAGCGACGATATGAGATCTCGTCCGCACTGCTTCTACGGAACGAAACAGACCCATTCCTTGATCGCATCGTAACCTGTGAAGAGAAATGGATAATGTACGACAACAGGCGACGATCGGCACAGTGGGTGGACAGCGATGAGAGCCCCAAGGTTTTTGCGAAGCCGGAATTGCACCAAAAGAAAGTAATGGTGACAGTATGTGGTGTTCGCTGGGAATTAATTAATATAATAATTCACCACAGCTTCCTCCCTCCCGGTGAATCCATCACGGCAGAGAAGTACTGCATTGAAATTGAAGAAATGATGAAGAAGTTGAAGGATATCCGGCCGGCCTTGGTAAACCGAAGGCGAGTTCTCCTTCTGCACGACAATGCTCGCCCCCCATGTAGCACGAATGACGTTGCAGAAATTGAATGAGCTGAGCATTGAAACTCTACCACATCCTCCGTTTTCTCCCGACCTCTCCCCAACTGACTACCATTTCTTCAAGCATCTTGGCGACTTCTTGGTAGGGAAAATATTCAAATATTAACAGGATGCCGAAAGTGCCTTCAAAGATTTCGTCAATTCCAGAACTTCTGATTTTTATGCTGCTGGGATAAAAAAGCTTGTGTCACGTTGGCAAAGATGTGTAGAATCAGAAGGTTTTTATTTCGATTGATAAACTTGCCTACAAGCCGAGATATTAACTGTTTAAATTTACAGTGGTTCAGTGCCATTTATTTCGTTACAACCTAATATTATATATAATATATATGTATATATACATATTATATATGTAATATATGTATATATATGTATATATAAAATATGTATATAAGGATATATAAGGATAAATGTGGATATATATCTATATATACATATATATGTATATATACATATATATTATATATCATGTATATATATATAAAATATGTACATATATTAGGTCATCCAATAAGCAATCTCGTTTTTTCGACCTTGACTTCATTTGAACAAATTTTCAACAAAACTTTATTTCAGTCAACAACGTAATAACCATCATTATCAACCTTTCTCCATCTAACGAGCAAATCTTCAATACCTGAGCAATAAAACTTTTGCGGTTTTTGAGCAAAATATGTGGATATAGCATCTTGAATATCCTCCAAACTTTTAAATTTCTTGCCACTAAGAAAATGCTGTAGAAACCGTAATAAGTGGTAATCCGAAGGTGTGAGACTGGGAGAATACGGTGGATGGGGCAGAAGTTCCCATCCCAATTCGTTGATTCTTTCCAGCGTCCGTTTTGCACAGTGCGGTCTTGCATTGTCGTCTTGAGAATTACGCCGTTTCTGTTGACGATCGCCGGATACTTTTCCAGTAAAGCTTGGTTCACTCCATCCAATTGCTCACGGTAAAGGTCTGCGTCAACGGTCTGTCCAGATTTAAGCAACTCAAAGTAGACAATTCCACGGATATTCCACCAAACACAGAGGAGTGCCTTCCTGAGATCAATATTCGGCTTCGAAGTACTTCTTGGTTGTTCATTTTTGGAAAGCCATTGCTTTTTGCGCTTTAGATTATCGTGAAATAAATATAAAATAAAATGTATATGTATAAAATATAAATAAATTAATAATAAATAAAATTATTATAATTACTAATATAAAAAATTAAAAATAAATAAATATAAATAAATATGTATATGTATATTTATTGCATAAATATATATAAATATGCATAAAATATATATATATATACATATTTTATACATAATTATATATATGAAATATATATATAATGAAATGTATGTGTATAAAATATAAATAAAAAAATAAAATATAATAGTAATAAATAAAATTATTATAATAATTATTAATACAAAAAATAAATAAATACAAATTAATTGTTATTATAATTATTAGTATAAATAATTAATAATAAATTAATATTGTATAAAATATATATGTATAAAATATGTATATATGCATATTTATATATAAATATAAAATTTATATAAAATAAAATGTACATGTATAAAATTGCACCATTAGATTCACGTCCTCCTTCCAATCCAACTACCTGCATAAACTGTGGAATAGGATACTCTTGACCTAGTTGTGGAGCTCGTCCTCCCAAACATCCGCTAATTGATTTACGATTCCTCCGCGAACGCCACTGGTCTATCTTTATAGAGCTGGAAAGTTTTTAAAAGTTTCCAATCATAAAATTTCTTTACCAGACTTGTGCTTTGTAGAGCGCAGCCATAATTTTGATAGAAGACATCGCAAAGTTAGACCAAGTCTGAATCATTGGCCTGTTTGTGCTATGACAATTCATAAAGAAGGCTTATAAAAAGTCAGAATTCTCTACTTTCTCCGAAAAATTTGCACTCATTACGTTTCAGGTATCTTTGTGGTACTAAACTCCACTACATTTCAATAACATGCGCTCCGCTCTAAATAGGCTCGAGCACGCGGTAACCTATATTTCAGTCAATACTTACCTAATTAATAATCTCGGACAGAGGATAGCTTTCTGTTGTTATATTTGAGCAACGACTCTCTTTATAAAATTTGCAAAATTTTCTTCATAAATGGACGGAGGTGGCTAGATTTTCTCTTTACCGACAAGGGATTTGTCACATTTCTGTTTGCCGCATGCGATTTCTCCCACATTTAATTATCTCTAAATTTTGGACCAGATGAGTATGGAAGCCAAGCTCTTTCTGATCTACAGTAGACCACCAGCACTTTGACATCTAAACGGCAACAGCGATTCTGTTCATCTTAAGGTAGACTTCCATGGGGACAACGTTCGACGAAAACGTAAACAGCATTTGCTTTAGTTTCTAGCTCATTCACGAAAGAGTTTCCTTAAGAATAAATTGACCAGCGTACCTCAGCTCATCGTAAGCTTTTCACAAACGTAGTTGTCCGTATTTAAGACGGAAATCATTTCCACCTCTTACGCCGCAGAGAGCAGCTTGGGACTGCGATTCGACCGGAAAGCGGACAGAGCGGCGTATGTGCCACCCTCTCAGATGGGTGCGAAAATCAGCGGGGTTATATCGGTCCTACATACTCGTTAGATGATTTTTGCAGGTGATGTTGCTGGGTATATATGTATATATATACAAATATATATACGTACTGTAGAATCAACAGCAGAAGGAAATAGACCTACTACATCAGCAGATACTGGAATAGGCGCACATACTATTTTCGTAAATGATCCCCAATTTTTTTTTACGTAAACCCTCGTTGCGAGTGCGTATTCAAATTGTCTTAACGGCATGAAGTAGAAGTGGCGCATCCCAAAAGGGATCGGATAACGTCGTTCTTCATCCTTGCTATCGTATGGGAAATTTACGAGGTTCTCCATAGCAAGTGCATTCAGTGCCGCTTCAAAGCGGGGAATGAAACCGGCGGATAGCTGCACTTGATGAAAGAGCGCAACACGATTTGAACGCAGGACAACTCATAAAGTGGTACAGAAGGGCGCTATGGAGCTACACAATCAGAGTGCACTATAACATTGAAAACAAACCATTCACATTATTTAAGGCGGCATACAGTACTTAGGGCAACCGGTTTAATCTCTGCTACCTACAGAATAGGTCTCTTCGACTGTTACAAGCTGGTACTAGGGCTATGCAAAATTCCTTGCTCCTGCCCTTCTGCCGACGACCGGAGCACTAGCTCAACCCCGGGAATTCGCTGTTGTCAACGAGACCTGCCGGCTGGTGGCGATATCCGTTCCTCCTCGTGGTGCCACTGGAAACTGCCCGCTTTGTGAGCTAAGCTAAGCACGGGCACTCGAATGCAGGCGACAGGCCCTTGTGACAGGCCGGCCTACGAAGCAGAACCATATCACCTGTCACCTGTCGTCCCGTTGATCATCGACTTGCTCGAGCGGGCGCCAGCAGCGTCTCCATTCGTCCCTGTCGCGTGCCAGAGTGGTCCAATGGATCCTCCTCGCTCGAGGGACACGAAGAGCGTCATATCGGTCGTTCAGGGCTTTCACGAAGAAGTCCGACCAACGCGTTGGTGGGCGTCCTGGTGTTCTTTTGACATCCCGCGGAATCCAGTCTGTGACGGCTCTCGTCCAGCGGGTGTCTGCGAATCGCATTACGTGGCCGGCCCACCTAATTTTCGACGACTTGGCCCATGCGACAGCGTCTCTGATCTTCGAACGTCGGCGAAGCTCGGAACTCCGGAGGCCTTCTCTCACTTGCGTGAGTCGTGTCACTCCGAGCATCGTCCTCTCGATTCCACGCTGCGCGACGCTGATCGCGTGTTCATCCTGCTTTCGTATAGCCCAGGTCTCTGAGGCGTATGTTAGGGCAGGAAGAACAGCGGAGTCGAATAGGTGGGCACGGAGTCGGACGTTCTTCGTTTTCTTCACGACTTCTTCGACGCTCTTGAAAGCTCCCCAAGCCGCTCGTTTCCTCCTGCTCAGCTCTGGTGCTAGGTCGTTGGCCATGTTGACTTCGCGACCCAGATACACATAGCTGGAGCATTCGGAGATGTTCGTTCCGTTGAGCGAGAATGGGGCATCAGAAACCCATCCGTTCTTCATGAACATCGTCTTCGTAAGATTCAGCTGCAGTCCAACGCTTCCACATACACGATCGAAGTCGGCCAGCATTCGCTCCGCCTGAGTGATGCTCGGTGTTATGAGCACGATGTCGTCAGCGAAGCGAAGATGGTGCAGTTGCCGGCCGTCGACCTTCACTCCCATGTCATCCCATTCTAGTTCGCGCATGACGTTTTCGAGGGTGGCGCTGAAGAGCTTCGGGGATATGGTATCCCCTTGTCGAACCCCTCTCTTCACGTCAATGACGACGTCGTTGTAGAATGGTGAGATCTTGGTCGTGAATCCACTGTACAGCTCTCGAAGGACTCTGATGTACTGAGTAGGAACGCCCTGGGTGAGCAGGGCTTCCATGACCGCTTCAGTCTCGACGGAGTCGAATGCCTTCTTCAAGTCAATGAACGTAAGGCAAAGCGGCAGCTTGTACTCTCGCGACACTTCGATGAGCTTCGTAATGGTGTGTATGTGGTCGATCGTGCTGAATCCTCTCCGAAATCCTGCTTGTTCGCATGGCTGTCCTTCGTCCAGCGTTCTACTAATCCTATTCAGGATGACTCGAGTGAACAGCTTGTAGACTACGGACAGCAGGCAGATCGGGCGATAGTTGCCAATGTCGTGCACGTCTCCCTTCTTGTACAGCAAGACGGTCTTGCTGGTCTTCCACTGAGATGGAACCTTGCATTCGGACAGGTAGCGTGTGAAGAGCCGCGCCAAGGTGTTGATGAGCGCTGGCGGGAGGTTCTTCAGGTGTTCAGCTCTGATCCTGTCAGGACCGGGTGCTGTACGTTTCTTCACCGACGAGATGGCGTGTCGGATCTCGGAAGGGAGAACAGAGGGGATGACGTATCCATCCTGCGGAAGATGGCGTAGGGCAGGTGGACGTGGCTATCGAAGAGAACGGAGTAGAAGTCGTGGATGACTTTCTCCATGGTCCTTCTGGAAGAGGTGACGGTTCCGTCAGGACGTCGGAGAGCGGTCATCTTGGTCTTGAAGTTGGCGAAGTTCCGGCGGGCATTGCGGATGCTCAGCCCTGCCTCTGCTGCTTCAGCCAACACTTCCGCCCTTCTCTCCTTAAGATCCTCCTTTATCGCCGCTCTGCATAGCTTCGCAAGCTCGGACGTCAGTTGGCAGTTGCCTGACGCTCGTGCTGCTCCACGCTGGCGTATGAGCTCGAGAGTTTCTGGAGGCAGACACGTCTCTTGACGGTCTTCAAGCTCTCGGCTCCCTTAGCACTATCGCGAAGATGGTGCACAAAGCGGTCGTATTGTTCGTCAATGTTGTCCATGACGGTATCTTCCTAAGGACCGGCAAGAGAGGTGTAGAGAACCCAGCTGATGGTCGTTCTGGGATTCCTCTTCTTGAACTTCGCGGCCTTCTCTCCTTGATGCGAAAAGCGGAACCTCGCGCGAAGGAGGCGGTGGTCCGATCCCGTGTAGAACTTGGGGACAACGGAGACATCGGTCAGGCAATACTTGCGATTGAAGATGATGTGGTCGATCTCGTTGTGGAACTGGCCACCGGGGGATTCCCAGGTCCATCGTAGGGAGGGAGGCTTCTGGAACTGCGAGTTTCCATGGATGGTCTTGGTGGACATGATAAACTCAGACAGCCTTTCACCTTGCTCGTTCCACTCCAAACCGTGGGTTCCGATGTGAAGTTCTTCCAGCGACCTTCGTGGCCCGATCTTGGCATTGAAGTCGCCGACGATCACCTTGTAGAAGGTGTGATCTTCCTTATAGAACTTCTCCAGCTCCACGTAGAAGGCCTCGACGTCTTCGTCGTCGTAGTCGGATGTTGGGGCATACGCGACGAACACAGTCAAGGCTGGCACGGAGCCACATCGCTTCAGTCGCAGACGTCCGATTCGGCTTGTCAGAGACTCGTACGAATCGATGTTCATGGCCAAGTGCGTGTTGACGAGGACACCAACGCCGCCTACTCCCCTGCTGTCGCATGTTCCGAGAACAGTTCTTCTCCGGAGTCGTAGGCGGCGTGTAGGGGGTGGTGTCTTCTCGTCTCGGTCAGTCCGATGACGTCGTACTTGATCTTCCTGGCTTGCATCATCAGGTCCTCGACGGATGCTTCCGACGCAAGCGTGCGGGCGTTGTAAGTACAGATCGTCATCCTAGTCCTTCTCAGTTTGCGCAGCCTGGTTAGGCCCTGAGATTTTAGCAGCCTCTCCGTACTCGTCCTTCCCATCGCTGCAGAAATGGGGGCTCTTTCGGGGTCAGGGGAATGAGGCCCTTTAGTGCTGCTGTGTTTGACTGGAATACAACACGGGTAGCTAGTCAGGCTCTGTCGTGCGGGCGGGGTACTCCGGGCAGCCAGCCAGACTGCCCGAAGGGACGGGGCGAGACTTAAGGCGGCCTCGAATCGCCTTACATGTACTCCCAGTCTACCGAGTGCAAGCTTTTGGCCGAACCGACACAGTTACAATCCGCACAGTCACGGACACATCCACGCACACTGTGCACGAACATGCCGCTCCCACGCACAAGGAACGCATCGACCCGACACAGCAGGAGCAAGGAGTCCATCCCCTGCATCCCACCTGCGTCTCTGGGCAGTACACGGTCGCATTTGGTTCGCGTTTAATTCCCCTATCCACCACCCGGGGACGCGCCACGTGGCCCTGCGACAAGCGGCCCGAGATCCCTCTTAACAAGAGAGCCCGAAGGCTCTCTATCGAGGGAGATCCGTGCAGAACCATATAATTTATTCATTTATTTGGGCGCGTAAATAGGTACAGTATTACAGTTAACCTAGTTCGTGAATTATTAACGCCCGTTGTTATTAAACGGTTTAATTACCCAAGTCTGAGGTAGCTAATAAACTGTCCAACTACTGCTTCGTTGCGTAATATACAACCACAACTGAACTGAACCACCACCGCCACAATTTTCACAAATATTGCAATACAGCGCACAAAAACTAATTCGCTACTTTGGAAGACATATGTATATGACATATGTAGAGCATCTTAAACTGGTGTAGTAAATTAGGAGGCGCTTGCTTTTTGTTGTTGAGAATTTTAAAAACTCAGAGCCTTTGGGTGGAAAGGAAGCATAGGTAGAGCTTTTGTCCTTGGAGAAATAGATTTTTTGCTGGCCGTCTCTAGTGTCTGAATTTATTGAAAATTTATGGAAAAATTTTTTGTTTAAGGAGAATTTAGAATAACTTTTTTTACTTTAGCTGTCTGAATAAGTGTAATAATTTTATAAAATTTTCACTATTGGAGAAAGAATAGCAAATTAAATTCTGTTTTAAAACGCAGCAAAGCGGCAACTATATAGTGCATTAAAAGACCAGATGGCGTCATGCACATGAAAAGCTCGTCGCGATTTATATTTGATTGATAGCGTAAATGCTGTTTAGATAGAACGAGGTTTGTCCGTTCTTAACAATTGTACTTGTTGCAATGTCTACAGTTTTTTTTTCGAGGAGAATTTCAGTATGATTTCATTAAACCTTTAATTCTTAACCCAATAAGAAAACACTTTGTTTGAAAAAATTTTAAATTCTGATTTTTCGTAGAAAATTAAGCTATTTTCTAGTGACTGACATTATTAAAGTACTCTCCATAATATCATAAGAACCTTCATTTGAGTAACGACTTATGTAGATTTTTTTGTCTAGTTGAAACATGAAATGGAAAAGGAGAATACCGCTTGCGTAGATTTATATTATGTAGATGTCGATTATATTTATATGTTGATTAATATATAGCTGTAAACAATGCAAAAAGTGCATATATCACCTTGTTGTTTCATGTATGCAGCATTTACACTATCAAACAAATAAAAATCGCGACGTGCATGGCGCAATCTGGTCTTTTTAGCACTATATTGTTTCTGCTCTGCTGCGCTTTGAAACAAATTTCGTTTGTTATTCTTCTTCAAAAATAAAATTTTTATACAAATATTACACTCATTCCAGCAGCTAAAGTAAAAAAATAAAAAATAAAGTTATTCTAAATTTTCCTTGAACAAAAAAATCTAACCATCTTGTTGAGTCTGAAGTTTAACCTATATAAAAGTTGTTTCAATTCGGAAGATTCTCTTTGATTTCAAAAGCATTATGCGAGCTTAGAAGAGTTTCCAATTCGACCTGAAAATGGTATATATTAACACGAACTTCTGACGCTGAGTGCACAGATATAATCTTTCGTTTCCATTGCTGGCTTTTACAGACATAATCAAAGCATCTACGTATCTCTAATGCTACAGACAGTGTACCGCCTGCTGCTTTTAATCCATCAATTGGTCGTTGTCACTGCAACATTACGTAAGTTTTCAAATACTATTATATATGCTCATTTTTTGTTATTTATTTACACACACTTGGAGAAGAGTACATACAATTAAGACAGGCTACAAGTGCAGATATGAGAAACCTCTGCACAATCTAGACGTCTCGTCGGAATAGAATGCCTCTCATTTCACCACAATCTTCCCTTAAGTCCACATAGATTTGGATCACATTTTCTGCACATAGACCAGTAGTCTAAAATCGTTTAAGTTCCTAACAGAGCTTCGATTCTAGAGACCTGCTCACTGAAGTATCTCACTGAAATTTTGGGCTACTCCAGCGGTTATGGAGAGTATATAACGGACAAATACTTTGCTGGCCACAACTCATATGTGTCCGTAAACTGCGGTAAGTTCTATCCAGATATAGCTATAATGCATTGAAGATGATTCCAGCTGTGAGTAAAGTGAACGTCCAAGCGCTTGCTAAATACGTTAAAATTTCATTTCTTAATATATGAGCAGTAGATAGCGTTATTTTGAGAGATGAACACAGCACTGTTTTAGGAGATGAGATCCACAGATTCATATGCGTTAATGGTACGTTCACTCCAGTGAACCCTGAGCAATGGAAATGCAATAGAGGTATTTTTCAGGATACCTAATCTAAGAATTGAGATAGAAAATGACTGCTGGGGAAATGGGAAGGCTGAGTTCTATACATGACATACATAATTCCCTATCGTTAGATCATGTCCACACTCTGAAACACCGGCGTCTTCCTCCCCCCCTTCCCCACCACCATCTTAACCGTAACTCTGAACACCTAACCTTGGTTGGGTAAACTCATGAACTCAGCACTGCCAAAACGCGATTAACACTTAGTACATACAGCACGCGAAAAAAAATCAAAATTCAACAAAAGTCGCTCCGTTAGGTCCAGTTGACACTTTCATCGCTGTGTGACGCGATTCGAACGCCCCTCTGGCAAGAGATGAATCCACCTGGCAAATCTTAAGAAAACAAAAGTGAATAGCTTAGATTCCCTATTCCTGTTAATCTAAGAATAATCTAGCCTGAGCGGTGTTATGGCGATGTTTTGTTGTGATCGAAACTCACCCCCTGCTGACTGGGCGGGAATGCTCTACGAGTTATAGGGATTCTTTGGGGAGTTGCGTGTAGCTTTGATTCCCATTGTATATATGTACTAGACATTTTCAGCGTGCGACAGAGCTCGTGAAAGGAATGGACCCGACGTTTCCGTCGTCAAACACACCTACAATTCGAATGAGTCTTCAGTTCAAAGTGGAAAATTTCCGCATGGAACAGTCGTTACGGCAAAGTGCCCAGATAATCTTCCTATACTTGACGGGTAAACTGTTTCTATCAAAAGCCGAAGTTCTGAACCAGCTCAGAGGAATAATTCTGGAGCTTTTCGTTAAAAAAGCGATGACACCTTTGAAGGAACTCCACTTCTCACTGTGAGGACGGCGAATGGAAACCAAAAGTCGGACGTTGCCCGCGTAAGTAGTTCGGATGGGAACATAGTCATAGTCGTGTCTATCTGAATAACAGCAACAATGCCAGGAATACTGAATTTTGCAAGGCTTTTGTCGATGTAGTTCGATTCAAAGAAACCCAATCTTGACCAGAATAGGGTAGGCGAATCTCAAATTTGTTCCAGATACGTGCAGAATTACGGGGGAGTTCCTATCGAGCAAATTATATTTTCGGTGCGATGTGCATCCATGGCAGGAGAAGGGCACGTATTCAATGGATAGACCTCACGGATCAGTGATGTACTGTTATTGTACATGGACTGCCTACGAAAGTAAGTGCTAGCGTAAGAGTCAACGTTGCAGTTCCGGTCAACAGTATACTTCTGCTCGAACCCATTCGAAGACGTATTGGAACGGTTTCTACTCGAGTTTGAATATTCGAATTCGATTAGTCACAAAATTGTGTTTTTCGAACGCATTCGAATTCGAACGTTCAATAAATCGCGTTTTGTAATGTATTCGAATTCATGTACTCGAAAAATATCAGCATTCGAAACCATTCGAATGTTTGAAATTTTCGAGAGAGCATAGGCACAGTCAACAGTCATATCCCATCCCTTTCGTATGCCATCTAATCGTCCTTCGCAGCCTGTAAGTGATCGATGAGCAGATGGATAATGCACACGAAAAGATGGAACTAGAGCTAATATAGCCTATACGTGGAGGTGTCAACAGCCTAAACCTAGAATTAGAATTACAAATTTATTGTATAGGAGAAAGTGAGAGCAAACATTTGGTGGGAAATTATTACGAATGCTTTGTAAAGAATCGCATTGATATCTCCATCAGCTGTCCTACCAGCAGTCAGTCAGCCTAGGGCGGTCTGACTTCTGTCTGCTAGCGAAGGTCGGTCAACGACCTTCAGCCGATCGACATTGTTCACTAGTTGTGAAGTCTACCCTCCGATCAACATACACGCGTAAAGCCGTAAAGCCGCGTACAGCCGTATTATTATTTACTATTATCTATTACATGAAAAATTTCACGTGTCACAACAATATCACTTCTAAGAGAAAGAAATGCAAAAATCAAACAAACAGCAGAAACATCATAAAATCAAGGGTTTAGGAAATAAAACAAAATAAAAACAAAAAACACAAGGAAGGCAAAAATGTAGGCCACATTTGTCTATCAGAGATGCATCATGTCCACATTTTGCGAGGTGTTTCTTAACCATGAACTTGAAAACATTTAGGGAAGTCGGTAAAGCCCGGTTTTTGAAAAAATTTGTAAGCAGCAGTAGCTCTATTCACGAAGAACTGAGTCCTACATGCAAGCTTGCCTCTGGTTATGAACAGTTTTATTGGGGCGCCACGACTTGAAGATGGCCTAATATTAAGGAAACCCTCCGCTGCAATTGCGCAAGCACCAGCTATTATTTTGTCAACCATTAGAAGGTCAGACATTTGCCTGCGTTCAGCCAGCGTCTACAATCCTGGCTGGTTGTTTCTCGACTTCCAGGACTGAAAATCGGGATAGGAAAACCTTATCTTCCTAATGAAGAGCTTTCTGGTGAAACTGTTTTGCACCTTCTATAATCTTTCAATAATTTTAACTTTATGAGGGTTGAAAACGACTGTGCCATATTCCAGAAGGAGGCGAATGTATGTCTTGTAAGCTCGAAGAAGCACTGCAGGGTCATCCGTAGCAAGGGCTCCAAACAGTTGGTGCACTAGCGAGAGTGTTTAACTTCTAAGCGTTCACATTGGGCATTAAAACTTAAATTCTGCGTTAAAAGAAACCCTAGATCCTTTACTTCCTCAACTTCTGTGATAGGTGTGCCTTCAATATAGTAGGCCATTGAACTGTTTCTCCTGCCAATGCGTAACAGAAGGGTCTTTTCTTTTGAGAGAGGTAAATCCCATTCGTTTGCCCAATCGTATACAATGGATAGGGTTGTCTGCAGCGCTTTGGAACCTACACTGGCATCAAGGCTTTGATAGAGTTTAAGATCGTCAGCAGACGCAACGCATTTGACACCAGTTTTTTCCACAAGCATGGGAAGCTCGTACCTGTATATAATGAATAAAACCGGAGAAAGAACTCCACCTTGTGGAACGCCTCTGGTAACTAGTTTAGTTCCCGAAAACGTTTTGTTTACTTTAACTCTAATCGATCTTCCGGAAAGAAATTCCTTAATCCGTGCCACAATTCGTGGATGAATTATAATTTCTGCAAGTTTCAGTATAGGCTTCCTGAGGCAGACGCTATCGAACGCTTTAGAGAAGTCTAAGGAAACCACATCCGTACCTACACCCTGGTCAAGCAAGGACGTCCAATCATTTAAAGCTTGAAGCATGGCAGTGACTGTTGACCGTCCTTTCTAGAAACCGTGCTGGTGCGGGGAAATAATCGAAAACTCATTTAAATGTCTCATGATTTTTTTCTTTCAGAATTTTTTCAAAAGTAGATAATTGAGCGGACAGTCAAAAGATGGTTTTTTAGAAACAGGAGTAATAAAAGAGATCTTCCATCTATCAGGTATTTCAGTTCGCATGAAACTCGGATTGAAAATGTGCTCGAGAGGAGATGCTATTATGTGGGCAAGGTTCTTGATTACGATGAACGGGATTCCATCAGGTGTTTCCGAAAATGATGCCGCATTTGGCAAGGATGCTATATATATATATATATATATATATATATATATTTATTTATTTATTTATATTTATATATTTATATATATATTTATATTTATATTTATATTTATATTTATATATAATTATATATTTATATTTATATTTATATTTATATTTATATTTATATTTATATTTATATTTATATATGTGACAACCTAATATATATTAGGTTGTCACATAAGTTCTGTCCGATCCCGATAGGCGTTACTTTGTGATTGCTTTTTCATGTATAGAGAAAGTAGTTGTATATATTTTGTATACTATTTTGTAGCGCTCGTTTCGCTCTATAAAACTTGGTGTGTTGCTTTTAAAAAGTCGTGAGCATTGCTTCGTTTTAGGTGCTGGACGAAAGAATGGAAAAAACGCACTTGCGGGTAATAATGCTTCATGAGTTCAAGCTTCGCCGCAGTGTTAGCCAGGCAACTCAAAACATCAAGATGGCATGGGGAGAGGACTCAGCTAACGAACGCACCGTGCGCAGATGGTACCAGAAGCTCCGGGTTGGAGACGTGGACCTCGAAGACAAGGACCGCTCAGGACAACCAGCCAAATGTGATGACGAACGTTTGAAAGAACGAGTGGAAGCCGATTCAGAGGAACTGTGCGTGAGATGGGGAGAGACCTTCAGGACAGTCGACAACCATTTCGAAGCACCTAGAGGCGATAGGAAAGGTGAAAAAGCTGGATAAGTGGATGCCCCACGAACTCACTGAGGAGCAGCAGAGGTGTCGCCTGGAGATCTGTCCTTCCCTTACTATAAGGAACGAAAACGATCCGTTTCTTGACCGGATAATTACCTGTGACGAAAAATGGATCGTGTACGACAATCGAAGAAGATCAGCGCAATGGCTGGATAAGGAAGAACCGCCGAAACACTTTCCCAAACCTAGCCTCCATCCGAGGAAGGTCATGCTCACTGTCTGGAGCAACGAAAACGGCTGCAACTGGTATTATCCACTACGACTTCTTGAAGCCTGGTGAAACCATCACGACAGAGAGGTACTGTCGTGAATTAGACGTAGTTCACCAAAAGTTGCTTGAAATGCGTCCTGCACTGGTGAATCGAAGAGGACCGATCCTTCTTCACGACAACGTCCGTCCACATGTCAATTAGTTGAGATATGAAGTTCTCCCGCATCCCGCTTATTCACCGGACCTAGCCCCAACGGACTTTCATCTTTTCAAACATCTCGATGGTTTCCTCAAGGATAAAAACTTTACTAATGTAGCAGATATCGAAATTGCCTTCGAGTGTTTCTTCTAGAAATTTAGATTTCTTCCAAAATGGAATTAATGCTCTTGTATATCGTTGGCAGAGGAACATTGATTGTAACGGTTCTTACTTTGATTAATAAACTTTATTTTCTGCTGAGTTATTACACCGCAAAGTTGCCGTCGAAAATCGGACAGAACTTATGTGACAACCTAAAATATATATATATATATATATATTATATATATAGCAACAGCATGGAACCATACCGAGTCTGCCATAGTAGGGAACACAGGACCTAAGTTCCTAACAGATACAAGCGCTTGTATAGTAGTTTTATTTCGCAGCCTTGAATTTAATAGATGGTAAAACCCTGACTTGGAATTTGACTTAATAACTTTTTCTCAACATTAAGGTTGTAATTCCAAAGTTTGCGCTCAAACGCATCATTCAACTGTTTGCAAATGTCCCAGTGGTGCTTCGTCCTCAAAGCATTTGCCTCATCCCACGCCTTGAACCTCCTGTTGAACAAATCACACAGGTGACGCGGCATAGCAGCGCAATGAAGCGGTGCGCTTTTCAAAGGACAAAACAGGTCTATGCAGTGCTGAAGGATAGCTACGAATAACTCGTGTTTTCCATAAACGGTTGCGATAGAGTTAAACGAAGCAATCCAATCAATACTCCCAAGATACTTTTCCATCGCTTCAAAATTTACTGATTTACAATCTCTCTTGGTAGTCAAGACAATGGGTTCTTTAGATAGGTTAATCCGAAACGTAATTGACGAGTGGTTACTACAGGGTGCGTAAAAAGTATTGACGCAGTAAATGACGGCTGTGGAAATAGTATTGCGCAGTAAGTTTTAGAATATTCATTGGAGAAATATGGAAAATGATCTTGCAAACACGACAGAATAACTTGTAATCGACATTGGCTCCTTTACTGAGAATACAGGAACGAAAACGACGGAAAAATTCATGAGCACGCGCCGCAAGTACTCGCTTGGATTTCGTATCGTGCTTTTAACAGGGTAGCCTTCTGCGACTGGTCACTTCTGTTGAAAGTAGCCCAGACCTCATTCTCCAAAATCGCCTAAAAAGAGTAATCCAGCGGATTCACGTTTAAGCTGTGCTCGTCTGAGAAGCTGTCCACACCTGCGCGCCTTATCCGTTTGCCGTTATCGGACAAAGATTGATAATCTTGGATTTGAACGTTATCGTGTTTGAACATATTGTAATCATCATCTGTTATGACAGAGCCGTGGCTGACGTTTGGGTTGCTGACCTCTTTCCTCACCAACCGTTTCGAACAGCGCCTAATTCTCTTGTTAAGGAAGTATTCAGCTGTCTGGGTAACAGACAAAAAAAGGGCCACCGTAGCGATGACGATCATGTTTCTTCAGATTTTTCGTGAGTGTTTTTTGAGCACAACACAGACAACAAAAATAACACATAAAAACCTAGAGGGGTAGAAAGAGAAAGCTGGAGCTGAAACAAAAAGCAGGTGCGTCAATACTTTTTACGCACCCTGTAGTTCCTAAAGGAGCTCCAACTGAAACATGGTGAAGGATGCCCGATTTGTTACTGAGGACAAGGTCCAGAACATTGTCACCATGTGTGTTCTTGTCTACGCATTGAAATAAGCCATTAGTATGACAGAAGTCGAGAAACAAGTTCGAAGCAGCAAGTGTTGCAATTGGCTGTCTGCTTAGGCACCACTGAATGGTAGGGAAATTGAAGTCACCCATCACAATGGAAGAGTGGCTGCAGCAGAGATGATCGTTTAAGACTTTTAGCGTTTGCTCTGAAACTGCAGCTTTGCACGCTGGTGTTCTATACACTAAGCTAAGGAGTAGAGCTACGGTTTTCACTCGAATGTCACACACTAAAAGCTCATATCCACCGAGTACACTTTCGTGAAAAAATACAGAGGCAAAAGAGTATTTTTAACTAAGAGGGCAACTCCGCTGCCTATTTTGTCTAAGCGATCACAGCACTACGTACTCTTCAGACAGGTCTACCAAGATGTTGGCCACATTAAAACTAGGTGTCAGCCATGTCTCCGTTAAAGCTAGTATATCAAAATTGGATTCGTTAAGTAAGAACCTAAAAGCCGCGCTGTTTTTGGAAAGAGAGCGAATATTGGTTAGAAAGCATGAGAGACTACGAGCTGCGCTGCTTAGAGTATGGAAGTGTTTAGAAGCCACATGATGTATTCCCACTAATGAGCTAGGCAAAAGTTGGCCTTCACTGCGAAGATTTGCTACAAGTTTTCCTGACTTGGTGTTCTTCTAGAAGAATCCAATCCAGCAGCAAGTACAACATTACGATCAGGGCAAGGATTAGGTGTACGTGAACATCACGTGCTAAACTCGATTTCGAATGCGAGGAGCCCTGCTGCGTTTTTCGTATAAGGCGAGCCCAGTCCCTTTCCTCCTTCGGCAGTGATGGCCGAATGAAGAGTTTGGGAACACGGTACGACTTTAAACGAGTAACACGACTCATCACTTGTCTTCCGAATTCAGAAGCTGGTAAGACTACTTTTAGGAGCCTAGGAGAAGAACTTCCCACTCTAAAGAGGGAGGCAATCGAGCACTCAACTCCAAACAAGTTCAACAGATCATGGACCACGTTTACATCATCAATATTACGAGACGACGGTGTCTGAGCCCAGCTCCCAGGGAGCCCAATGACAACAAGAGAACGTTTCTTTTCGAAGTCTTCACAAGAATGGATTGGTGAATGAGAAGGAGCAAATAAACGTGTTCGCTGAGAAGGCTCCTCAGGCAACAACAGAGCGGCAACAGCAGAGCATTGAGATTCGTCAAGCGATTTTTTCAGAATCGAATTCTCTGGTCCGGAGTGCTACAACCTCATCGTGTAACTCACGATTATGTGCTAGTACTGATTTCAGCAGCTTTCTATCCTCCAGTAAAGCGCCAATGCCAGAACGAAGGTGCTGTGGTAGGGAGTCGTCCTGTAGTAGTAGATCAGCATTGCGATCGAATTCGAGTTTGGAAGGAGAGTGCTCAACTCGCAGCGGACGTCAAAGGATAAGCACCATGGTCTGGAACCGAGACAGGGCAGGAAGGTGTGTCCATCAGTTTCAAAGGTAAACAGATAAGCTGCAGCTAAGAACTGTAACTTTCGGGCGATGATACGAAAAACCAATCAATTGACCTCTTCGAGCGGCAATATCCTAGACGCCGCACCAGGCCGCAATGGTTCTCACAGAGGTATATATTGAGACACAACTAGGCACTTGTTGCAGCAGTTGACAGTCCGCCACGTACACGGAGATCGCAGGAGTTAGGAATAACATACGGCAAGGTCGAAGGCCGAAGTTCATGCCGAAGTCGCTGTTGCGGTGGTAGAGATCAGCCAAGAGCGGCCGCTCGTCGTGGGGACAGGGCGGGAATGATGTCAGGGCCATTGCAAAAATGTTTTCGAAAAATCGATAACATCGATCAATGATGGCCAACAGATCAATATCGTTTACTTGTAACCGTATATTGGTGGCATGTTCATGTGGCTCCTGCGTCAAGCGGTCGTTCCTCAACAAAGAATATCAATGCCAATCGAAGTGTGAAGCCGAATGACATGATCGGAGAGGAAAGGACAGGGGACGGGTTAGCTCCTTCAGACAAAGTTGCTCAATGGTTGGGTACCCCTACAAGAGGGAAGCTCCAATAAGCAATAATCTCCACCAGAACACCAGTCTGCTTTCGTTGTATGTTTTTCCACTTTTTTATCTTCAATGTCGTTGCTTAATCAATTGAAGATAATGCCGGTGTGTGGAGTCAAGCCGAATGTAGCTTGCAGCTGACCACCCTTCGATGCACAGCTCTCGATTTTATGCGTGCTTTTTTCAGATGGATATGGACATAAATGGATATGCAATGACAAACTATGGTCTCCTCGCAACTCCAACTACGTGCATTGTTAACATCGGTCAAACATAAAAGCATACACCATTCGTTCAGCTGCACTATCTTCATCGAATATTATTCCTTGATTTGCTAAATGAAGATATTGTAGCGACTTCCAGTGATAAACTTGAGAAGAGACAATTAGCATAAGTATAGTCGACAGTCATATCCCGCCCCTTCTGTCATCTATTCGTTCCATGCAGCCTGCAGATAGTCGACGTGATACGGTACAGATGGATAGTCCATGCGAAAAGATGGTACTAGCAGTAAATATGGCTTATATGAGGACCCGACGAGTCGACTGCGTGGAAACGCAGTCGAAGGAAGCGCCGCCAGTCACAAACACCCGATTCCAGGCTCTTGAATTGAATTGTCCCTTAAGCCTAGCAAGCCATCCATCTCTCCAGGGTCGGCCAATTGGTACCAGACTTGTTGGAGAAGATTAAAGCATTGATGCTGGCTGGCCATCGCAAGTTAGTGTATAGGCCAAAACTCATTCAAATTGTCTTGACGTCATCCCACAGAAGTAGAGTGCGTGACGCATCCCAAAAAAGGAACCGATTAGCACCGTGATTGTCCCTTATCCAATTCTTTGGTGAGGTGGAAATCACAACCAAACCAGAGCACCTAGCGTGCACGAAGCGACCATTCGATGTAGCCTGACTGATCAGGGGCCAGATTCATCAACAATACCGCTGGTATCATTTACTGCGGAATCACGACACCGGCCTACGTAGTATGTGATACAGAGAGATACAGAGATGCAGAGATACAGACACGACAACCGATATATCATCACCGGCTGGTAAGCGGTTGATGAATCTGACCCCAGGTGAGTGTCCCTATCCCTGCCTAGCATGCAGTGGATCCGATTCAATATCACCACCTATATATAAAAGAGTTTGTCCGTCGAGTGATCTAACCTATGTGAGGTACGCCTCATCATCTACAGCGCGGGCAAAATTTGCTATTGAACGTGGGATGTTGCTGCAGCAGGGAAAACGCAGCCCTTTACTGCTTAAGACGCCTTTTATACTCGCGCCGCCACGCGGCGCGGCGTGGTGGTCCTCATAGCTATCGATTTTTTCGCGCCGCCCGGCGGCGCCGCATCTATTTCATACTCCGCCGCCTCAAAACACCATATTTGACGGAATTTCGGGTTACGGTATTCGACGAATCGCGCCGCTGGAGGGAAGGGCGCAGCGCGGCGCGATCAGCTGCAGCAGACTCGGTGTGGAGTGGAAGATTTCATACCGGAGTGGATCATTTTGCTATGCCTGTTTTGTTTTGGCTTCCCAACCAACAGAACAAAAAGGGTGTAGCAGAATGGTGGCACTATTGTACTTTCAGGACTCCAGAGCTCGAGGAGAAAAAACTTTTTCTACCCAACATCGCCCGGGACATCTGGTTTTTGTATTACGCTGGAGCTTGGTTGAAATCGGTGACCATGACCTTAGCCCCCCCCCCCCCCTAATAAGCGTAACCTAAGGAGCGAATGGAGATATGTAGACATTCCCGAAGTTTCACCTACTACGCTAAAGACGTGTTTAGTGCACAATGAACCGGAATGGCCATATAAGAGAGAATTCTGGCTGATTCTCGACGATGAGCGCCTTCTAGCAATTTTGGATTTGGACCTGCACATGTTGCAAAATAAAAGGTAGTTTAGTGCCATTTGCTTTGCAGGGGATTCGACTCCACACCACCACACACACCAGATTCAACCGTAGGTTGAGCGGACGACTTCGACCTAAGCCAGAGGAATCTCTTCTGTTTTGGTCCTCCAATGACTCATGGACCGTCTCCTTCTTCATCCGTCATGGAGTACGGACCGTAGTGCTCAGAAGCTCGTGGTCGCGCGTTGCTGACGCTCCCCTTTCTAGCTGCAATCGTGCAGCGGCGCGTCAAATTCGGAGCGCGGCGCGGCCCGTCGCGCCGCGCCGCGCCCCGACTTGACGCGCCGCGCCGCGGCGGGAGTATAAAAGGCGCCTAACACAACAGCATCTACGCGCGTTTCTGAGCGTCCAGATTCAAAAGCCGACTTCGTGCCATTAGCATGAGAAGACTACTAAAGGGGTAAGGGTAGAAGGGGTACTTTGAGGGTGGAGAACCGACAGCGATCAGGAGGCAGCGACTAGGAGGAGCATCGGGATGGTCGATGGGGGAGCAAGGAAGCAGGCCAGGAGGTGGCACCAAGAAAAGTTTAGGCAATATGTGGGCATCATTAGGGAGTTACCAATCAGGTAAAGGGGAACAGTAAGTAGGATAAGCAAGGGGATCCATTACCATTAAGAGACTGGATTTAGAGGATGTGACACCGATGTCACACAATGGGCGTTCGCTCGCCGTCGCCGTGTCGTGAGCGTGGGGGCCTACTCAATTGGGTAGAGTAGTAGGGAGGATCCCGAGGGGGGAGGAGGAATCTACCTGGAAGAAGGGACCTGGAGGCGGGACCAGGACGGGGAACCAACAAGAAGTGAGCCGTAAGGGAATTCATACGGAGAACAAGGAATCTGCGATACGCATAGCCTCTTCATGCTCGACACAGCGGCGACTGCGCGCGCTTCTGAGCTTCTTGATCCAGAAAACGAGCCCACTATGTCGCGCAGCAAGCATCCTGATTCTGAATACATGTCACCGACCCTTCCGTGAGCATGAGAGGACCACTAAGGGGGTGGTGGAGAAGGGCGGTAAGGGGGACCTCTATGGTGGACCAGGAGAGCGACCAGGAAGGAAAGGAAGAACCCGGAGGAGCGGCCAGGGGAAACCAGCAAGAAGAGACCAGTAGGTGTCAATAGTGGAAACAAAGAAGTGGGCCAGTAGTTGGGACCAGGAAGGTGGGGGACTAAAGAGGGGGAGGGGAGGCCTGTAAAGGCGGACCAGCAATTAAATCCAGTAAGAAGAAACGAGAGAGGGGAACCTGGCTTCGGAAGACATGTTAACGATAACTTGAAACGCTAGCTGCTGAGCACGAGAACGATTACGGAGGAACAACCTGAGGGACAGAAGTGCTGCGCAGCACAAACCAATGACATTACAGCCGGTCAGGAAAGAATGTCAATGAAGATACCGAAGGTACCGAAGTGGTGAAGGGCTTGATGCCGATAAAATACGCACCAATTCCTAGATGGTAGCGAATTTTATGTTTTACAAAAACTACTTTCCATAGGTCCGTGATGCTACAAAGTCGCGCGAAGCACGCAAGTGCGAAACACGCCGTTTGGCGTGTCGGAGCACTTGTCTTCTGATAATTGAATGACATTCGGATAACGCTATTCTCGCGGCTCCCGGATTTTTGGATGATTGAAATTTATTCACTGATTCATTCAGATGCAATGTACAGGGTGCGTAAAAAGTACTGACGCACCTACTTTTTGTTTCAGCTCCAGCTTTCTGTTTCTACCCCTCTAGGTTTTTATGTGTTATTTTTGTTGTCTGTATTGTGTTCAAAAAAAAAACACTCACGAAAAAACTGAAGAAACATGATCGTCACCGTTACGGTGGCCCTTTTTTTGTCTGTTACCCAGACAGCTGAATACTTCCTTAACAAGAGAATTTGGCGCTGTTCGAAACGGATGGTGAGGAAAGAGGTCAGCAACCCAAACGTCAGCCAAGCCTCTGTCATAACAGATGATGATTACAATATGTTCAAGCACGATAACGTTCAAATCCAAAATTATCAATCTCTGTCCGATAACGGCAAACAGGTAACGCGCGCAGGTGTGGACAGCTTCTCAGGCGAGCACAGCTTAAACGTGAATCCGCTGGATTACTCTTTCTAGGTGATTTTGAAGAATGAGGTCTGTGCTACTTTCAACAGAAGTGACCAGTCGCAGAAGGCTACCCTGTTCGAAGCACGGAACAAAATGCAAGCGAATACTTGCGGCGCGTGCTCATGAATTTTTCCGCCGTTTTCGCTCCTGTATTCACAGTAAAGGAGCCGATGTCAATTACGACTTATTCTGTCGTGTTTGCAAGATCATTTTCCATATTTCTGAAATGAATATTTTAAAACTTACTGCGCAATACTATTTCCACAACCGCCATTTACTGCGTCAATACTTTTTACGCACCCTGTATACTGCCCAGGTGTAAATAAAATAAACGAATAAAGGAGGCGTTATCCAATCTCTTTTGGGATGAGCGACGCATTCTACTTCAATGGGATATGGAGATAGTTTCAATGCGCGTTTGGTCATGCAATGACTTGCGGTGGCCAGCCGAATAAGTGAGCGCTTAATCCTTCGCAAACAAGGCTGGATTCACTGACCCCGAAGGGATGGAAGACATGGCAGGCATTGGCGGGAAATCCGAACCAGGAACTTGGTATCAGTACACGTGACAGCCGACACTCCTTGCGCTACACGCGCCCAGAATAACCATATAGTGGAAAATTTAGCGCAATACGACTGAACAGATCCACTGACATCTGTCTATTTAGCTCTGTGCTACTCTACTCCTTCACCGTGACGCCTCTGTTTGTGATCTCGGCTCAATTCATCGCCCCCGTAGTCTCGCTTCGAAGTCATTCAGCGACCAACGCACCGTTTCATGCTTCCTATCCTCAACAAAGGACGAGTTTTTGAGTAACTAAGCTTCACATAAAGAGCTTTCTATCGGTCCGAAGAAAAAACTGATGGATGTAATGTAAGTGTAACACACTCTGCAGTGGAAGAACTGCAAATTCTGCATAAAATTACCAAACAGGAAGCGAACTACATCCGCTTCTCACATGTTTCAAATTGTTATTGAAAGATTCAAATCATTTTCATTGAGCCTCAACTGGCTGTCACCGAGGTAGTAAACTGCTGTTATAAAGATGTTTGGTTACGATCGAATCTTCAGCGCCCGAAAGGACTCGAACCCGTGCCCCTGATTACCGTGCACGATGCGCTATGCCACTACACCACCGGCGCTGTTTCATCGCACACAACATATGCAGCTAGGGCCACTGACGCAGTGATGTAAATCATCCTGCCCCGTAATCAGGGATGCGGGGGTTTAGCGCACACGCCACGCGCGCTGCGCTCTCGTCGCTGCCGTCGCCCGTGCAAAACATGCAAATCGATTAAAACTAGGGCGCGTCGCGGAAAAGTGTTCACACTTCGGCGCCGGTGCTGTCGCTCCAGTCGCTGTTGTCGCTCTAGTCGCTCTATTCGCTGCTGCCGCCTGTTCATACTTCCGCACGCCACGCATGCTGCGCTCTTGTCGCTGCTGTCGTGAAGTATGAACAGGCCCTTAGGCCCCGTTTATACTTCGTCGCGGCGCGACGCGACGCCACGTATGTGGCCATATTGATTGTGCCATATTGATGGCCATATTGATTGTGCGACGAGAATTTGGCAATTCAATTTGGCCTCATTGCGTGGCCATCGCGTCGCGCTGAGACGAAGTATAAACGGGGCCTCAAGCCCTAGTTTATACTTACGCCGCCACGCGGCGCGGCACCACGATCGCCATACATATCGATCCTTCGCGCCGCCTGATCGATATCTTTTCCGGACGTGGTGCCGCGCCGCAAAGCGGCGCAACTATAAACCAGGGCTAAGGCCCCGGACACTCCTGCGGCAACGCCGTAGCCCCATCCTTAACCACAGGGCAGGGACGCAGAGTTCGCCGTCGGCGGCGTCCCTGCCCTATCCTCAACCAAAGCGGCGAGCGGCAACGCCGCAGAAGTGTACGAGGGCCTTTAGGCCTTTGTTATATCCTCGCTCACCCCGAGCGATGCCCAATGATATGCCCCATATCGATCGCGCCGCTTAGGCTCTGTTCATACTTCGCGACGGCAGCGACAAGAGCGACCGCAGTCCTGAGAAAGTAAAAACAAGCAACGACAGCGACAGAAGCGACAAGAGTGACTGGGGCGACGGACGTAGTGTGGTGTACGCAGTTGCACCGTAACGGCTATTTTTTGTCAGTTAGTTAATCAGTTAACACAGAAACTAAAAACAGTCATATTAGATACCGACATTGTCAATCTGGCACTTAAAAGAAGTATAGTAACATGCCTTACCTTGATCTGAAGAATGACAGGATAGGAATAGTTTCCTTCGGACACTAGTGCACTATGCTGTAATTACGTACTCCACACCTCATCCGTTGCCTCAGGCCTATGTTATACTTCGGCGATAGTGTTGCGCGAGCTTCTACGCACAGCGTAGCACTCGCTCAACACTGTCGTCGACGTCGCCGACAACAGCGTCCGAAGAATAACATAGACTTAAATCGCTCCCGTCGCGAACAACTTCCAACGGCGCTCGCTCGGTTTTCATCGGTTTGCATTTTTTGACGGGCACCCAGTCGCTCTGGTCGCGAAGTATGAACAGCCCCTTAGATCTAGCATATCCCTGACTCCTTTCATGAATATGAATAGCAGCCGCTACCCGCTGCAGGTAATGGTTACGATTCCCTTATCGATTCCCTCTCTACCTACCCACTGCTTGATGAATCTTGCCCCAGAGGACTATTTCACCAACGCTTGTACCCGCGGGTATGCGGGGTATAGGAAATAGACGAACCTGCGATGAGGCATTCATGAGAAACCTTACTCGTCAGATCATGGATATATCAGTAGGTAGGAAATACTCGACGATCGTCGTGGCATATCCGCATACCCGAGAGGATTCCACGCCACACTGACAAAATGGCGCTCTAATGAGATCAGCTGTTCTCGCGAGAGGCTTAGTTCTACATTAGCCTTGATGCCTTTCCCTCGCAGTCGCTCTTCTCGCCTCGTCGCAGAGTATGAACAGTCCCTAGGTAGGAATATGTGGCTTTGTGATCCCATGAAGATGGCCCTTCAAACTGAATCGGTTCTGACGACCTACTTTAAACTCCCTGCGCAATAGAGCCGGAGGGGGGGGGGGGGGGGAGTCACCCGCTACACAGTGGTTGTACGCCTTAGTAAGAGTGCATGTGTATGTTCACTTAGATCAGAAATGGCCTACCTCAGTTCGCTGTTGGTGCAGAACACACCAGTGCTGCAAAAAAACCGGTTTCAAGAAGCGCAAACAGTCTGTGGGGCTGTCCTACAGGGTGACCCCCCTCCCCAACCCTATTTGCGCCAATTTCAGTTGTGCAACCGTTGGGCCCGTTTATACTTCGACGCTGAGCGACGCGACGTCACGTATGGCGTCTGTTATACTCCCGCGGGAGCATCCGCGGAAGGGCGGGAATCGCGCCGAGACTCCTCACCTGGCCAATCGCCGCGCCTCGCCACGCCCGCCTCCGCCGTGCACCATTGGTCCGCGGACGTTCCGCGGATGCTCCCGCGGGAGTATAACAGAGGCCATAGTAGCAATATTGGTTGAGCGGCGCGACCGATCAATATGACCAACTAACATGCCGTCGCGTCGCTCGGTGTCGGAGGTATAGACGGGGCCTTAGGGCCTGTTCGTACTCCGCGACGGGAGCGATGGAAGCGACAGGCAAAGCATACGCGTCGATTTCTCCCGGGCGATCGCTCGGCATTAATCGATACGTAAAATTTGCCCTGTGCCTCCCATCTCCGCCGTCGCTCCCGTCGCAGTATGAACAGGGCCTTACTGTCTGTCGCTCAGGGTCCTGCAACGATTGCGCTGTATTTCATTTTGAGATTACGGTGAGGAATTAGTGCTAGCTTTTTGCGGTTGTAGGTGTATCGGCGGGTCGCTAATTAGCTCGATCTATTCATAGCCAAGCCGCCACCACGTGGGCGCCTCTGGGCGTGTGCAGCGGATGTGTTCGCTCGATGCGTCTGCGGCGGCCTCTTTGACGTCTTCAGTCGGTTGATTGACGGCGATCAGACTCCTTTATGGGGACCCGTGTCAGCGCCAGAGGTAATTCCCAGTCAATCGCTATCGTGTCACTCCGGCCGCCGGAGTGGTCCATTGTCCACTTACGCTATTAGACACATTCATCCGCCCTATGAAGGGCGAGTGGCATTCCGATGCGGTTATTTGTCCTTCCTTCTTATCGCTGGCGTCGTGAATCCGTCCGTTTTTATGTTTTCTTTACGATTTCCACTGTGAACTCCACCACCACTCGTCACCGCTCTCCCGCTCCTCGGTGATTAATCTCAGGCAGCAGTTTCTTTCATCTTCTGCTCGATCCGCGATATAATAGCTCCTGTTTCATAGCGTACTCCTGAGTAGATCTGTGTTTGTCTTTTTTTCGGCAACAAGCTTTCCAGCTTTTCAGTTAGATATGTGGTCAGCGAGCGAAGCCCTGTCAGGGTTGGTTCCGAACTGTAGCTGTGGAGCCGCGTACGACCTACGATTCTACGCACCTCATTCTCTTCCCTGTGCGCATACGTTCTGTTTGACGTGTCTGAGTAAGGAGAAGCAGATAAAGAAGCGCAGGTGGGTTCCCTTTGAACACTTCACTGTCCTCTTGAGACCTTTTCTGTGGAGTATTGCTCGATTTTATTTTTGTCTCTATTTACGTGTTTATTCACTCATTCACTCATTTCAACGCAGTAACCTCAAAAGTATCTTGGGTTCAGATCTGGTCGGACATCTTCATAAAAATCATGATATTAAAAGAATGAAACATAAAATGCAACGACGCTTTCCTATTGTACCTAGTCATGATAATTCCTCGGTTTGGTGCCGAAAACAGCATTGAGTGTAAAAAGGTGACTTAAAAAACACTGCAGAATGGAACAGAACCAGAAGCAAATTCGAACAACTCTGCCTACCGCTACTGTTATGGAGTCAACGCACACTGGGTCAAGAGACACATAGGGACATGGTCACAATAGGCGGAGTACTAACGCGAAAGTAACAGAGAATTTATTGATTTAAATGAAAGTTTGGTGCAATCCCTGTCGGGGGGGGGGGGCAGTCCATTATGAGTTGCTAACAATAGCTACGCATCTGTACATACAACATGCAATACAACACATGAATGCCTTAACTTACCTGATTCCCTTACTAGGAAATGTCCGAGCGTTCCGCTGAAACATTGAAAAAGTTTAAATATGGGGCTATGCACGGTGCAGGAAGGGGGGGGGGGGCACTATGCACGGCAGCACGGCTGTAATCCAAAACTCTATTTGCTTTGGAAAGAAATCGTAAACCGCAATGTACTAATCGATTAAGGTAATAACGTTGGTTTAACGTGTTTTAGTGGCTTTATAGTATTGTAATTGTTACAGGTTTCTGTTGAATTTGCTGTGTTTTCATTACTTCGTCCCCCCGACTAGGAAAGCCATTTAGAAAGCTGATTTTGGTATTGGAAGGACAGCAATTGATAATGTAAGCATATTTATATATACATTCATATGTTGTGGTGCATGTTGCATTTCTTTAGAAGTTGAAATGGACTGCCCCCCCCCCCGACAGGGATTGCACCGAAAGTTTCAGGTAGCCCCCCCCCCCAATTAGCTTTTTTGCGATTTTTGATTTTGAGCATCACAACATGCTATATGGGGCTCCCTAGCAAGGTGACCCCCTGAGCCCTTAGTGCCCTCGGTTTCAATTCTGGTCTCTACTGTAGTCTAAAGCAGGTGTTACTAGATGTTGTTCAGTATCACGACTTTTGGATGGAAATCTGGAAAAGGGGTACACCCTTATTTTCTCAACAAATTCAATGGATTTGTCCGAAAACTTTTGCACACAGTCATAGTGTATAGTGCCACTGCAGGAGAAAATCTATGCCAAAATGCCAAAAGTAGCATAGGTCCACCCTTGTATACATTTGCACCGACTTTCGCTTCAGAACCTTCATCCCAGAAGGAGATCATGTTGCTAGTGGTTCTGTGGTTCACCTAGTGACACTGCCGCAAATACCCCAAAATTCTAGGTTATGGTTACAAGATGATTGCGTTCTTTCGCGCATCAATCTTGGATCTGCTGTTTTTTGCGTATTATTCATTTGATTTTTATATATTGTTGAATAAAATTTTAAAGCTTATTTAATGATTGTTTGCTTTATGATTTTTCTTTGTTTCAAATTTGATTTTCAAGAATTTCTGGGTGCATGTTTAAGATCAAGGTCTAAGGCGTATCATCCTTCTCGGAATGCAAAGAGTGCTAGTTCGAGCCCTGCCTGACGCAAGAGTTTTGTTCGCAGCAAAACTTTAATCCAACAGCCAATGGTTGAATCAATTCAAAAACGAAGGAAGTTCTTGCTAAATTAAATATTTGCAAACTATTCAGCGTCGCCTGGCATCACAACCATCAGCCGTTCTATTTAGCATTATTGGTCCTACCTATACTTATAGTTTAGCTTTTTGCATTTTGTGCGGTTATATCTTTTCCTAGGCTTCCACGACTCTGCTCTAAGTCGTGCTCTTGTCAGAATGGTAGCATTCTTCTATTATAGGTGTCCTTCTTGCCGCAAGAAGTACTCGTCGTTTATTCTGAACCTTGCCCTAGCTGGTAAGTTCTTTAATTGTACGTTTGCTTTCACATTTGCATCATTCCTCAAAAAGGATTACTATTCGAGTGTTTGATAAAATTACGACCGAAAAAAACGTCTGAGTTGTCCACCGTAGTTTCGGAGTGAAATTCAGGGAAATCGTTATGGGACCACGCAGTTGCCTACCCCTCTGCTAATCAGTCGCTGCAGCTAGTGATATCTGCGTGCTTGTTTAGTTTTCCGGCGCAAATAGGGTCGGGGGGATGGAAGGGGCGGGGCTTCTGATGGACAGAAAATCCCATAGAGCGTCGTTAATGTCCATCATCACTGGCTCCAACGTATAGAGCCCGTGGTAAGGGCGCTGAATGACTAATAAAAAAACAGGTTTGAATCGCACGGCTGCGGACGTTGTGCACCGGACAACTCGAACGGTTTTTTTTCGGTTGTGAATGTGTCGGCGAGTTATTATTCGCAATATTTGCATACACCCCAGTGGGAAGTGGGGGAGGGAACTTAACTCCGTCTAATTAACAATGTTATCAGAATTGAAAGGAAACGACTACAATGACGATGTAGTGAACTTTCTAACGACGAGGCACTTTTTTTGCAATTTCGAGGCCAGGAGAAGCAACACTTTTTTAGTGCGTCTCGTCTTTCTAGCTGTGCGAGCTCCCCTTCGACTTAGATTCCTCCCGGTATTTTGTGCGTGCGGATGATCGATCGCAGTAAAAGTGCTACAGTGAAATTATAATTATAAATTTGTTTGTTGTTTTTTAACAGATGAAGTGTTTTCGATCGCACAAAGGATCCCGCAGTAGAAGTTCAATTTTGGGTAATACTGTTGACTTTCACATCAATAGATAAGACTGGGAATCAGATAGTTGTTCCGATCGGTGAACTTTTTGTGTACAGTCGTGCGCAGAGTTCTGATTTATGTTTAGTGGCAATCAGTTATAAGGTCCTGAGTGGTTCCCAAGACGTTTAGAGTTGTGTTCAGACTTATGGTTAGTCAGCAGTAAAGGTGTACCAGTACAGCTTACAAGGAAGGTTCCTAACTTAAGGTGAGCTTCTGCGATGCTATTTTGACAGGATGTAGGGCCGTGTGAGCGGACGCCAGAATTACAGTTAGTTTCTGCTGAACGCTTTTTTAAGACCTGAAAAAGAGGTGTGAAAACGTGTGCACAAGTAGACAGTCTTGGTTTGTTGTAGGCATTGATGGTCTAAAATTGACTCCTGTGATCATGAGAAAGCGCAATAACAACAAACTGTGCAAAAATATTGGCTATACGCATATCGCAGAAGCTCAGCTTGAGTTGGAACCTTCCTTATTAGCTTTCGTGAAGGGCTGCTGTAAAAACAATACGCTTTTCGGTATGAAGCCCTAGGATGTTACAGTTTTAAAGCAATAAAGATGTAGCTTCTATTGCTCTATCCCTTCAATACGGCTCATATACAAGAAAATAGGCTTTCAGAAGTGGTTGAGCGAATCCGCCAGCGTCGGGAATGGCTGGAAAAGCGCTCGTTAAGATGCGATGAATGCGAGTCGCGAAGATCAATGACTGCGATGCGACGATGTGTCAGCTGTACCCGCGATATGAATAAGCACATGTCGGCTGGATTGACACTGGTATGTGCGGCAAATAATGGCGTTATTTGGCTGTAAGTCGTGCAGAGAATGTGGTAGCGCAGCTGGAGGATTCGGAGGGTCAGCATGCAGGCGCGGCGACTAGCTACATACAGCGAATGCATATGCTTATTTCCCCTTTTCGATTACAGATCCGCGTCTTATTTGCTTTCATATTGACGATGGAGGGAACTCCAGGATAAAGGTAATTTTAGCACGGGTGCGCTTGTGGGCCCACATTCCGAAGTCTCTTCCCCTGTCCAATTCTGTGCTGAGGACACAGAAGGGTTTTCAAGGCTTTTCGAGATTTCAAGGCTTATTCTCTGGCTAACCTCTGCTGCAGACTAGAGACGGCGAAATAGTGCGCATTGATGGGAGGCGGAGTTTGCGTCTCTTACCAGCGCGCACTATTTCGCAAGGTTTTGGGAAATTCGTACTTAATATAACGGATTTATAAGGCATTTCCGCAGAAAACGACGATATTTGTTCTTACCATGGCAGACTACCCCTAGTGGACCTATTTTGAACAAGATTAAGTGGGGTACCTTAAGTGTAATAGTACCGAAAACTTTATGAATGTGCAAACGATATAATCACTTTTTGATGCAGGTGAATGAGAGATCTTCAAAGAAATGACGTAGGAAATTTCTTTGAAACAAAAAGTTCTGACCGTATCAGACAGAGAGTTCCCTGTTTAATTTGGAATATCCTATTCGATTTTCGAGGTGTTCAGTTCGACTCACGTTAGGATGATGTGGAAATGTACAATTTTTCTAACGAGACTTTTTAAATCTTTGTTCTTACTAATTGCTTCATTAGACTACGTCTATAACTTCACTTTTTCGCATTCATATTTGTATATCAAATTGTGTTTAGCTTATTTTGTTTACTTTTTTTTCTTTTTTGCAATCGCAGCAATACTAAACATATACATCGAAAACAGAATGGCAGACGTAATTGTTTTGTATGGTGCCCTACTGCGGTGATATTTGTGCTATTAATGAGCGGCGTTGCCCACCTCGGTTTTATCCTAGCAAATTATTGCGTTCATTGTTTTGCTTCACGAGAGCTATAGCGTTTCAGGATTGCGTGATATGTCTCGAGTGCTGTGTTGACCGCCATAATGGTCATCAACTGGCCTGTGTCGCCTCCACTTCCTCATTAACCTCGTCGACTGTGCAACCAGTTGCCTCATCCACTCCCCAGGAGTCTCCGAGATATCTGACGTGGAGAGGCTTCACCAACCAGGCCGCTCAGTCGCGACAAGCAGCCAGCGTTCATGCACGATTGCACTCGTTGTGGGTTTAGTTCGTAGTTTTCTTGTGTCTCTTGGAAAGAAAGAAGTACCTAAAGGCGTTTTTGGTCCATCGTTGTTTTGTATCGTTAGGATTAAGGGAGGGTAGCCAACGATCAAGAGCACTGACGGTGTATATTTGGCTTCTCGGGATATATCCTAGTCGGAAGGGGGCATGGGGTGTTCTGACCCTCCATTCCATTCTTTAATTTTTCCCAGAGGTTCAGCAACTGCAAAACAATACGATAGCTCGCATACGAACTCAGAGAATGTGGTGTCGTATCATGGGGACGCAACGGTCACGGTAGCGCTGCCCCCTCCCGACTAGGATAGATCCGGTCTCTTATTCTTTCTAAGTTTTTCTAGGCAGCTTTTTGCTGATAATGAGACATATATGCCAAAGCTTTGCAGTGGACGCTCAGCTGTCCTAGTGTTTCTTTTCGATAAGAGGACGATTTTAGGTAGAATACAAACGACTGTCAGGTGTTTTCATGAATCGCTTAAGCATTTGAAAGCTTTGAGATTTGAAAAAGAAGAAGTAAAATTGGGTAAATTCGGTATAATCAATATCAAATCCTAAATATTCTCCTTTTAAATCTACCATTGCATGATACTAAGTCTAACTGCCCATGTTCAGGCCAGCACACTATCCTGCTCGTCCTCGTGTTCCAATGAGCTCTTCTGTTGTAAAAGAAGAGTTGGTATATGAAGCGAGGAGTCCCTTATATTGTAAGCTGTACTCTTTTCTTTCTTTACTTTTTTCAGAAGTTTGTTTCACCGCTGAACCATCAGTTTACATTTAATCACTGACTATTAACCTGTTTAGATCAGATTTCGTCATCGAACGGCAAAGATGTCTCACGAAAAACTAGCTTAGCCAAACGGTTGTCAGGACTAATTAGGAGCGTTACTGGTTCGCAAAGCTCGTTAATTAAGCCTGTGTATCAAGCAGGACCCGGTAGTTCTCAGAGCAGCGGTGTGTCGAGCGGTGTCAGCAGTGACGATCAGAAGGGTTGGTAACCGCCTCCCATTGCTTTTTTCTATGCTGCCAAACGTTCCTAAACGAGAAGTTTTTCAGAAACGTCATTGTACCAGAGAATATCACTCCAGCTGCCGTCTCGGCCAGCAAGCTGTGTGGCGATTTCTGAAGGATGCATGGGGTAAGCGTTGAGACATTGGTTTTTGGTGGAGCAAGCTTTTGCTGCCGTAGGCCCATTTATTCTACCTACGTCAAGCGACGCGAAGACATGTGTAGTGGCCAAACTGGTCGGTCGTGTCGCACCATACATTTTGGCTACTGACAAGGGAAGCGTCTGAAGCGTATGTCTGAACGGGGGAACGAGTCATATGGGGAGAATCTTCTCCCCTCAATTAGTATAAAAATTTGTTTATTTTTTGGCAAGTCGTTAAACCCACGGAGTAAGGGATCCTTGAAGTCACAATGGAATACGGCGCATCACGAGTTTGGAAGTCTTGTACGCCCGCGATGCCTCTGCCGGCAAGCGGCACGCAGTGTAGGTGGGTTGCTTCATGCGAGGAAGGTCGGGGGGGGGGGGGGTGGTTCTTGTGCGCTGCTGCATTTTTGCATTTTGACTGACTGGCTGAGATTTGGACAATTCTGACGTCTATACCATCTTCACACGTTTTTGCGCATCCTCCAGCTGTACACTGTGGAGAGTACCTTTCTTGAGACTTGTTTATTACTGACCGGATTTTTAACCACAACGTCTTCGTCAACGTCAAGTTGACGTGCTTCGAAGTCCTTTAGATGCTGGCCGTCAGTTCGGCCAGCTTGATTTCTTCCTTCGAAGGTTTCTTGTCTAAAGGTGGGCCACACTTCAGCGGGAGCAGGTGGATCACCTCTCGAGCATCTTCAGACATTGCTGGTGTTAGGTTTTAGAAAATCTTCTGCAGACCTCTGATTTCCAGGTGACAGCAAAGATGAGGGAAGGAGTGCGATGCCATTGAAGTTAATTTGCGGAATCCACAGGCCTCGTTGCTAATGTAAACCACCACCGACGTCACATCCTGGTCTCTTTTGAAAATCCGAGCAGGATGGCTTTTCCCGAGGTCATTGGTCCATGGATGGAAATAGACTGTGAGGAGTCTGTAGCCTTTTATACGCTGCCAGTATTGTGCCCAGTGCTGCTTCTTGTATTTGTACCTGTGTATCACTGGTGCTGAACATTCATCACCATGTTGAATACCACAACATTCAGCTTGAAAATTAGGCATAAAAACGTTTGAAAATGGCATAGGCGTCAAAATCACCAAATCTCAACCAGTTAGTTAAAATGCAGAAATGCAACAGCGCACAAGAACCAAACCCCCGACCTTCCTCGTACGAAGCAACCCCACTTCCACTGCTCTCCGAGCCGCTTGCCGGCAGAGACATCGCGGGCGTACAAGACCCCCAAACTCGTGAGGCGCCGTGTTCCATTGTGACTTCAAAAACCCCCTACTCCCTGGGTTTAACGACTTCGCAAGAAATAAACTCATTTTTATACTAATTGAGTTGTGAAGATTCTCCCTATATGACTCACATCCTCCGTTCAGACATACGCTTCAGACGCACTAGTTTAATGCAAAAAGAGGTTGTTTTGCTTTGGAAGGCATTCAGTTTGATTTCAAAAGTGTTTAGAAGAACATCGAATTTGATTTGAAAAGTGTCCAGTTTGATTCGTTAAATGTATAATTTGTTTTTAAAAGCGTCCAATTTGATTTGGAAAGCGTCCAGTTTGTTTTGAAAAGTGTCCAGTTTGATTTGAAAAGTGTCCAACTAGACATTAAAGTGGTATATGGCGTCGAGTTGCTGGGCGTAGTAGTATAAACCGGACCTGACGACCTGTTCATGACCAAAGGAAGAAGAGACCTGGGCTGCTCTGGCTACGATTTTTGATTGGTGGATAACAACATTAATTAAAAGCATTAATCGATCCCTATGCTTTGAATGCTGTGACTAGATCGCGTCTAGTCAGCATTCAACGTATAGGGAGGGGGTCGCTGACTAAGAACACACTCATAGGACGACCGTACGCTCATAAGTATAACTGGTACAAGTTGTGACTTCGTATTTTCTAAGAGATCTATTTCAGAGATGTTCGATATCCGCAATATGTCAACATGTATCGGCGACGTTCTGATTAAAGTAGCAGTGCGACCGTTTAAACGTGACAATTCCTGGTTGATTCACTAGTATCGAGTAGTTCACTGCCTTTGTTGTAATTCTTTTGCAGCTTTACTTGAGTATTAATGAGCTTTTTTGTGCCTTGCAGGGTTGTGTGCTGTACGTTTATACTCCACTCGCAGCATGGCGCATCATAATCGGAATTACCAATATCGTCTGGGCCGCGCGACTAGTCATTATTGGTAGTTCTCGTTATGACGCGCCGCACTGCGAATGGAGTATAAACGGGCCCTATTACATCCTGTGTTGTAGTGGACTCTATATTGGCTCTCAAGTGAAGCTTTGGTGTACATTTTTGGCATTTCTGCACTTCTGTACAGCTTCTGTGTACATTAGCCCTGGAAGAGTCGCGATTCTTCTGTTTTGTTTTGCATGTTGTTGTTTTCTGTTGCTGAATTGAAGTTTGTTAGTTTTTCTTCATTTATTGCTCGAATATATTTCGTTCAAGATTGTTAGATCCTCAATATTATGAAGCTTAATAAATACTGGAAAGTTGTGTTGAATTTACGGTAGCCGAGCACAAAACCTTCGGTTTGGTCTATTTAGACAGCTGTTCTACTATAAATCGTGGAGCCCCATCTGCTTTTTTGTCCAGGAGCACCGAGAGCTTTGTGTTCGTCCATATTGTGCATATGTGGCGGAGTTGGTGGGAACTCGAAACTCTGACCAAGCCTTCCCTTCGGCTTCGGGGATTGGTACCAGGCTTATTTGGGAAACTGCGTACTTTATTGTTGTTTTTAATTTTATGAAATTTTGCTTGAACACAGCTTCATAAAAGACATATAGATACTTATATGGTCTGCGGGGGAGCGGGTAGCGCAATCGGAGGAAGCGCCAGCGCTCGAATGCAAATGCAATGAAGCGAAGTTTACAGTTCAGTGTCGAACTGTAAACTGCACCCTTCATGAAGGCCTGGGAAACTGCGGGATCGGCCTCTCTGGTAAAGATAAAACACTGGTTCATACATCAGCTAATCTGCATTTCATTATCTATGTCAAACTCGGATTCGAATTAAAGGATAAAGGAGGGCTTCAATCAGTATTTTGAGGTGTATAGCGCTTATTGTATTAGATTGATGCAAATGTTATTAAGGGTTCGCAATGCATGCCTTCTGATGCCCACATCCTCAACATGATGTTGTTTCTCTTCTTTTCTGGACTCGACGTCAGCCAATCCTACGAGCGTCTGAGGGAGGTTTATAAGGAAGGAGCCTCCTTCGAAGCACAGTCTACAATTTGTTTTCGAAGTTAAAGAATGGCGACTATTCCATGTAAGATGGAGACAGGTCGCGGAGCCCAAAGTGGGTTGGATTTGGACGTGCTTCTGCTATCGACGTGACACCGAAGTTCTGCCGAATAGCATCATTTTGGATGCGGTCCATGCGGATGACTGCAGCCATCCATCGCAGCATCCTCGTGACGGATGACGCTGAAACGCGTTTCAACCTCCTTGGTCGCAGGCGAACACTCAGCGCTACTGGCCGCACGACTGCTCTGTAGATCTTCGACTTCAGGTGCTCTGTTATCTTCTTGTCGCAGAGTACGCCAGTCAACGAGCGTCACTTGGACCAAGCTGCACTCACGCGTGAGTTCACTTCAACCATCAGACTCCCGTCAGACGCTATTGCTGATCCCAGGTATTGAAACACCGAAGTGCGTGGGAGCTCAATGCCATTATCCTTGATGGAGCTGGACTCGGTAACGTCCGTGGTTAGGCTCTCAGTCTTCTTGACGTTCAATTTGAGTCCTAACATCGCCAGGCGGTTGCACCAAGCTTGCACCCGCCGCTCGAGATCATCTTTATCTTCACAAGCGAGCATCACGTCATCAGCATAGAGCAATGTCCATGGGACAGGCTTCTGAAGATCCCTCGTAATGGCATCCGTGACGACAACAAAGAGGAGTGGAGAAAGCGCAGAACCCTTGTGCACCCCAACAGAGATGGGAAACTCCATCGAGGTTCCAGCTGCAGCTTGCACTCTACTCTTTGGGCTGGAGTAGAGCATCCGCATCCACTCTATAAGTTCCTTAGGTACGTTGTGTTGTTGCAAGGTGTACCACATAAGCTCACGCGGTACGCGGTCGAAGGCATTCTCCAAGTCGAGAAAGGCTATATACTGTTTTTCGCGATGCTTCTCCACCAGGAGGCGGGCTGCGGGTCATCATCAATGGTCCCACAACCAGACACAAAGCCGCACTGGTTGTCGGAGAGCTTGACGATTTCACGAATTCGTCTGTCGAGGATCCCCTCGAAGATCTTCATGCTGTGCGAAAGCAAGCGAATCGGACGGTAATTGGAGCAGTCTGCAGGACTGCCCTTCTTCTTCCAAATCGGAATCATCGTACTGTTTCGCCAACACTCCGGTACTTTTCTTCTCTTTTACTACCTGGTTGAAGAATTCAGCCAACCACTCAGCAGGATACCAGTCGGCTGCCAGATCATCCGTTACTGTAGCCTTGCATGGCTTCATCGTCTTCAAAGCCGCTTCTGTTTCTCCATGGTTATCTTGAGTACTTCATTCACAAGAGAATTGAGAACAGTCGGTGAGGAATGAAGTCACATAAAAGTCATCTACGGCTCTGTCATAACAGATGATGTTTACAAGATGTTCAAGCACAATAACGTTCAGTTCCAAATTCACCAATCTCTGTCCCATGATAGCAAACAGATAAAAGCGTGCAGGTATGAACAGCTGCTTAGATCAGCACAGCTTAAACATAAATCGGCTGAAATACTCTTTTTAGGCGATTTTGGAGAATAAGATCTGGGCTACCTCCAACAGAAATGACCAGTCCCTGAGCTTTTCTGTTCTCGTTGTCTTTTTTTACAAACTGGGCTTCGGTATACGTTCATAGATAAAGGGTAAAGGTTCTAGGGTTCTCATAGATGCGATTTGAGTGGGTAATTGGCCATACAATGGCTTGCGGTAGCCAGCCGATGAACAAATCGGCTCTTTATCCTTCCCAGACAAGTCTGGTGCCAATTCACCTACCTCGGAAGGATGGAAGGTATGGTTGGCCTCGGCGAAAAATCCGAACCAGAAACCTCGTATCGGGTGCACGCGGCAGTCGCGCCTCCTCCGACTGCACTACACGCGCTTTCGCGTTCATGGATAAATGAATAGACAGAAATTGAATGGCTAAATAATCAAATTAAAACTACCTCCACGAATCTTATAGAAGTATGCAGAATGTAATGGATGCCGCAGCGGGCCAATTAGTGCCAACGGGAATCCCTTATCCCTTGTTTGGTGTATACGTTGACTTGCAAATGCCTACCGATGCTCATATTAGTGTTCGATCTACCCTTGTTAAGTTTTATATTAGGTTGGAAAAAAGTCTCTTCACACTTCAATTTTTTTTACCGTTCTCCTTGTAAACGCATAAGCCAATATTGATAGCTGATTTCGTAATCCTATCAAACCTGTCTACCGTTCGCAGGCGGACATAGGTCAATACCTTTCTTGTACTTCGTTATCTATTCAATCTTCCGGACTCAATGCCAGATCTACCTCATGGCCATTTTTGGCACTGCATTCTTCATGAATTCATTAAAGGATCTACAGCAGGATCAGGCAGCCGACCAAATTAGCGATATATATGGCTTGGGATTTACTACTCATCGCGCCTGTTATGAGTGGTTCGGAAAGTTTATAAAAGGAGGTTATTCACCCGAGGACAAAACAAGGTCAGGAAGGCCAACTGAATTGGACGACACTGAACTACTCCATCTTCTTCGCAACGATAGTAGGCAGACGACAGATTGAAGCGTGGAGGAGATTGAAGCGGCTTTGAAGAAGATGAGGCCAGGCAAGGCAACTGGGCCCGACGACGTGGCTGCTGATTTATGGAAATCCAAGTACCCTGCTGAGTGATTGGCAAAGTTCTTCAATCTGGTTGTGGGGGAGAAGAAGGTGCACAGATGCTGGCGCCAAAGTACGACGATTCCGATTTGGAAGAACAAGGGCAGTCCTGCAGACTGCTCCAATTACCGTCCGATTTGCTTGCTTTCGCACAGCATGAAGATCTTTGAGCGAATTGTCGACGGACGAATTCTGGACATCGTCCAGCTTTCCAGCAATCAGTGCGACTTCGTGGCTGGCTGTGGCACCGTTGATGCCATTCACGCCGCCCGCCTCCTGATAGAGAAGCATCGCGAGAAACAGAGGCCAGTGCATATCGCCTTTCTCGACTTGGAGAAGGCCTTTGACCGTGTACCGCGTGAGCTTATATGGTACGCCTTGCGACAACACAACGTATCTGAGGAACTTATAGAGTGGGTGCGGATGCTCTACTCTCGCCCAAAGAGTCGAGTTCAAGCTGCAGCTGGAACCTCGATGGAGTTTCCCATCCCTGGCGTGGTACATCAGGGGTCTGCGCTTTCCCCACTCTTCTTTGTTGTCGTCATGGACGCCATCACATGAGATCTTCAGAAGCCTGTCCCTTGGACGTTGCTTTATGCCGATGACGTGATGCTCGCTAGCGAAGATAAAGGTGAACTCGTGCGAGAGGTGCAAGCTTGGTGTGATCGCTTGCGGTTTGGACTCAAACTGAACGTGAAGAAGACCGAGTATTTAACGACGGACGTTACCGAGTCCAGCTCCATCAAAATTAACGGCATCGAGCTTCCACGCACTGCGGTCTTTAAGTACCTGGGATCAGCAGTCGCGTCCGACGGCAAACTGATGGTCGAAGTGAATTCACGCGTGAGTACAGCTTGGTCCAAGTGGCGCTCGTTGACTGGCGTGCTCTGCGACAAGAAGATACCAGAGCGCTTTAAGTCAAAGATCTACAGAGCAGTCATCCGGCCGGTAGCGATGTACGGCGCTGAGTGTTGGCCTGCGACCAAGGAAGTTGAAACGCGCCTCAGCGTCATGGAGACGAAGATGCTGCGCTGGACGGCAGGAGTCACGCGCATGGACCGCATCCGAAACGAAGCTATTCGGCAGAAGTTCGGTGTCGCGCCGATAGCGGACAAGATGCGCGAAGCTCGCTTGCGATGGTACGGCCACGTTCTGCGTGGAAAGGAAGATAGCGTCCGCAAGATAGGCCTTAACTTCGAGGTAATTGGAAAGCGGCTTAGATTGCGCCCGAAGCAGCGCTGGGCTGATACGTAACATATGGACTTGAAAGTAGCTGGTGTCCACTCTGATCTAGCGCTGGATCGGGAAAGGTGGCGTCATGACACCAGGATAGCGGACCCCGCCACGGAGCGGGACAAACGAAGAAGAAGAAGAAGAAGTGGGCAGACGACACGTCAACTGGCAGAGAAGCTTCAAATGTCTCATAGGATAGTGGGAATCCATCTGAAGGGCCTTGGCTTTGCATGGAAATTCGGAGCTTGGATTCCACATGCCCTGTCAGACACTCAGAAAGGTCGACTGCTCTCCATCGCTGCTTCTCTTCTGTCCAGATACGAGAGGAAATCATTTCTGCCGCGGATTGTGACAGGCGATGAATCCTGGGTTCTGTATAGCAACTTCCAAAGAAAAAGACAATGGGTACAAAAAGGAGAGAACCCTAAGCCTGATCTCAAGCCATTGTTCGAAAGGAAGATTCTCTTGAGTGTTTGGTGGGAATCAGAGGAGTGAATTACTAGGAAACTCTCAGAAGTGGAGAGACACTTAGTGCTGCCACATACAGTGGCCAACTCCACAAAGTCGCCGCAGCTCTCCAAGAAAAAAAGGCCTGAGAAGTCGAAGGTGATGATCCTGCACGACAATGCAAAGCGACATGTTGGAAGACTCACAAGAGACAATAAACTAGCTGGGCTGGGAGGTAATGCCACATCCACCGTATAGCACTGACCTCGCCCCTACCGACTACCATCTCTTCCGTGCTCTCAAGCAAGAAATTGATGAGAAATAATTTAAAAAGGATGAAGACCTCAAAAATTGGATTCAGCAATGGTACGACCCCAAAACTGCAGTCCTTTAAGCGAGAAGAATTAGAAAAATACCCAGTCTTTGGAGAAGTGTAGTGGAACAAAATGGAGTTTATCTCAGTTGATTTGGAATTGTAGTTGTAAAGTAATAAATCTTTGAAAGAAATGAAAAGACTTTTTTCCAACCTAATAGCTAACCATTGACCTACTATGTACGTAGGACAGGTCAGATCCTGACGTATAATTAAACCAGAGTAGACCTGCAGATTAAGCACCTCTAGTGTGATGATGACTGAAAGAGTGAAATTGAGCGTTAGTCAATCCCTTTGTGAGGTGCACCGCTCATCCAACTTTTACAGTGGTAAAGTAACCTGAACACATTACTTAAGGAACATCGGATTTAATCTCGTGAAAAGGGAATATATGTAGTGGTGGTGTATTATAGGAGGACCTAAGGGACGCTTTGACGTCGTACCTGTCGACTAGGATGGAACCGTGATAACAATGGTTACTCATTTTTTATTTGAAGATAGGGGCTCGCGTAGCGCAGTCGGAGGAGGTGCCGGCTGTCGCGTGCACCCGATACTAGGTTCCTGGTTCGGATTTCCCGCCCAGGCCGATCAAGCCTTTCACCCCTCCGAGGTCGGGGAATCGTTACCAGACTTGTCTGGGAAGGATAAAATGCTGGCTTGTTCATCGGCTGGCCACGGCAAGTCATTGCATGCCCCAATACGCATTCAACTCGCCTCGATACGATATCTCGTAGAAATAGAATGCGTAGCGCATCACAAAAGGGATTGAGTAACGCCGTCCTTTATCCTTATACTTTATCCTACCTTGAAAATCTGTTCTGCTGTCGATTTTTCGTCAGTCCTCACTCTACGTTCGCCCTTGTTCCATTAACCTTTCCAGACCGGAGATTTTAGTGTATCTGCAGGCACGTCCATTATAAGTTATTAAGGCCTACGTGAACAAGCAAGCCCAGGTAAAGAATCTGTAAATGTGCTTCTTATCAAAGACGTGCTTGAGAACTAACGCTGGTTGGTTTAGATGCCAGTTATCAACGAAGGCCGGAATGAATCGTGTGAACATGGAGGACATGCTGTTCGTCGAGCCAGACCTACGAATCACATCAATATTCCGAGTTCATCCTTTCACTTTTACTGAGGTAAGGCGATAACTCCTGTGGTGCTTGTCTACTTATTTTTATTTGTTATTTTATTTTACTTGTTATTTTTGAGATGCTAGCCTGACTTAGCTATGGGAGTGACGCAGTCGGTTGAGGCGCCGGTTTGCCCCTGCACTGCGAGTCGGTTCATAGTTCGGTACCCGTCAGGGCAACTGACAAGGAAAGGTTCCCAACTTAAGGTGAGCTTTTGCGATGCTATTTTGATGAGATATAGGGCCCTGTGAGCGGAGTACAGAGCCACAGTTAGTTTTTGCTGAACGCCTTTTTAAGGACCTGAAAAAGGAGATCTGAAAGCATGCGCGCGACTATCATCAACCCCTACGACACCCGCGAGGTTGCATCGGTGGCGCTGTTGGTAGAAGGGAGGCCTCATGGGCGCATACCGAGGAGTTTTAAGTTCAAGTCCGCGTACTGCAGAAATTTTTGCGGATATCAGTTCGTTGTTATTACGTTTTCTCATGCTCACAAGAGTCAATTTAAGACCATCAATGGTTACACCGAGCCAAGGCTGTCTATTTGTGCCTTTATGTGTGCTAGTTTTCCAACAAGGCCTATTTGCACCATATCACTTTTCTGGAAATAAGCAGTCCTCTCTTGTCTTCCCTTTTAGTCAACAGCTATGGTACAAATCTATGAAACAGGTGAAACACAAGCGCTTTGTCACACCAACAGCATCTTACAAAAGCCAGTGAGGAACAATCTTCTCCCTGACAAGGAATGGCCACTTTTTCTTCGTTGAACGCGCAATCCGTGGGTGTAGAGAAAGGTCCTGGATGAACATCGACGTACCCAGCTGCCACCTAAGCGTATGACAGACACAGAAAGGTTCAGACAAATTATACTACCTCTAACTTGAACCGCCTCTTCTTCCTGACAGTCGATTTCTCAATATATGGCGTCTAGGAGGAGTCCCTTTATAGCATCCGCAACCGCATTCTCCCTCGTTCTTAGAAATGTGAAATCCGGGGTGAAGGTGGAAGATAGTCGGCCGGCAACACGTTCAGGTCAGAGCGACATTTTTAGTGCACTTATGTACCGATATGGCCCGGGTCCATAATATTCAACCATACGGTACGCGTATTTGTATGCAGTTACGGTATTGTTGGTGAAATGGTATGATATGGTGGTGGTGCAGATAGGCATTGTGCAAATAGACAGCCTTCGTTAGTTGTAAGCATTGATGGTCTAAAATTGACTCTTGTGAGCATGAGAAAGCGTATTAACAAAAAACTAGTATCAATAGCTCCCAACTTCTCTCTTCTTGAAACCTCGGCATTGTAAGTTGTTACTATTAGTATATTTGTGCCACACGAGGTTCTTAGGTGGACAAATTTAAGCCAAACTAATTCAAAATTAATTTAAGAATTTTAAATTTAAAATAAATAAATAAATAAAATATAATAATATCATTTAAAAATAAAGAATACATTTAAAATTAATTTAAGACAATTTAAAACAAATTCAAATTTAATTTAGGCCCTGCTCAATAAATTTGTCCACCTAAGAACCTTGTGTGGCACAAATATACTAACAGTTTCGGTTACTTCTGTGCCGAACGAGGTTGTTAGGTGGACCAGTATTTATTGAGCGGCCTAACGTTTCGACCCGTTCGTCGTCTTCGGAGGCCTAAAAGTGGCTTGAGGATTCGGATGTTGCTATCTATCCGACCAAACGCCTCATCGACTCTAGCCTTTCGGATATCGTCTTGAGGCATAGCAAGAAATCCCGAACCCATGACGATAAACTCACCCGCTGATCCACCGCTTGTGCGGAGCGACGCCGCTGCCGCAGTTCTAGATCGTCTTCCACTGATGTATTGCAGGTATATTGATGACTGCTTCATTATAACTTCAACACAATCCGAAATGGATGAGTGTTTCAATCTTCTAAATCATCAGTCGCAGTACATCATGATGACGAGAGAAACCCCGAAAAACGGTTGGCTCCCCTATCTGAATGTACAGGTTAAATTATCCGGTGGCATGATCCGAGTGAAGTGGTACCGCAAAGAAAGTTCTAAGAACATCTTGGTCCACGCATTATCTGCGCATCCTAACGCAGTCAAACGCGCGGTGGTCAAGAATATGTTCAGAACTGCGATCGATGTATGCACTGGTGCTGAAGAACGACGTGAATCTGTGCAACTAGCATGTCAAATAGCCCACTCTGATCAGCGAGCTGTACCACGCCGAGATAAAGTACCCTTGTGTGTTCCTTTCATTTCCGATAACGTCACTTCCGCTCTACAACGAAGCATAAGGCGGGCCCAGTTGGAGGATGATGTTGTCTTAGTTAACATTCCAAACGACAGCATCAGACGCCAGCTGGTTCGAAATAGGCTTTACGACAGGGAGTGCGTAACGGAAAACTGTGTTGTATGTCCTTACGGGAAAGTAGAGGATTGCGCCAAAGTTGGCGTTATCTATGAGCTTGAATGCCGGACATGCAGCCAGACATACATTGGGGAAACCGGAAGGGTACTTGCTATTCGAGTTAATGAACATATAGCGTGCAAAAGGCGGGGTATCTTAACGAATCCTCTGGGCAAGCATAAAGTGGAGGAACATGGCGGAAACGACTTTGATGTGAAGTGCACGATTTTGACCATCGAGACAGATATTTCGTCTAGAAAAGCGCTGGAGGCGTTCTGGATTCTTTCACGAAATCCACGAATGAACAATCGAAATGAGTGTCCTTCGGTCACTGATGACTTTCTGCCGTTTATTTCGCACTGTGAGTTATAGAGCGACCGGTGGTGACAAGGATGTGGTTAAGAATGACACTGGTATACACAGTATACATAGTGTAGAATGAACAGTATAGTGAGTCTCAGTCACCATCTGTCGACTAACTGCGGCAGCGGCGTCGCTCCGCACAAGCGGTGGATCAGCGGGTGAGTTTATCGTCATGGGTTCGGGATTTCTTGCTATGCCTCAAGACGATATCCGAAAGGCTAGAGTCGATGAGGCGTTTGGTCGGATAGATAGCAACATCCGAATCCTCAAGCCACTTTTAGGCCTCCGAAGACGACGAACGGGTCGAAACGTTAGGCCGCTCAATAAATACTGGTCCACCTAACAACCTCGTTCGGCACAGAAGTAACCGAAACATCTAAATAATGCCGAGGTTTTACGAAGAGAGAACTTGGAGTATACTAACAGTAACAACTAGTATCAGTGTTGTCCAAAACAAGTATGTCAAAAAATACCGGCAGTATGCAGACTCGAACTCAAAATCCTGCCGGCGTGCTTCCATGAGGCGCACCCTTACCAATTGCGCCGTCGAGACACATCTCACTAGGTGTCGTAGGGGTTGATGATAATTGCGCGCACGTTTTCAGACCTCCCCTTCAAGTCTTTAAAAAGCGTTAAGCAAAAACTGACTGTGGTTCTGAACTCCGCTCACAGGGCCCTACATCCTGCCAAAATAGCAAAAGCTCACCTTGAGTTGGGAACCTTTCCTTGTAAGCCTACGAGCCCTCCATGAGGCAACATCTGCCCGGGAACGGGTTCATCTGCTGACCAGTTCGCGCCCTGGCATATGCCAAATATTTAGGAGAAAAGGAGGAAATCATACTTAATTTTATTGGATAAACAGCTTTTCTAACAATAAAGGATAAAGGATAAAGGACGGCGTTACTCAATCCCTTCTGGAATGCGCCAGCGCATTCTACTTCTACAGGATGTCGTGGATGCGACATGAATGCGTATTTGGCCATACAATGACTTGCGGTGGCCAGCCGATGTACAAGTCAGTGCTTTATCCTTCCCAGACAAGCCTGGTACCAATTCACCGACCCCGGAGGGATGGAAGGCTTGGTTGGCCTGGGCGGGAAATCCGAACCAGAAACCTGGTATCGGGTGCACGCGGCAGTCGCGCCTCCTCCGACTGTGCTACACGCGCCCCTTTCTAACAATATCGCATAGTATTTGTGTAATATGGAAGGAGCTCGTTTTGATTTGGAAGATATTCAGTTTGATTTCGAAAGCGTTAGGCATGCTCAGAAAAGTCTCTCCATTTTGACTTGAAAAGTGTCCAGTTTGATGGAAAATGTTACAAATCAATGATCAGCGCCATAGTATTATCAATGGTAGACTAGACCACACATTGCAGCCGACGGCTACGAAGGAAGGCGTTGATTGATTGATTTATTATTTTCACCAACATTTTGCACTTCGCTTTTCAATGAAAGCGTCATTGCGAATGCCAGAGAACAACCTAATAACGCTCTGAAAATTGCTGCATAATGCATCGCCTGGGAATCGAATCGAAGGAATCGCTTGTGTTTAAATCTTTTTTTGAGGGTAAAAAGTCTTGGCATAGCTATTCTTGCGTCATAGCAACTATTTAGAACCATTCGGACCTCCTGAGATAAGATACTGTCACAACGAAATCACCAGGATGTCAAGTTCGTGCGCATACCAGATGACCGGCTGACTCTGGCATTTATTGTTTTTTCTCTCTCTCTCTGTCTTTCTCTCTCGTTCTCTGCTCCACATTCATAGCTGATTGAATGTTCAGTGATGTTTTATTGCGATCCCACATAATTCTGCTCGCACTTTTCAAAAATGAATCTTGACATTTCTTCTACTAAAGAAGGAAACAGATATAAGTCGTACGGTCGCATTACATGGCCAATTTCTATTGTTTACCTTTTGTCCATGAAGGTGGAGTTTCAGGGCTATCGCGATCTCACGGGCTTCATCAGAGAGGTGAATCAGGCAGTGATTGGTGTGCGAACAAGTGATTCCGTGTCAATTCCAGCGGCTTCTAGCTCACTTCTCGGCATTTTTGACGTCCTAAAAGTGAGTCGGTGTTTTGACATCCATTTTTAACTGGGAACTGTAGCAATAATTTCCATGAAGATTAGTGGTTTAGGGTTGGGTAAGTGAATGCTCGTCGACAAGTGATGGCCGAGGTGAGGAGACCGATGGTTCAGGATTTTTAAAATGGCACACATTGCTCTTAAAGGTGAAACCATTTTTCCGTTGTATATGTAGAAGTTGGCGCATGGTAGCGCACTCGGAGGAGGCGCCGTTTGTCCTCTCGAATGCAACCGATAACAGGTTCTTGGTTCTGATTTCCCGCCTGGACCAACCAATCCTTCCATTTCTTCCGGCTCGGTGAATTGGTACCAGACCTATCTGGTATGACTAAAGCACTGACTTGCCAATCGGATAACCATAGCAAGTCATTATATACTCCACCAGTCGTTCAGCGGCCTAGCGGCCTCCTCCGACTGGTTGGGGGCTTCGCCCCCAAACCCCGAGAAGAGAACACTCCGACCATCTTCTTTTCCCAACTTTTAGACCTTCATACCTCAAAAACAAACTTCAGATTCGTGTTCAGCGACCTCGATTACCCCCAGGGCCGAAGTTTAGCGCCGCCTGAACGCCATCCTCACAAAATCGATAATATCGATCGATATCGATTGGTCGACTTCAGATTCGTGTTCAGCGACCTCGATTACCCCCAGGGCCGAAGTTTCGCACCGCTTCAACGCCATCCTAAAAAAAATCGATAATATCGATCGATATCGATTGGTCGACTTCAAATTCGAGTTTAGCGACCTCGATTACCCCCAGGGCCGAAGTTTAGCGCCGCTTGAATGCCATCCTTAAAAAATCGATAATATCGATCGATATCGATTGGTCGACTTCAAATTCGAGTTTAGCGACCTCGATTACCCCCAGGGCCGAAGTTTAGCGCTGCTTGAACGCCATCCTAAAAAAATCGATAATATCGATCGATATCGATTGGTCGACTTCAAATTCGAGTTTAGCGACCTCGATTACCCCCAGGGCCGAAGTTTAGCGCCGCTTGAACGCCATCCTAAAAAAATCGATAATATCGATCGATATCGATTGGTCGACTTCAAATTCGAGTTTAGCGACCTCGATTACCCCCAGGGCCGAAGTTTAGCGCCGCTTGAGCGCCATCCTCAAAAAATCGATAATATCGATCGATATCGATTGGTCGACTTCAGATTCGTGTTCAGCGACCTCGATTACCCCCAGGGCCAAAGTTTCGCGCCGCTTGAACGCCATCCTTAAAAATCGATAATATTGATCGATATCGATTGGTCGACTTCAGATTCGTGTTCAGCGACATCGATTACCCCCAGGGCCAAAGTTTCGCGCCGCTTGAGCGCCATCCTCAAAAAATCGATAATATCGATCGATATCGATTGGTCGACTTCAGATTCGTGTTCAGCGACCTCGATTACCCCCAGGGCCAAAGTTTCGCGCCACTTGAGCGCCATCCTCAAAAAATCGATAATATCGATCGATATCGATTGGTCGACTTCAAATTCGAGTTCAGCGACCTCGATTACCCCCAGGGCCAAAGTTTCGCGCCACTTGAGCGCCATCCTCAAAAAATTGATAATATCGATCGATATCGATTGGTCGACTTCAAATTCGAGTTCAGCGACCTCGATTACCCCCAGGGCCAAAGTTTCGCGCCACTTGAGCGCCATCCTCAAAAAATCGATAATATCGATCGATATGGATTGGTCGACTTCAAATTCGAGTTCAGCGACCTCGATTACCCCCAGGGCCAAAGTTTCGCGCCACTTGAGCGCCATCCTCAAAAAATCGATAATATCGATCGATATCGATTGGTCGACTTCAAATTCGAGTTCAGCGACCTCGATTACCCCCAGGGCCAAAGTTTCGCGCCACTTGAGCGCCATCCTCAAAAAATCGATAATATCGATCGATATCGATTGGTCGACTTCAGATTCGTGTTCAGCGACCTCGATTACCCCCAGGGCTGAAGTTTTGTGCCGCCGACGTGTTCGGCACGTCTACGGCTCGCCATGCATGGTTGCCGACGTGCTCGGCACGTCTACGGCTCGCCATGCAGGGTTGCCGACGTGTTTGGCACGTCTACGGCTCGCCATGCACGGTTGCCGACGTGTTTGGCACGTCTACGGCTCGCCATGCATGGTTGCCGACGTGTTCGGCACGTCTACGGCTCGCCATGCACGGTTGCCGACGTGCTCGGCACGTCTACGGCTCGCCATGCATGGTTGCCGACGTGTTTGGCACTCTACGGCTCGCCATGCACGGTTGCCGACGTGTTTGGCACGTCTACAGCTCGCCATGCACGGTTGCCGACGTGCTCGGTACCTCTACGGCTCGCCATGCACGGTTCTCGACGTGTTCGGCTGCCGCGCCCCAACTCAGTGGGACGGACGGACGGTGTGACACACACAGTGACACACACACACAGTGACACACGCTTGCTGCTTTATATATAGTAGGATACATTCGTTGATCGTGCCCCGCCCCGCCCTAGAACTAGAATGCATGGCGCATTCCGCGAGAGGATTGATTGACGTCGATCGTTTCTCTTATCCTTTTTACTTCCGCGTGGTAGCAGCAACGTTGTCTTCAAAGACTCACTTCAGACTAAACTGATTCTTCCAGGATTGGAAGAGCGTTCTTCCGTTCTAAGTACTTGGGTTCGAATCAGCTGAGCAGAATTCGCAGTTCATGTCGCGAAGACGCACAGCAGGGGTTCGGGAACGAGCGGCGGGGGAGGGGTGCGAGAACGCGCCGTTGCTCCTACCGTAACCACAGCGGCCAATCTGTCTCAGCTGCGCAGACTGAGCACATGATTGATTGCCGCGATCTCGATAGCAGTAGAGGCGCGCTCCCGCACCTCGTGGTGCGTCTTCGCGACATGTACCTAATTCGCATGTGTCTATCCTAAACCGGATGGACATACCATGGGCTGGGCTTCGACAGCAATGGACTGCTACTGGTTAACTGGCCAGTGCTGTTTGTTTGTCGTAAAACTTCCCAAAGGTCATCACATCTACATCATATTCATATGGAGCGGTCAACTCCAGACATGGCGCCGTGAACACCGCCGAAAAGCCCTTGATTTTGCGTAGAGAAATGGACGAACGATGAACTCAATGATTGATGCAGCTTCATGTACATAGCATCACAGGATAAGAGTAAGGATAAAAGGTCGCGCTAATCAATGTTTTTTCGAGAAGAGTCGCGCATTCTACTTCTACGGAATGTCGTGGAGCCCATCTGAATGCGTATCTGACCCATACAACGACCTGCGGTGGACAGCAGATAAACAAGCTAGCCTTTTTATACTTACCATAAGCAGGTGTGATAAGATTTCGCCGACTCCGCAGACATGGAAGGCTTGGTTAGGCTGCATGTGAAACTCAAAGAAGGATCCAAACTTCGACTTCGAACGAACTTCGACTTGGGTGCAGGCGACAGCCGGTGCCTCCTCCGACTACACTATCACGCACCCCATCATCTTCTTATTCTTCAGCGTTTGTCCCGCTTAGCAGCGGGGTCCGCTCTTCTGGTATGATGACGCCACTTCGCACGATCAAACGCTTGATCGGGGTGGATACCAGCTTCCTTTAAGTCTACGTGCAACGTATCAAGCCAGCGTTGTCTAGGTCGTCCTTTAGGCCGTTTTCCGGGCACATCTATGTTGAGGCCAATCTTCCGAACGCTGTCGCCGTCCGCACGAAGAACATGGCCATACCACCGTAGGCGAGCTTTACGTAGCTTGTCAGCAATTGGAGCGACGCCAAACCTTTGACGTACGGAGACATTGCGAACATGATCCAAACGCGTGACACCAGCCGTCCAGCGCAGCATTTTCGTCTCCATCACGCTGAGGCGGCTCTCAACTTCCTTCGTTGCAGGCCAGCACTCAGCACCGTACATCGCTACTGGTCGGACGACGGTTCTGTAGATCTTTGATTTTAAGCGCTCCGGTATCTTTCTGTCGCACAGAACGCCTGTCATTGAGCGCCATTTGGACCACGCTGCGCTCACGCGTGAGTTCACCTCGCACGTCAGACTACCATCAGACGCAATTGCAGATCCAAGGTACTTGAAATGTGTCGCTCGTACGAGCGCAGTGCCATTGATCTCAATGGACCCAGTCTCGTTTACGTCTGTCGTCAAGTACTCAGATTTTTGGACGTTTAGCTTGAGCCCGAACGCCGCCAAGCGGTCACACCAAGCTTGCACTTGTCGCTCAAGTTCGGCCTTGTCTTCACTGGCAAGCATTACGTCATCTGCATAGAGAAGCGTCCAAGGAGCAGGCTTCTGAAGGTCTCGCGAAATGGCATCCATTACGACAATGAAAAGAAGTGGGGAAAGCGCGGAACCTTGGTGAACACCGACGGAGATTGGAAACTCCGTGGATGTGCCGGCCGGCGCTCGCACTTGACTCTTAGGACAAGAGTAAAGAACGCGCACCCACTCGATCAGTTCTTCAGGGACACCGTGCTGTCGTAAGGCATACCATATGACCTCACGCGGTACACGGTCAAATGCTTTCTCCAGATCGAGGAAAGCAAGATGCAGCGGTTTTTGTTTCTCGCGATGTCTTTCCACAAGAAGACGAGCAGCATGAATGGCGTCGATGGTGCCACAGCCGGCTACGAAGCCACACTGGTTGGTGGAAAGCCGGACGATCTCGCGAATACGTCCATCCACAATTCGCTCATATATTTTAATACTGTGCGAGAGCAATCGGATTGGACGGTAACTTATGCAGTCCGCGGGACTGCCCTTCTTCTTCCAGATCGGGATCGTCGTGAATTGCTGCCAACTACCGGGGGGGGGGGGGGACCTTCTTCTCCGCAACAACCTGGTTGAAAAACTTCGTTAGCCATTCAGCAGGATTCCAGCACCTCGAGTTCCATAGTTCGGCCGCTATGTCGTCAGGGCCCGTTGCTTTGCCTGGCTTCATCTTCTTCAAAGCTGCTTCCGTCTCCTCCACAGTGATTTTCTGCACAGGACCGTGCGTAGGAGGGACGCAAGGGATAGGCGGATGGGCAAACTCTACTGTTGAAATGCTTTCGAAGTAGTCATGCCATCGTTCCATCGTTGATGCCAAAGAACTTTTCGATGTCCTCGCTCTGGCGATGGCGTGCTTTGGCAAGCCGATAAAGTTGTCGTTCACCATCGCGCGTCTCGAGTTTCTCGTTGACATACTCATAATGAGAAGCTTTTGCAACGGCAACAGCCTTCTTAGCCGCCCTCTTCGCTTCTTGGTACATACGCCAATTGTCGACTGTCTTGTCGCTGAGAAAAGCGTGATATAGTCTTTTCTTCTCTTTGACTTTTTCCTTGACGTCGTCAGTCCACAGCCAAGTCTGCTTCTCAATCTTACGCCGTCCAGGCTTCGTCATGCCCAGTTCGGAACGTGCAGCTTGTAGTATCGAATCGGTTGCACGTTTCCATGTCTCCTCAACATTGGTAACCGTCGGCAACCGAATACGAGCAACAACAGCTGCGTCCTTCTCTTTCAACCGCCACCACTTGATCCTTGATGGTCCGCATCGCTCGACCTGCCTCAGCCTCGGAGGGACGATCTTAAGTGTGCAGATCAGCGGACGGTGCTGCGTGGCGACAGTCTCGTATGGCACAACCTTCGCATCTGTGACCAGCCTTCGATCGCGATGCTTGATAAGGATAAAGTCAATCTGTGTCTTGGTATTCCCGCTATAGAAAGACACGAGATGGGAGTCACGCTTTCGAAACATTGTGTTCGCGATGGTGAGATTATGCGAGTCCGCATACTCAAGAATTCGCTCACCATCAGCGTTACGTGCTCCATAACCGAAACCGCCATGACAGCTGTAACCATCGTTCGCAGTCCCAACGTGGCCGTTGAGATCACCTGCGACAACGACAGCGTCTCCTGGCGGCACCTCTGCTGTCTTCTCATCAAGCAGGGTCCAAAACTCGTCCTTCGCTCGCTCGGAGCAGCTTGTCTGCGGAGCGTATGCAGAGAAGAAATGATACATACGCTGTTCAGCAGCAACAACGACCTTCATCAAGCGGTCACTGAAACGTTCCACGCTTGCAATCGCATCTCGGAAACGTTCGGAGACGACCACACCAACACCGCTGGTGGTCCTGGGACTGCCGCACAGAATGGCCTTAAAGCCTCGGCCTATGTCCCTCGACTTGCAACAGGACCACCTCGTCTCCTGTACCGCACATAAGTCGATTCGTCTTCGCTCCAGTGCTTCTACCAACTCGCACGAGCGGCCCGTCAACGTACCCACATTCAGGGTAGCAACGCGGTTCCTGCTTACGTTACGGGACTTTTGGACTTGCTCAGTTGCCCCCCGATGCCGTCCTCGCATCAGGGACCCTCGCATACTTCTCACACTCGCCGGGCTTTGCGAGTGCGCGTCGGCTCCCGCGGACGCCGTAGCATTATCTCGACAAACAGTTAACGCCATCAACCATGTGATGTGACATGGGATCCCCATAGGCCGGCCTGTCACAAGGGCCTGTCGCCTGCAATCGAGTGTCCGTGCTTAGCTTAGCTCGCATAGCGAACAGTTTCCAGTGGCACCACGTGGAGGAACGGACATCGCCACCATCACGCACCCCATCATAGGATATCAAATCTCTACAAATGCTTTCAAAGCGCATTACTGCCAATATCAGCGAGAGCTACGCGACAGGTGCGTGCTCTACACCTTGTAGAGCATGATGTGTGTGTGTGTGTATTTTACATAGCATGCAGGAGGTCTGCGCCTTCTAATGAGTTTTCGTTTTTCAGAACTCTGGTCCATTTCTGGAAGGTGTTCTGCCGACAGAGCTTCATCCTGCACTGGTGGAAGTTTCAGCCTACCTTGTCGATTCGTTCGGTTTTCCAGATGAAGTCGAGTACGGCGTTGGTAAGTGGTTTTATTTGCTCCATTTTCACGTTGAACTGGACACTTTTCAGATCAAATTGGGCAGCCTTCTAGGCTAGAATAAGACTTACAAGTTAAAATACAGACTCAACAGGATGGTTAGAATAATTTATTGCTCACGGAAAATTTGGTTATTTGGCATCAACGATGAGAACGGTGATCTACTCATGGACCGCAAGATGATTTCGAATCGATGGTGCACCTACTTCGAGGGAGTCTCGACAGTAGAGTTTGCTCATCCGAGCATTCCACCTTCTCCTCCTGTACACGGTCCCGTTCAGAAAATCACCGTAGAGGAGGTAGAAGCGGCTCTGAAGACGATGAAGCCGGGCAAGGCAACGGGCCCCGATATTTGGCGGCCGACTTATGGAAGTCGAAATCCTGGCACCCAACGAAGTGGCTGGCGACGTTCTTGAGCTAGGTTATTGCGGAGAAGAAAGTGCCCGATATCTGGCAGAGAAGCACGACGATTCCGATTTGGAAGAAGAAGGGCAGTCCAGCAGACTGCACAAACTACCGTCCAATCCGATTGCTTTCGCATAGCATGAAGATCTTCGAGCGGACTGTCGACGGACGCATTCGTGATATCGTTCTGCGAACCAGTGCGGCTTCTTAGCTGGTTGTGGCACAGTCGATACCATACACGTCTTTCGTCTTCTGATAGAAAAGCACCGGGAGAAACAGAAGCCGGTGCATCTTGCCCTTCTGGATTTGGAGAAGGCCTTTGACCGCGTTCTGCATGAAGTGATATGGTATGCCTTACGAGAACACAGAGTCCCCGAAGAGCTCATAAACGAGTACGAATACTGTACTCTTGTCTAAAGAGTCGAGTGCAAGCTGCAGCATGTACGTCGATGGAGTTTCCCGTCGGAGTACATCAAGGGTCTGCGCTCTCCCCACTGCTCTTCGTCGTCGTTATGGATGCCATATCACGTAATCTCCAGCGACCAGCCCCTTGGACGTTGCTTCATGCTGATGGCGTAATGCTCGCTAGCGACCACAGGATTGAACTCCAGCGGCAGGTACATGCTTGGGCGATCGCTTGGAGAGATTTGGACTCAAACCTAATGTCAAGAAGACCGAGTATTTGACGACTGACGAAGATGAGTCCCGCTCCATTAAGGTAAATGGCATTGAGCTGCCACGTACTTGGTGTTCAAGTAACTGGGATCAGCACTCGCGTCCGATGGCGGTCTACTCGTTGAAGCCAGCTCACGCGTGAATGCAGCGTGGTCCAAATGGCGCTCTCTGACGGGAGTGCTCTGCGACAAGAAGATACCAGAGCGCCTAAAGTCGAAGATCTGCAGAGCAGTCGTTCGACCAGCAGCTATTTAAGGAGGTGAGTGCCAGATGAGTGTTACTAGAGAAATTGAAAGGCGCTTCATCGTAATGGAGACGAAGATGCTGCGGTGGACGGTCGGAGTTGCGCGTTTGCATCAAGTAGTGCAACGACTCCATACGGCAGAGGATCGGTTCAACACGATATTTGAGAAGACGCGCGAAGCTCGTCTGCGATGGTACGGCCATGTCTTTCGCGCAAAAGATGACACCGTTCGTTTGGTCTTAACAATGATGTGCCCGGTGGGCGGCCACGAGGACTATCAAAACAGCGGTGGCTTGATACACTGCCTCAGGATTTGAAGATGGCTAGGTTGCACCCTGATCAGGCATTTGATAGGGAAAAGTGGCGCGAACATTCCAGGAAAGCGGACCCCGCAGTTAAGCGGGACAAACGCTGAAGAAGAAGGAAAATTTGGTGCAACTTTCTTTGAATTTTTTTTATTTTACCTGTCCCAATAATTTTAATAATTTTATAAAATTTTCATTTGTAGGGAAAATAATGAATTAAAATTTGTCCTATAGCACAACAAAGAAGCAAACATATAGCACATTAAAAGATAAGATCGCGTTATGCATTCAAAAAGTTCGGCTCAACTTTTATTTGAATGATAGCGTTAATGCCAGTTGCATGAACCATCAAAGTGAGGAAATGTGTCTTCTTTATAGTTGTTTTTGTTATATTGTTAGCAGGTGTCAAGCTCCATGCAAACAGAAATTATCAATCGAAAAAAACTCACGATGTCTTGGAAGAGGGCGCGGCGTAATCTCTTGTTTGGCTCTAAAATGGCCGCCCTACTGCTCTTTAAAACAAGCTTTAAACGATGGCGGCTATTCTTCCTTCGCTGCGCCGCGAGCGGTCGCGTCGCGGGCACGTGGCAAGCGTGGAAAACGAGGTCAGCGCGGTCAGTCGATGTGGAAGGCGGCCGATGGTCGGTCGGTGGCTGCTCACTGCTCCGTGGACTCTCTCTGAGCGACGAAAGCAGTGGAAACTGCAGTGGAAAGCAGTGGAAATGTGGAAACATGGGTAGTTTGGATGGCACACACCCTGGAGTCCCTTCCCTTGCCTGATTCTGCGCTCGAAGAGCCTAGAATCCATCCGCGGACTCTCCCCGAGCGACGAAAGCAGTTCCCACATGGGCAGTTTGGATGGCGCACACCCTGGAGTCCCTTCCCTAGCTCGAAGAGCGCAGAATCCATCCGCGGACTCTCCCTGAGCGACGAAAGCAGTTCCCACATGGCCAGTTTGGATGGCACACACCCTGGAGTCCCTTCCCTAGCCTGATTCTGCGCTCGAAGAGCGCAGAATCCATCTGCGGACTCTCCCTGAGCGACGAAAGCAGTCCCCACATAGGCAGTTTGGATGGCACACACCCTGGATGCTGCGAGAACCCCAGCTGCGCACTCCCCCTGAGCGCGCACAGCTATGAAGGAAAGATTTCGCGCTCTGTCGCAAAGATGCGTGAGAATATTGCGGCGGGTGCGTGCGTGCGGTGAGCGCTCGCGGCGTAGCGAAGCAAGAATAACCGCGATCGCTTTAAACCATCGTTTTTCTCGGAAAATGACAATTTTATGAAATTTAAAAGAATGTGCTCACTTATTGGATAAATGAATCAAAAAATTAAAACTTTTAAAAAGTTATACTAGTATTGTCCTTGAGCAAAAAATTATTCCAACCTTTTTGGAAAGTCTTTAGCCTAATGTAGAAGAAGCTCATTTCAATTTGAAAGAGTTAGCTTCGATTTCAAAAGTCTTCGGCCAGCTTACCATCAGAAGTGTGTCGAATTTGATTTGAAAGGTGTCCAGTTTGACGTGAAAATGGTATCTATGTTGAAAACCTGCGCTGGAAACGGCAATATGGCTGCCGCATCAGCTGCTGAAATCGAAATATCAGCCGCAAAAGCAAAGATTGTGGGGACGTGGATGTGCTCTATATAGAAAGGACAGACCTATGCTCGATTAGCAGCCGTTCAATCGCATTTCCTGAAGTTGATTTACCATTCATTTCAAAAACCCATTTCTAGGCAACGAGGCCGCATTCCTCACTTTCTTAATGTGTCTCTACCGTATTGGCTATCTCGACGTTGAGGATCTCAAGGCGATCGCTCTGCGAATTTTCGTCGAGTTAGTTGTAGCAGTTGTAGACGTTTTAATTTCTATAAAATTACGTCGCACGTCGACCAAGAAGTGGACTTGTGGTAGGTAGAACGCTAGTTGTCTATTCAGCAGGATGCACGATGTTGCACATAAAATGTTAGACACTATGACCACTTTTCTCGTGCAAATGAAGTACAGATTTTCACGAAAAGTCGTGTCAATTTTCTCTTCGATCGGTAGCTTATTTAGAGCCTCTCTGAGTGGGTCTAGCTTAATCCGTGAATGTTCCTCTTAATTTGGAGGATGTTCAGCTTGCTTTGAAAAGTGTCTACTTTGGTGTCAAATAACGTATAAGAGGTAGAGCGGCATCCTAGTCACTCTGAGAATGTGATGGGTCAGATTCTGTTTGAGGCTTCCAGCTTTGCTTCTCGTTTTCATTGCTGCATTTGGTATTTATTTATTTATTTCTTTATTTTATTCCATGTCCGACTCTCGTTGGATCATGGCCGAGAGGCACGAGTTTACAAACAAACATAACGAGAAATTGTAGTTTACGTAGGACAAAAACGAAACCAACAGTGAAATATAAAGGATTTAACAAAATTACAAGCAACTACACAACTCACTATAAAAACAAATGCAGGTGCTGTAGCTACAGAATATCTACAGGAAGGTATATCTTATCTTATATATCTTTCTGTTTGTATATATTAGGTTGTCCCATAAGTCCCCGCCGTTTTTTCAACGATCTATCTGAAAATGTAGTGCGTTTCTTTTCCATCCTGAGTTTTGTCAATTTTTAGGTCGTTAAAGTGAAAAGTGAAAAAGTGAAAAAGTCATTTGCGCAGTTGCTTCTCTCGCTTGGGTTTGGGATTTTGTTGCGCAGCTTTTCAAAGCATTTGGAAGACAATGTTCTATATTACAAAAATAAGTGTTGGTCCTAATTGCTCATTTGTTCTTTTTTTGATTTTTAGGTCATCAAATTGGGACGTCCGACTTTTCCGTTCGAATTTTTACCGAAATTCCTACTCTGTGATTGGACTTTTTCGCTTTGTGTTACATGTCGCCTGGAAGAGGATGTCTTGTTCAATAAGAATTTGTGTTGCTCATGCTGATTTGGGTCGAATATCAACAAAATTCCGAAAAGATAAAAATCATCTTCACCAATAAGTCCTTCTTCTTCAGTTGTTGATATTCGACACAAATCAGCATGAGCCAATAAACGCGATACAAATTCCTATTGAGCAAGACATCCTCTTTGGAACAACATATACACCAAGCAAAAAAATCCAACCACAGAACCGGAGCTTTGGTAAAAATTCGGAGGGAAATTCCCAATTTGATGGCCTAAAAATCAATAAAGGGCAAGTGAGAAAATAGGACCAACAGATATTGTTGAAGTACAGAACATTGTCTTCCAAATGCTATGGAAAGCTGTGCAAAAAATTTCAAACCTAAGCGGAGAGAAGCAACTGTTGGCGATGGCAACTTTTCAGTTTCACTTCAATTTATCATCCCAAAAATTGACAAAATTAAGGATAAAAATGCAATATATGATTTGATAGAGCAAGTTATTTTCTTTCGAATGACATATACCACCAACCCAAAAAGTCCAACCACAGAGCAGGAGCTGTCGACAAAAAGAACCATCCTCCTTCGGACGTCCCAATTTGATGACCTAAAAATCAATAAATGACAAATAGCGCTAACACATATTCTTGAGTACAGAGCTTTGTGTCCCAAATGCCATGAAGAACTGCGCAAAAAAAAAATCCAAACCTAAGCGGAGAGAACAATTGCGCAGATGGCCACCTTTTCACTTTTTCACTTTTCACTTCAACGACCTAAAAATTGACAAAATTCATGATGAAAAAAGAAATGCAATACATTCTCTGATAGAGCAAATCATTCTCTTTCGAAAGCTGTGCAGCGCTATGCAGGAGACCGCCGGCGAAATCTGCAGTGAACCGTTGAAAAAAACTGCAAGGACTTATGGGACAACCTAATATTTATCTATTTATATATGCACCTATTCCACATCGAATTGCACACTCTTCTAAACAAAATTAACGCCTATGAATTCAAACTGAACTTCCAAATCAGAACAAGCTCCTTTCGTATTAAACTAGAGACTCTTCGTCACGGTTTAAAAAATTTACCCAGGAAATTTTAGTATGACTTTCTTTCTGTTAGTTAGCCTACCGAACAAGTGACATATTGTTCGAAATTTAATAAGGTTCCAATTTTTTATAGAAAAATAGTGGTTTGAAGTTTGCTTCAAAGAGGAGGAACGCGTCATTTTTTAGTGCCAAATGAAGAGTCCGCCCCATACCCTCGTGCCTAGAGTTTCACCCTTGTAAACGATATAAAAAAAGCAACACACATATCCTCACTTTGATGCTTCATGTGAGCAGCATTTACACTGTCAATCAAATAAAATCGCGTCAAGTTTTTTTACTGCATGGCGCAATCGGTTTTTTAATGCGCTATATTACTGCTGTCTATTTGCACTTTTTTCAAAAGGTAAAAATTTTATTCAATTATTTATATATTATTCATTCGGGCAGATTAACTAAAAAATTCCAAAGAAAGTTTTGAAAAAATTTTGCTGACAATCTTGGAGAGTCTGTTGTTTATCCTTAAGAACGTCATTTCGATTTGGAAGAGTTCGGTTTGATTTCAGAAGTCTTACGATCAGAAAATTGTCCAATCTGATTCGAAATGTGTGCATTTCGAAGTAAAAATAGTACCGTACTTACATATGCAGAATATTGCTAAGGAGGGAAACAACGGCTGTTCTATTCTTACTGGTTTGATTGAAGTGGCTTTCTAGATATCTGAAGCTCTGCCGAATGCTCCAAGAGCTGTATAACTTGAAACCGGCTAACAAGAGTCAATTTGCCATTGATGACTACCAGTTCGTGCCTTACATCTGGGGAAGTGCGCAGTTAATAGGTGATTTTTCCACCTTTATAGCATTGAATTGCAGTGAGACACTGCTGCATTACGGCTTGGGTTCTACGAAACTGATCTGCTCGATCTGCTTGATGTAGTACATTCAAGCGCTGTTGCAGGAAACGAGCTAAACCTGGTCCCGGAATCCTACGCAGATAGAACGACAGTAGAGAAATATGCTGGTGACTATCTGATTCTCGACGCCGTGAAGTATATCTTCGAGGTCTGAACAGTTAAGAGATTTCGTAGCACGAGGTGCCCTTCACCGTTGCGTGCAGCCGTACAGCTGTTCCACTGGTATGAGGCGGCTACTGGTCGTTAAACTTCACTTCGACTCATGCCGCCTAGGCCCGGAAGAGAGAAAAACGCCGCTAATGCGCTAGCAGTTATAAGTGCCACCCACTGAGCAGGATGGGCTGTTGGGGCAGAGCTCTTTTTCAGGTTCTTTAAGTGCTGCAACACTTATCTTGTACACTTTCCAGGCAGTATTTCTTATTTTGGAAAAAGTTGCTTTGAAAATGTCTCAAAAAAAACTCACCAGGGAAGGGTCTCAAGCTTATGTCTGGGCGGTAAAAATTGACACCGCTGCTAGGATCTCCATCCCTACTTAGTAGGAGATTTGTTCCACTTTTACAAAGTCTTTGAACCATGAAAATTATCAAGGATGATGAAGGATAAAGGACGGCGCTACTCAATCCCTTTGGGATGCGCCATACATTCTACTTCTACGGGATGGCGTGGAGGCGGTTTGAATGTGTATTTGGCCACGCAATGATATCGGTGGTCAGCCGATGAGTAGGTCAGCGCTTTATCCTCCCCCACGGGACTGCTAGCAATTCCCCGACTCGGAGGGATGGAAGGCTTGGTTGGCCCGGGCGGGGAATCCGAACCGTGAACCTGGGTCGGGTGAACGTGACGGGCAGCACCTCCTTCGACTGCGCTTCACGCGCCCTTAAAATTTTTTTATTTATTTATTACACAAGTTCCCTCGTGTAGATGAAAACAATCGCAGAAACACAACAAAAATTTTGTCAACATACATTGGACCAATTTGAGAAAAAAAGAAACAACAACAGCAACATAGATAGAGCAACACAGAAGCAGAAGCAGAGGAAATAATCGAAGAACCTCAAAGGTATCAGGAACTTAAATGTCGATCCAAGGTTTTTTTAAGTGTTATAAAAAAATTACCGTGGAATAATGCAGTCTTCCAGCACAATAGTTTCTAAAAATCGAATACGCAAAAAAATGTGAAAATACTGCTTGATAGACACGGGTTCAGGAGTTCGGTTCTTCGTCTTGCAGTCTTATTGAATTTTTTCTGCATTTTCAATGATGGAAGGTATTGCCTTGTGCAACTGTGCGATTACAGAGTAGACCAGCAGGGCTTCAACTCGATGTGTTCAAAACTTTGTAAAAATGAAACAAAAATAAGTGGAAAAGTGCAAAAATTGAACGAAAAATGAAGATATATTTTTCTAAATATCTGTAAGGCGGAGAGTCTCTCAGTGGTATTCATTTTCGTCGTTCAAACAAGCGCCTGAGACACTTCCCTGGATGGCTTAAGGATGCTCTTGTGTACAATTTGTTCAAGTAATGAAGTCCGGGTTTCTCTACGTAGAGGGCTTGTTAAGGGGTCTTCGAAAAATATGCCGCCAACATTGTTTTAGCAGCCGAGAGTCAAAAGATTCCAGAATACTCTAGCACGGTCACAAAGGTCATACACGGAGGTTTGAAAGCAGCGACAAGAACGCGCGGGATAACGAGAAAGGTTGACATAACAGTGGCGTCCACAGTGGTCCTGATCTGACAAGGTAGGCCCATGAACTTCCCCGAAATTTCTCAACGTGACCAACGTGGTCTTGATGAGCATCGGACGTGGATCACAGATCTATGTTTCGTTGTTGCTATGGGCCACTGGGTGGTCCGAAAATGACAAAAAACGGTATCACTGAGCGGGCTGATAAGCAAGGTTGTGCGGAAATTTTTCTGGAAATAGCGGAACACGAAAGACGGAACGGAAACGCTCAAAAATGGCTGGAAACCGGAATACGAAACGCGGAAACGGAAATGACACATGTTCGCCATGTTTTCAAAAACTGCATCTGAAGCGGCGTCAGAAGCGGAGTATTGCACCTTTTCTTGCTCAGAACTTTGCGAGTAGCAGAATCTTCCATGGATTAATGCTCATCCTTATCATAACATAACATAACGAAGCATGAATTCATAATATTGCTATGATAACCTTTTAGCTATGTCTGAGCAATAAACGAAAACAAATTCAGGGGTTTATTTCACTATTTCTCACTGTTTCAGCATGCAGACTTTCCATATCTAGTTCATGCGAGGGTTTTTCGCTGACTTTTTTTGATGCAGATATTCTTTGAACGGTAGACTTCACCGACTTAATCACTTGGGGTTACTCATACACCCGCATTAAAAAAAACTGACTCTGGTAAAGTCTGAAAGTGGAACAGCCACCTAGATTATTTTCCGCCCAGGAAAGAGATTCCTCTCAACGCTTTTAGAAACCAGTGGCATTATGGATGACTTGGTGACTGCACAGACAGTTTGACTGGACAGTTCCTAGCTGGTTTTCGAAACAAAAGTTTTGTGTCAGAAATCAATAAATCACCCTAGTCAATCAAAATAACAGCTCATGGCAGATATTCGTGATGCTTCATTAGAAAATGAATCGCATAACTTTATATGGATGGATATCACATCAACGAAATTAAAAATTGAAATTTGTACCTTTGGTTAGGAACGGAACACTGATGTAATCTTGGAGCACAACCGCACACCACAACCTTCACTGAACTCCTTGTTCCATGATACTGCGCTATATGCTTACTAAGTTTTTGTCGCTGTTTGTAACTAATGGATCAAGAATTTTATGGTCATTCAAATGTTGAGTGCATTTTCTTAGCATACAGTGCATACATAGCCTTTATGGCACATTAATTTTGCCCTGCACCCAGCCGTTGTCATTTTTGAGTGCTTTTTTGGTAGTCTAACCAATTTCAAGAATATTAAGACTAGAGTCGTCAAACAGTATTTCTCTCATAATTATATGAAGGAGAAATCTTTTTAACTGATGCGCTGATTGTGTTCAGTGGAAAACTAGTGTGGAACAGTGCCCATTTCCGTTTCCGCCTTCCGGCGCAAAAACAGGCGGAACACGGAACGGAACGGAAGAGTTCAAAATGGCCGGAAACCGGAATTTGGAACACGGAAACGGAAATTCCGCACATCCACGCTGATAAGGCAAAAGTGACACCTGGAATGGCCCTATCGCACTCTGAGAAAAGGCACTTAGGAAAGGCTTGGAGCTCAAATTAAAATTTGATTGTAGTAATTTGATAATTAATGACGCTTCCTAGACGAGGCTGCACTGTGCATTCAAGTGATTCGCATCGATGGTGGCAGCGACTGGATGACCGAGTGCAGCGATGCGGACACTCGGATGGGGGACGAGTGTTCGACTCCGGGAGGTTGGGGGATTTGCTAGGTGGTCTGTTCCCATTTTTGCAAAAGAAGAGTAAATTTTTTCTTTGGTAGGATACCGTGTTAATGGGTAGCGGTGAATGAGGGTGACGAGATCACGACCAGCGACTTCGCCCTGACTTCACATATGGGAATTATCTAAGCCACCGACCACGAGTCTGCCATCTTTTTCTAAATTCTCAGTTTTCTTGCACTACTTTGCATACCAAAGTCGAAGGATGGAAAATAAATCCGACCACAATGGAAAAGAACGCGACTCTACTAACGACGACAGACTTAGTCAACCATATCTACTGTAATCTACCGTAGTCGGCCGAAATTTTAAAAATGGACGTCATATCCGTGATCAGCACCCCAAATAACTTCCATGGGCGATGTTTGAGCGAAATTTTTTCTTTCAACCTCTCCTCGCCTTTGGAGCCGTGAAAGACAGCAGTGCCGGTTATTCTGCGTACACTTCTTTCCTTACACATACCCATTGTAACCTTCTGCCATCCATCGCTTCACCGAAGGTCGTTGCCAGATTAGTGATCTGCATCCCAAAATAACAGACGAATTTGAGCCGAAGTTTTTTTTTCGACCTCTAGAGTTAAGGGAGTGTGAGTGCAAGTGCCCCTATATGCAATGCCCCGACCCGTTTCCTGTACACGAGAGTGGTGAGGAAGAAATACCCAGCAAGGCGACCAATCACACGAGTTGGATAAACTGAACTTGGTAACAGTTATCTGAAATAATGAAAGTTGTGGGAAGAATAAAAAATAAAGAAGAATAAAAAAGATCCATAAAGAAATTCGAGCATGTCTTGATGATGGGTCAAGTCAGTAAATGTCGATCGTGTTCGCAAATGATGTTACAGCGAGAAGCACTTTCAAAACTGATTGAGAACATTCCAAAGAGGTCATAAGGGGACAACATCTGACGAGAACTTTCTCAGCGAGACAAGCATGGTCTAATGGACGTGCGACATCTACATGACAAAACCAACTTCTTCCACATCGGACAACAGGTTGAAAGTAGGTTTAGGAAGCGACGAAGGTAGACTACGATAGCCGAAGTGCACTCTTCATTTGCAAAAAAGACAACACTCCAACTAGCTACGAAGGTACCCAACCGCCGGAACCGAACCCTCGACGTCCTCCCACAGGCCCGCCTCGCTATCCACTCGGCCGGTCACTGGCAATGCCTTGCGAAGGAAGCACTTAAATGCACACTGCAGCTTTGTCTAGGAAGTGCAGGAAATTATCGTACTACTACAATAAAACTTAAATTTGAGCTCCAAACCTTTTGTAAGTTAAGTTCAGAGCACTACATGGCCATTCAAGGTGTCACTTTTGCCTTATCAGCCCGACCTTAAGTGATACGGTTTTTCGCCATTTTCGGACCACCCAGTGGCCCATAGCAGAAATAAAACACATTTCTGTGATCCTCGTCCTATGCTCTATAAGACCATATAGGTCACGTTGAGAATCTTTGAGGGAAGTTTATGGGCCTTCCTTGTGAGTTGTTCTTCTTCCTGCTGACGCTCGACAGCATACTGAAGCATGCCCAGCACGGCCCATGCAGGACGATCTTCTGCGCGGACGACATAGTCCTCATAGCCGATAGCCAATTGGAGGTGGAGGGAAGTAGGAGGTTTAGCGCTCTAAGGGCGAACACTCCGAAAATGGCATAGGATGTTATAACTAAATCTCAGTATTGTTCACCGTTCTTTTTGCTAGACTTTTTTGTTTAAAATGCTGCTTTATATATTCTATAAAAATGTTAGCTCATGGTCAGTTATTTTGCCACACTCTGTAAATGCCGGTGGCAGCCTACGCCGTTGATGCTTCAGAAGAAGTCGGGCGAGTTTCACGAGCACTCCCAAGAGCTTTGGAATATCACAGCTATTCACACATGGGAACGATTGAACAACGGACTGCTTCGAATGTACGAGGCCGAGGTGCGTTCGGCCGCCTGCGAAGGCTTCAGCAAATTTAGGAGTGTCCTATAGCTCACATATTAGTTAGAAACGGCGTAGAAAATTTGACGTTCAGGCTAGCTGGTAAAAGACGCTCTACTATTAAGTGAAGAGTTTATTGCATTGTAAGGAAAGTTCTGTCAGTTAGCTTATCTGGACGCGAGGTTTGGATGTGGATCTTTGTTTCCCAGGCCTTAGGTTTCGACTTCGCCTGGCATCAGAGGCAGGAATGTTGTGCATAGAATAATTAAAATGGCAAAAGAAGTCATACTAAAATTTTCCATGCACAAAAAATTGTTCAAACCTTTTTGGAGTTTCTAGTTTAATAGGAAGGGAGCTTGTTTTAATTTGGAAAACGTCCAGTTTGATTTTGAAAACTTTAGAATTGTTTAGAAAATGTCCAATTTGATTTGAAAAGTGTCGAGTTCGACATGAGAATGGCATGAATATGGCTGCAACCCACTTCTCAGCTGAGCTCTATACCTGCATACTTATATCCTTTGCAATTAGCGTTGTAACTCTTTCGTCGCGAAATTAGACATTTTTGAAAAGTCGCGCAACTTTTGCAAGAATTAGAGCTAGAATATACCGCCTTATGCTCGGTTCTGTCTTGTACATGGTGCGCATTAGTTATGGGTCTCAAATAATCAAAATGCCATAGTAACACAAACAATTCAAAAGGGAGAAAGACACTTCGCAAAGTGTTTCGAGCCTAGATTGATCGCGTTTGTTTCTCACACTTCGCAAAGTTTATTGAGGTCCTTAACAATCAAAAATTACAGTCCTCATTCAAAGTGCCCCCTGTTGCGCGGATGCAGCTTTTCAGACGAGTCACGTTGGCGTCGCTGGCGGCACGCACCGGAGCATCGTTTTCAGTGACGAGAAAATGTTCACAGTAGAGCCTATTGTGAATCCACAAAACGATTTGATCCTCGCAGCAGATAAGATGCAGGTCTTTTCTGGAAGAGAAGTCATCGGGAAAACTGCACTTCCAAGTTCTGCTAAGTTTGGGTGTGATAACCTCATATAGGAAGACGCCTCTGGTGTTCGTCGGTGCGGAATAAAGACCAATAAGGAAATATACTTGAAATCGATCCTGGAAAAGGTTTGGGAGCCATGGTCCATTTCTCACCTCGGAGACATGCCATGGTGCTTTCAGCAAGACTCTTGCACACAAGTCGATGTTGTCCAACAGTGGTGTCTACGCAAGCTTCCAGACTTTGTCATTTCCTAATAATGGCCAACGAATTCACCAAATCTGACCCACTTGACTTTTCAATCCGGTCAGTTTTAGAGCGCAAGATCACAGCTACAATATACAACAACTTAAATTCGCTCAAAGCTGCATTTACGAAAGCGTGGAATTATCTCGATGAGGACCATCTGCGTGCCACCTGCGACGCCTTTGTAACTCAACCGTCGTGCCCCGGTGAGTCTCCTGCACCGGTGGTAGAACTCGTGCGTCCATCAACCAGAGGCTACGTGTGAGGCACAACCGGAGTCGAGCTCTTACCCATGCGCGCTAGCTTTTACATTACCTGCTACGTTAGGAGTGAGGCCCTTGTTGCCCCGACTTAGCAAACCTCATACCAATGCGGATGTCGTTTAGAATGTTCTGCGCAGACTGCACCTGCGCTGCCCCCCGGCGACTCTCGCCCATCTTCACATCACTCGCGTGATACAATTGAACCAGCCAACCTTCAGCAGTATTTACCACTGCGCTCAGAATAAACATTTTCCCACTCTCGAGTCACATGACATTGCGCAATAGACAACATGCTTCATAGCAACCCAATACACACAATATACCAATAAAGGAATACAACATCCTAAGAGTTAAGGCTGAGCCACGTTGTCTACGGGTCAGCCCAAGCGCAAGCCGCAGATCCTCCCTTTCTCCTACCCTGAAGGCTGCGCTCACGAAGGCGGTGGCTCGGTCGGTTACCTCTGTTGTCGTCCTTGCGCGTCCTGTCCTGGTCGTCCTGGAGTCCTGCGCGGCTGGTCGAGTCGATGTCCTGAGTGGACGCTGCACTGACGATAGAGCAGACCGACCGCTCGGTGCGACGACGAAGCCGAAGACTGCCGGGTATGCGTGGACAGGCGTTTATAGTGCGTCGCGGCGCGTGCACGCAACCGTATGCCCAGCACGCCTCGCAACGTGTGTGCCCTTGAAGAGTCGTGATCAGGGTCAAGCTTGAGGTTCGGGAATCGAAGGGGGGGGGTCGTACTGTGGCCTCGTCTGGAGGGGGGGGTCGTGCTCTTCCTGTTTTGGCAGAGGATTCTCTCTTATTCTTTAGGTTTTTAGGTGATGTTTTTAATTCTTAATAAATTGTTTTTTTTTTCAGGAATGCTACGAAGGCGTGGAGTCTTTCGTTCGTCCTGCGAAGTAAAAATTAATATAAAAAAGTTTCAAATAATGATTGTATTATTCGTTAAAAATGAAGATTTTCTGCAGGCAGATTTGGAGTCAATGAGAACTTTCCATTTTTTCAGTTTTTTAAAGGAAGTCATGGACACGACAGTTTCCTGTCTGCACGTGCGACATCTACGTCCTAAATTGCCGTCTATAAAATTTGAAGTGTCAATTGCTAAGGAAAATTAAGTGCTTTCCATACAATATTTTTGTAAGCACTCTTGCGATGAGGGAATGGCAACAGGAGGATGGATTTTCCAGGAATGCTACAAAGGCGTGGAGTCTCTCATTCGTCCCGCGAAGTTGTAAAAATTAATATGCAAATGTTTTAAATGAAGATTCTATTGCTTGTCAAAATAAAGATTTTCTGCACCCAGTTTTGGAGTCAAGGAGAAGTTTCCATTTTTCAATTTTTTTCAGGAAGTCACGGACGCGACAGTTTTCTCCCTGAACAAGCGACACTACGTCCTAAATTGCCGTCTATAAAATTTGAAGTGTCAATTGCTAAGGAAAATTAAGTGCTTTCCCTACAAGATTTTTGAAAGCGCTCTTCGAAGCGATGACGGAGTGGTAACCGGAAGATGGACTTGTCACGAAACTAATTTTCTCCCTTCTGCAAGAAACAGCACCAGAAAGTGGAGTTGTACCAAATAAAGTTTTAATCCACAGTTTGACACACGGTAATAAAACCTGTTTTTCTGAAACGATCCACTGTATGAACAGACGCTCCGATTTGTATAATTTGTCGAAAATATTCGACACCGTTAATTACACGGAGGCCGCTTTTTTTACAGCCTGCTTTTTAAAGCGTAGAACCCACACTTCTTATTGTTTTAAAAGCTCTGTGAATTTTCCAGAGATGTCGCACAAACTCCGAAATATGGCAGGTTACTTGGAGCCATTGCGTTGTCCGATATCGCCACTGAGGGATGGACTTCTCGCGGCAAAAAAATTTCTACCTTCTGGAGGAAGAGCATCAGAGAGTGAAAACTGTGCCATCTTAGAGTTCAAGATGTGGTTAACATAAGTAAAAAATTAAGCTTCTTCGCAGCGATCTCCGATATCATCAGGGAAGATCGATTTGCAAATTCTCATGTTTTACTAAAAATAAATTTTTTACCTGAAGCAGATCACGCACACACTTGAAATCTTGCCACAAAAATTTACAGGTCTTGTTCAATGTGCAAAAATAATGGTTTTCTGAAACGAATAGATTGGATCGACCACTGGTCGATCCAATCTATTCGTTTCAGAAAAACATTATTTTTGCACATTGAACAAGACCTGTAAATTTTTGTGCCAAGATTTCAAGTGTGTGCGTGATCTGCTTCAGGTAAAAAATTTATTTTTAGTAAAACATGAGAATTTGCAAATCGAGCTTCCTGATGATATCGGAGATCGCTGCGAAGAAGCTTAATTTTTGACTGTTTGTTAATCACATCTTGAACTACAAGATGGCACAGTTTTCACTCTCTGATGCTCTTCCTCCAGAAGGTAGAAATTTTTTGCCGCGAGAAGTCCATCCTTCAGTGGCCATAGGTGATATCGGAGAACGCAATGGCTCCAAGTAACCTACCATATTTCGGAGCTTGTGCGACATCTCTGAAAAATTCACAGAGCCTTTAAAACAATAAGAAGTGTGGGTTCTACGCTTTAAAAAGCAAGCTGTAAAAAAGCGGCCTCCATGTAATTAACGGTGTCGAATATTTTCGACAAATTATACAAATCGGAGCATCTGTTCATACAGTGGATCGTTTCAGAAAAACAGGTTTTATTACCGTGTGTCAAACTGTGGATTAAAACTTTATTTGGTACAACTCCACTTTCTGGTGCTGTTTCTTGCAGAAGGGAGAAAATTAGTTTCGTGACAAGTCCATCTTCCGGTTGCCACTCCGTCATCGCTTCGAAGAGCGCTTTCAAAAATCTTCTAGGGAAAGCACTTAATTTTCCTTAGCAATTGACACTTCAAATTTTTCAGACGGCAATTTAGGACGTAAATTTCGCTCGTTCAGGCAGAAAACTGTTGCGTCCGTGACTTCCTGAAAAAAAAACTGAAAAATGGAAACTTCTCATTGACTCCAAAACTGGGTGCAGAAAATCTTTATTTTTAACAAGTAATACAATCTTTATTTGTAACATTTTTATATTAATTTTTACAACTTCGCGGGACGAATGAGAGTCCACGCCTTCGTAGCATTCCTGGAAAATCCATCCTCCGGTTGCCATTCCGTCATCGCTTCCGAGAGTGTCTAAAAAAATTTTGTTGATAAAGCACTCAAGTCAGCTTTAGAAAATAACACTCGGCATTTTATACAGTACAATTTCGAATGCAGATGTTGCTCCTTCACGTACAAAAATGTGCCGTGTCTCTCGTGATGCATGGAAAGCCTGAAAAGTTTCACTCGTTGTGATTAATTCAACAACTGCTATCAAAAGTGCTTTATTTTCAACTATTTTCACTTATTCAACTATCTTCAACTGTAAACAAGCAAAATATTATTATCAAAAGATTACATACACAAAACCTTTATCAGCGTTTTTTCTAACAAATTACCAAATTAAACAGTTACCCAGTAACACTCTTTCTTGAACTAATCTGACACAGTGAAAGCTGCACCTGGAAAAAAGGACCTATTAAATGGTACAAAAATCGCATGAAATTTTTTTAAAAATTCAATGCGGATAGGAAATAAAACGGTGGTCTACACAAGGGGGGGGGTCGTACCAGATCCACTCTGGGAGGGGGGGGGGGGGGTCGTAAATTTTCGGCAAAAATCGAACCCCACGCTTGACCCTGGTCGTGATGGTGCGTGGCGAACGTCACGAAATCACCTGAGAAGCTGCGTACGACCACGAGGAGAACACTTTGGATGAAGATAGTATTTCTTGATTGCTAAGGAGCTTAGTAAAGATTTTGAAGTGTTTTCACCGTTTTGAATTGTTTGTGTTACTATGGCACTTTAATTATCTGAGGCCCATAACTAATGCGCACCCTGTAGTTTAATGTGAGATCGGTTCGCCGAACTGTGACATCAATGGCTGCAACGAAATAAGCTCCAGCCCCGGATAATGAGGGCTTAAAATGAAGCTGGAAAGCGCCGGGCCTGAGCCTCGAAGTGCACTGAGGTATTTTAGGTTCTGCAGAAGTTCAACGTTGTCCGACGCTTTCGGTTCGGTTCGCTGTTCTCGTTTGAGCGTCGCGATGACGCTCCGCAAGAGGCCGGCTATATCACCGACGAGGACAGCGACCTCATTGACTAGCAGAAGAGAGGGGCTCAGAAGCTTCTAGTTCAGTGGAAGACCACACACAAGCAGTTGTATCCAGTTGTACTTTTCCTTTATTAAATAAAATTTAAAGCATTTGTAAAGTATTTACCTAGAAAGGGTGTTCGGGAGCATGTGCACTGAGCCCACCAAGTCCTCACTATCTCTGATCTGCAAGGTGGCGCGTTTGGGGAGTGGTAAAATATTGATTCGTCCAGGGATGTATTCTTTCCAGTTTATTTCCCGAAAACGTTTTAGTTTGCAGTTTTTCGACATCTGCTGGAATTAACAAGGAAAACTTCGCATCAATGAACTTTCAGGGCTCTTATGTCAAAGTATTAGGTTGATCTAGAAGTCGTGCAATACTTATTGTAAGGTCGGAAGCAGTCTTACGGTATCCCATCTCGATCTCGTCCATTTTCCTCCTATAATGATGGTACCCGCGCCCCAACTGTAGTGGGAGCCCCGCCGTGGACGAGTCGTCACGGTTCCGTATGCGGCAACATGCCGCGAATGCAGCCGCAGTTCTTAGCGGCGTTCTGCCGCCGTACCTTGCACTGCGGCATTCTCGAGAATGCCGTTGATTTCTTACTTGGTGTTTCTCTTCATGCATTCTGTTTGTGTGGCAATCCTCGTTTGACAAGTTTTCTCCTTGCAATATGTTTTAATTCATTCTTCTTAGATGGCAGGGTTTTCAGCCATCAGATATTCATTCGCTTCTATAATCGTTTTTCGTTTTCATAAATTTCCATAGTGACAACCTGATGCGACGAACTCATAAAAATTATAATATCGCTGTAGAAAAACAACAGTGGATACTAACGTCTTCCAGTGGTAAAATGTCCCAAATGAGTGCGGAGGGAAACTGTTTTCTTAACAAGATAATTTCACTCCTATTAGGTCTTTGCATATGGAACGGCCGGTTTTGCCACCTCAATTTCTGGTCGATTTTTCGGGGCTACGAAGGTGCCCGTTTCAGACGCTGTATATATTTCTGAAAGCGTAGGATCCCGGCAACTCCACCTTCTTATCATTCATATTTATAGTGACATAATTGTCTCTTACCGAGTTTTGACGTCATTCTTACAGTATGAATCAACGTGACATTTGGGTGCTCTACTTCTATGAACGGAAAAGTGGACACAACGCCGCGGCCGCAGCTCGTAATATCAACGCTGCATTTGGGGAGGATTTCGCCAAGGAACGCACAGTTCGCCACTGTTTCGAAAGATTTCGATCTGGAGATGAAAGTCTCGAGATGAATATGGAGGTCGGCCGCCGTCACTCCTTAACGACGACCAACTCAAAGCCGTGGTGAAACGGATCCGCGTCCCACTGTGAGAGAGCCGGCACATCATTTCGGCGTTGACTGCAGCGCTATCAGTGCGATCGGAAAAGTAAAGAAATTGGATGAATGGATCCCGCACGAACTGACGGACAGATGCTGAAGCGTCACGAGACCTGTGTTCCGCAAAGGCTGCGCAAACTGAGGGAGCCATTTTGGACAGGATCGTGACCTGCGACGAAAAGTGGATCCTTTATGATCGTCGCTCTGCACAATGGCAGGACAAGAATAAGAGTCCCGAGGAGATGCCAAACCAGGTGTTCATCCTTAGAAGACCATGGTGACCGTATGGTGCACATAGGCTGGTGTAGTCCATTACAAATTCTTCAGAGATCATTACAGCGGAGAAGTAGGATAAAAGGATAAGGGATAAAAGACGGCGTTATTCAATCCCTTTTGGGATGCGGCAGCGTATGCTACTTCTACGGGATGCCGTGGAGGCGATATGAATGCGTATTTGGCCTTACGGCTATGACTTGGGTGGCAGGCGATGAACAAGTCAGCGCTTTAACCTTCCCATTCACCGAACCCGTAGGTATGGAAGGCTTGGTTGGCCTGGGCGAGAAATCCGAACCAGGAACCTGGTATCGGGTGCACGCGGCAGTCGGCGCCTCCTCCGCCTCCTCCGACTGCGCTATGCGCCCAGCGGAGGAGTTCTGTGTCGAAATCGAAGTGATGCACCAGAAGTTGATGAAAAACAGCCGGCTTTTGTCAATGGAAGAGGCCCAATCCTACTACAGGACAATACGCGTCCGCACGTTTCAAAAGATGTTGTCCAGAAACAGGGCGAATTGGGATACGAAACTCTGCTACATCCAACATATTGACCAGTCCCCCTCGATTTCATTTTTTCAAGTATTTAGATTGTCATGTGAAGGATAAAAAATTCAGCAGCCAAGATGAGGTCGAAAATGCCTTCTTATGTTTTACTAATTCTGGTAGTTCTGATTTTTACAAAGATGGAATGTCTAAGCTATAGTCCCGTTGGAAGAAGTGTATTAATTGTAATAGTGCTTATTTCGACTAATAAGATGGCTTCCTAGCGAAGTTATGATCTGTTAAAGTTTTCCGTGAAAATCTGCCATTTCTTATGCAACGACCAAATATTTTGAAAGCCAAGTCATAGCTAAGGAGAAAATACTTGCCTTGTTCACTTTCGAGGTAGAGTTGAAGTTATGAACAAGACAGAAAGTATCTCACCTTCCTCGTCTTATTAATCTAATCTTGCTTATGTTGATTATGCCTTTTTCTCGCCAAAAGTACCGTAACCCCTTCGCCAGGTTAATCGCGGCATGGTGGCATGCCGAAAAATGCTTCCGGTTACCACGCGCCTAGCGCTGCGGTTTATCTCATGCATAGAAATTGTCGTGAAATTAAAGATAAAGGTTGTCATAGTCAAACTCTATTTCGGATGCGATACATATTCTGCTTTTACGGGATGTCGTGAAGGCAATTTGAATGCGGATCTGATCTATGTTTTAATGATTTGTGGCGGCCAATCTATGAAGGTAGGGACAACTCTGTGTTTTATCCTCCCCGAACAGGTCTGGTACCAACTCACCGACCCTAAGGAGGGCTTGGTTGAATTGAGTGAAAGTCGGACCAAGAACCTGGACTCGGTGATCGCTGGCAGCCTGCGACTTCCTCGACAGCGCCACTTCGCGCCAACTATATGAGCATTATGAGTGAGACGATGGGAAATGGGATGAGTTCGAGTGGGCGTGGTGTCCTGTACCTCGCAGCTCAGTCTCACTCGTCCTCTCGTAATTCGAATTCCCCGTTCGCCAAGCGGTGCGGGCCATCGTTCCCCCGGGGGAGCCGCTATTCAACCCCGCCGCGCGGCTCTCGCCCCAGCAGCACCACCACGAAACCAAAAATAATGCGCGACTGCTAAGGAAGATTGCCGGCCGAGATACACTTCGACTGGCGCCGGGTCGTCCGTCTCGTTCGCAACGTCTCAGCCGACTTCCAGTCGCCATCACAGCGTCGGCAGGTCGTCGATGCGCTCCCTCTCATGGACCTCCCAGTCAAGAAGAACCGTATACGGTGGTGGTGCTCGGAGTGAAGTGGCCTTATTGAGTCTGGCCGTCAATTCTTGCCCTTTTCTCTCGGCCACCACTCTTCGCCGCTCTCAGCGCTGTTTTTTGCTAAGATATTGGTTATGAAGCTGCTTTTCGCCTGCTGGCTTCGATTCTGCAATCGCCCACTGATTAGGTGCCATGCACTAGCATAGTCGATGCTTTATCACTTTGCGTGGTCCGCTTCGTCGGCTGTACGTACCTAGCTCACCTTCGTCTTAGGTATTCAAGTCTCTTGAGTATCGCTTCACTCGACATAGATCGGCAGCTTTGCACGGATTCATCAAGCAGCTTCATCTTTCGAATCAAAACGAGCGTTTTCAGATAAAGCTAGAAACCTTGAGCAGCCAATTTGAACCTGATGCCTTTTGATGCTCCAATCTTTACTTAAGTAATCTAGACGAGCACGTCGCTACTCGAAAGAAAAATGATCAAGCTTTCGTCTGAAAAGGCCCGTTGTGAAACGAAAATTGAACTACTATTATTTATTTATTTATTTATTTATTTATTTATTTATTTATTTATTTATTTATTTATTTATTGAATGACTCCTTGAGTCGATACGGGAACTTCGGCACACGGGTACGCTGGCCGCCCCATGAAACCGGCGGCTAGGACAGACAAACTTGTGGCCTTTATAGTCAAAACTGTAAGAACAATCAGCTACCAAAAAGGAAAACTAGTCCGTTTTAGCTTAATATACATCCCCGCAACCCATACGAACTGGATCGAATATGCCAAATATTGAGAGGTACATAGAAAATACTAAGACTGAGCCGGAAGGTATTAACTCAGCACTATGAGAAATACAAGGAAAATTCGTTTGGAAAACAAATTTAACCCTTAAACAAGAAAGGAGAAGGAGCGTGAACCATGGTACTTGAAAGTACAAGAGTCGGTGTAAGCTTGGCTAGTATGATGGAAGTTTGACCACCCACAGCAGGCATAGACGAGACGAGGTAAGATATCAGGTTGGACTTAGACTAGAGCAGAACAAGTGGTGGACAAGAGCTCGAAGTAGTTCCCTCTGCAGGAACATCGACTGGTAGAACTGGTGGAATAGACTCGAATCGGCATGCAAACGCTTTGGTGAAGGAACGAACCTCTTAGCTTCAAAAGCACGTGGCTAGATTTAGTTCCGATCATTGGCTGCATCGAACCGGAGAATGAATTCGAACTCGTATTCTCGCTTTGATGAAGAAGCGCCGTTCTGAACAAAAATTAATTTCATACTACTAGTGAAAATTTGTCTCTAATAGGGTTTCTAATACATTTGCCTTTTTTAGGTTCCTTTTGAATGCTTGCCCATTCTGAGATGCCAGTAAATCTGCAGGCAACAAATGCAGCCATCTAGCAAATCGAAACAACACGAAATGGAACAACCTTGGTCGTCTTCTTTTCTGCAGTCTTATATAACGAAGTCTAAACCCAACTGAATACGGATTAGTAGGTCTGAAGATCCAGCACTTGATGGGAGATATGTAGTTTAACTTCACCTCGAAGGATGCGAAAGCCAAATGTAAAATCTGCAATTTCTCTTCTATACAGCAGCGTTTTGAGACCTAGTACCTTTATCCAATCACCATAAACCGGTATCACCTGTCGTCCTGCTGATGATCGACTTGCTCGAGCGGGCGCAGCAGCGTCTCCATTCGTCCCTGTCGCGTGCCAGATTGCTCCAGTGGGTCCTACTCGCTCGAGAGACACGACGAGCGTCATATCGATCGTTTAGGGCTTTGACGAAGAAGTCCGACCAACGCGTTGGTGGGCATCCTGGTGTTTTCTTGACATCCCGTGGAATCCAGTCGGTGATGGCTCTCGTCCAGCGAGCGTCTGCGAATCGCATAACGTGGCCGGCCCACTTAATTTTCGGCGACTTGGTCCATGCGAAAGCGTCTCTGATCTTTGAACGTCGGCGAAGCTCGGAATAAGGCGGTACAAGCCCATAATTTAAACCGGGATGTAATCGACAATAAATTAGCCTAGAAAACGTTTGCTGCACTTTCTCAATCCCATACATTTGTTTCATAGTGAAAGGACTCCAGACCTGGGAGCAGTATCGGAGATTGGGTAATACGCAGCACTTATACAACCGAACAAGTATCGTCGGATTATCAGTGTGGACATTCCGGAAAATGGAAATAGTGTCATATTGGCTCCTCCAGTGCATTGGATCCACTGTCTGAAATTCGAAACTTCTACTTCCACTTGTACTTCTTTCAACCCATTTGATGGAGTATCCAGAAGGGTCCTAATCAAGTGCGTCTTCCGTTTTATAGGAGGTTTTTCAAGCAATCAGGACTAGTAGTGTAAGGACACGCATGCGGCTAGATTAGAGAACATCGTCTAATGGGAAGAGCTAGGAACAAGCCTACGTAGTAGGACAGACATCGTCCAGATTCGAGAGTGCAGCTAGAACAAACCGCCTAGACATCGACATGAATGGAGAAGGATCTACGGGAAGAGCTAATCCGCGCCCGTCTTTCTGTCTATCGGACTTTCACAACATTTTCTTTAGGATTTCTATGAGAGATTTTATAAGAATTCTGTAAGAGGGTGTGAAGGATATTTCTATACAGCTATGTAATAGTAAGTTCCCAATGGCTCACAACTAGAGAATTTCTAACAGTGACTTTTATTAGCAAAGCTATGCTAAATACAGCACTTCTTTCGTTAATTGAAAAGGTCACATTTATTCGATGTTGCCGTCTGAATTTAAAAGCCGAAAAAACCGGGAGGTTTAACGCTTTCGAGGGTTAGGTACGACCGTTCCCCAACCGGTTAGGCTGCGGCGACGTAACTGCTTCTTATTTATGCCACGCATATGTGACACTTCCCACAAACAGAATTTTTCCTATCAGTCAAACAAAGGTCGCGACGTCTCGGATGAGTGCACGGCGCGCTGCTTATTTCAGTTCGCCGCAAAAATTTCTGTTTTTTTTGCGTTCTGGAACACATTAAATCACTATTTTTCGAAAGTGAGACTTAAAAAAATTTAAACAATCTGTGCACTTATTATGACAGATGCGTTTAAATATTGTCACAGAGAGTCACACCTACCATCCTTAGACAAGACATTAATCTAACATTCTTGCAGAGTTCCTAGTTTGATTTATGAGACGCATATTTTAATTCGGAAAAAGTTCAGTTTGATTTCAGTAGCAAAAAGATCGTTTAAATTGATTTGAAAAATGTCCGATTTCAAGAGAAAGTAGTACACATACAGGGTGCCTCAAAAACGTATGCATGTTTGGAAGGTGATAACTTTGCTCACAGAAAGGTACTGAAGAGTTGAAAGCTCATATGAAAGCGTAAGAAAATAGAAATTTTCCAGCGTATGAGCGATAATGAATGCGCTATGATGCATTCGCCTGAAATATTGCGTCCTACACTCGATTGATTGTGTTTCGCTTGAATACTTGTTATAATTTTTTACAAAGGGGTCCTATCGATTGATTTCTGCTTCTTTCAAGGTTTACAATTAAAAAACACACTATGGCTTGCAAAAATGTAGGGTATACTATAAAATACAGGTACCTTTTGAAAGATTCTAACATTGCTGCTAGTAAAGCTTTTGAAGCTTTTTGAGATTTATTTAAAAGCGCAGGACAACTGAATGTTTGTAATGCGCAAGTAATCAATATTGCGCTATGCGCTCGCCTAAAACCCTATATTTCAGACTCGATTGATTGTGCATGGGCTAAATGCTTGTTACAATCCTGTTACTTTTTGGTCAGTTTAAGCTGTGCTGTGCTTCTTTTAAGGTTTTTTGTCGCTAAGCAGCTGCAATTATGTCGATTATCCTCTTCATTCAGCTCCAATGTTGCTTAATCATCTCACAGGATCCGTCTTGGAAATTGGCTCTTCTGCTCACATTTAAATTGTGCAACCAATAAATTTGCATGTCTTGTGTCTTACACGTGGTTGACAAGCTCTAAACACAATCAATCAAGTCTGAAATGCAGGGTTTCAGGCGGGTGCATCGCGCAATCTTGTCTATCTATATGCATAAAAATCTCGTTGCCCTGTGCTTTAATATGAGTCTCAAACGTTTCCAAAAGCTTCACTAGCAGCAATGTAAGAACCTTTCAAATAGTAACTGCATTTTCTAAAGATACCCTGCATTTTTCGCAAGTTATAATGTGTTTTCGAGTTCTGAACCTTAAAGAGAGCAGAAGTTGATCGATAGGGCCACTTTGTAAAGAAATTGTAGCAAGTATTCAAGCGAAACACAATCAATCGAGTGTAAAATGTGAAATATTAAACTAGTGCATGGCGCATTCTATCTATCATATGTCAGAAATTTTCAATTTTTTCATGCTTTCATATGAAATTTTGATTTCTTTAATACCTTTACTTTAAGAAAACAGTGTATACAGTGAAAACAGTGTATACCTTTCAAACAGTGTATACATTTTTTTGAGACACCCTGTACATTCGCAGAACTATAGCAATGGCAATCGCCATTCAAGCTCTGCTGACGACAGGCCGACTACTTCCGAATTGTGGTAGATTTATGTGCCTTTTACGGCAACGGTGCAGTCGAAGCGTCAGGCCGAAATCAGGAAGAATAAGCGTCCGAATACAATTTCGTGTTTGGCTGAGTACTATTATACACCATTTTCACGTCAAACTGGACACTCTAAACAGGCGGGGCGTTTTTAAAATCAAACTGAACGCCTTCCACATCAAATCGAGCATTTTTCAGACAAAACTAGAAAAACTCTTCAACGTGGTCAAAATGTTTTTTATTTTATTATTTTTATAAAAATTTTGATGAATAAAATTTTAATATAGCTTTCTTTCTTATTTTTTTAAAAATTAATCTGCACCAATACTCTGCTCTGCTTAAAATTTCACACAAATGTTATTTTTGAGAAAAAAATGTGAGATAAATTTCATTCGAAACCACAGGAAGACAGAAATCATATAGTGTATTAAAAGATGGGTCGCGCAGTGCAGGCGGATCGATCATTGCAATTTTTATTTGATTGACAGTAAAAATCTTGTTTGAGCGGAGCACACAGGTGTAAGCAGTACAACAAGAACAGTTATAAGAATCATGTATATCCTCACATTCCTGTTTCGAATAAGCAGTATCTACACTATCAGTCAAATAAAACCAGCGATGATCTGGTAAAGTGTATGATAGCGTGATCTCTTCTTTTAATACACTAAATGATTGCTGCTTTTGAGCGTTTTGAACCAAAAATTAATTATTTATTTTTTGTTAAAACTAAAGTTTCTAACAGTTCGCTAACTTATTGGGTCGAGTGAATTTTACTTACTTTACTTTGATACTTTGATGGTCCTTTGTCGGTTGGAGGTCTTCTCAGCGGGGAACACAACTCTTCCAGACCGCTCGATCTCTGGCTGCTTGCATCCAGTGAGGCAGACTCCGCTCTCTGAAAGATCTTGAGAATGAGTCTGCCCATCGCGTTGGCGGTCGTTCCAGTGGTCTCTTATGGTCTCTCGGGAGCCATTCTGTGACACGGAGACTCCATCTATCGTCCTTTCGCCGAAGCAGGTGTCCGGCCCAGCGATATTTGGACTTCTTCATGTACTGCAGCGGGTCTGCTAATTGCGACTTCTCCCGTAGCTCCGAGCTTCGTAGGCCTTCTTGCCATTGCTGACGAAGGCTTGTCCTTAGAAGACATCTCTCCAGTGCACGATGCGTAATTTGCATCGCTCTGGCGATTGTCTTGTTGTCGGGCCAGGTTTCCGTCGCGTAACACATCGCAGGCAGTACAGAGGCGTTGAATATCGAGGCCCTGAGGCCGGGATCCTTGACCTGGTCGGTGACTTCGCGAATCGAACTGAAGGCTGCCCATGCTGCGCGTCTCCTGCGGGCGATTTCAGGAGCGAGGTCGTTATCCATGTTCAGCTCTCTTCCCAGATAGACGTAGGAGTCGACCTGTTGCAGAGCGACTCCATTTCACCTTACGAGTCCCGTGTCACACCACTGGTTGACCATAAATTGTGTCTTGGACATATTCATGTCCAATCCAATCTTCATACCTGCCACATTGAGCTCGTTCAGCATTTCCTCGACTTCTGCCGTGCTGGTAGAGATGAGAACAATATCGTCGGCGAAGCGAAGGTTGCTGATCCGTTTACCGTCGACAAGGTAGCCTTTATCGTCCCAGTTCAAGTCTTTCATGGCATCCTGGAGTGCCGCTGTGAATAGCTTGGGAGAAATCGTGTCTCCCTGTCGTACTCCTTTCCCGATAGGAATTTTAACCTTTCGATCGAACAGCTGGATGGTAGTCGATGTGTTCGAGAAGCATTCGTCGAGAAGTCGGATGTAGGGCGATGGTATACCAGCGTGCACAAGGGCGTTCAGAATGGCGTTGATTTCCACAGAGTCGAACGCTTTCCGATAATCCACGAAGACAAGGACAAGTGGGAGGTGGTATTCGCGGCTCCTTTCGATGAGCTGTGAGACAGTCTGAATATGGTCCATGCAGGAGAAATCCTTGCGAAACCCTGCTTGCTCCACTGGCTGATATTCATCCAAGCAACGCTCCATGCGGTTAAGCAGTATCTTGGTGAAGATCTTGTACACAACCGAGAGAAGACTGATGGGTCGATAGTTGTTGATATTCTCCTGCTGACCTTTTTTGAAGATTAAAACTGTTTTCGACTCCTTCCATGAGTCCGGAATCCTACCAAGTTGAAGGTAGTGGTTGAAGTGCTTGGCAAGAAGTGAGCAGACGGCACTGCCACCCGCACGAAGGAGATCAGCAGAAATGCCGTCCGGTCCGGGAGCAGTGCCCGGCTTCATCCTTCTGATAGCATGAGCAACTTCTGATTCCAGAATGGGAGATACTTCCTCAGCTGGTGGCATCAAGCATTTCGGGACAGTGATGGAAGAACGGAACAGATCTGTGTAGAATTCCTGAACGATGGCCTCCATCGCTCTTCGAGACGTTTGCGTTGTTCCATCCTTATCCACAAGGGGTGACATTATTGCCTTCTGATCGCAGAGATCTCGTTTGCAGCGCTTTATGCTTGAACCCTTCCCAGCGGATCCCGACAGCTTCAATCTTCTGTAGGCTTGAATGGACTCCTTCACTGCAATTCGACAGGCCTTCGAGATGGTGACTTTTTCCAGATGGGAAGCATTAGGATCCAGTTTAACAGCTCTTCTTTGCTCCAAGAGTTTAATCGCATGTGCGTTGAGTCTTGAAGCAGACGGCGATGTGGCTTCGCAAGAGCTGCTAGCACATTTCAACAGTCCTTTGGAGAGAAGGTCGTAGTCTTCCGATGGATCTTCAAGAAGATTCCAATCATACGACTTTATTGCATATTCCGACTCCTCAGACTTGAATTTGGGGATCTTCACCGGTGCCGAATTAGGAGTATCACGCTTAAATATCCTCTTTTTGAGAGTCAGCTTCGCACGGACAAGACGGTGATCCGAGCCGAGCCGGTGTCAAATGAAGGCAGCACGGAGGCGTCGAACAGACTCCAGCGTCTGTTTGTAAGAACATGGTCGATCTCCGAACGTGTTTCTCCATTTGGGCTTTCCCAGGTCCATCGTCGGTTTGAAGGCTTCTTAAACATAGAATTTCCATGGTAGAGACGGCACGCGGATAGGAAGTCTATCAGGCGCTCTCCGTTTTCGTTCCTTGAGGAAGTTCCATGTGGTCCTAGCCTCCATTCGTCGTGATCATTCGTACCGACGATAGCGTTGAAGTCACCAACGACAACTTTGTAGTAGCTCTTCTCGTCGTTGACAGTCCTTTCGAACAGCTTGTAGAATTCCTCCTTTTCTTCATCTGTGGCCGCAGATGTTGGAGCATATCCATTTATGATGGAGATGGTTCCTTGATCTTTGGTTTCCAGACGAGGAACAGCTACTCGCGGACTGATGATCTTGTAAGAGTCTACTAGGTGGTGCACTGTCGAATTGACGAGAAATCCAACTCCGCCAATATTCTTTCTGTCCACCTTTGCTCCGATAATGAGAAGCTCGTTGTGGTCGGTCCTTCTTATGGTTTCCGTTCCGCCTTTCGTTACCTGCAGGGCGATAGCGTCGTATTTGATGTTTCGGCTTCTATAAAGCAGTGTCCGAAGATCCTGCTCAGATGCGATCGAACGACAGTTATAAGTGCAGACGAATAGGCAGTTTCCGTGTCGTGGTGGGAGGGAGTTTCCGGTAGTCCGATTCCAATGACGTCCTGATAGTTTAACTCCGAGATTAGATGGCCCCTCGCCGGAGGTGGATGCAACCGACGTCGTAGAAGTCCACCTCCGGCGCGCGGAGGACTGGGGCGCGGGTTTAGTTGTTTGAGCCGTAGCGGTGGTCTGGTTACTCACATGTTCCTGGCCAGGGATACAGGAGAGCCGCCCATACACGACAAAGCGTCGCGTACTGCGTGACTGTTTGTGCCGTTAGCCATCACAGAGTGATGTTCACCCCTTCGCCGCGGTGAGGTGGCACATGAAGGGGCGAGTGAATTTTAAAAAATTCAAAGAAAGCCAAATATAAATTTTTCTTCAAAAAAAGAATTGTTTTGTTTTTAATCTTTTTAGAGCGACTCTAGTTTAATGTAGAAGGAATTCGTTTTAATTTGAAAGACGTTCCGTTTCATTTCATAAGCGTTAGGTGCTTAGTAGAGTACCCAATTTGACATGAAAATGCTATAGATTACCAAAGCACTTTTGTAAAAAAAAGCATACCGAACAACGGTATAAAAAATCCATATGAGTACTGTTTTCCTGACAAAAATCAAATAGTTACACCCTAAAAACTAAAACTTTTATAAAATTTCGAAGAGGTATTCACTTATCAGAGAGGTGAATTAAAAAATCTCAAAAAATTTCCTAATTATCCTGACCATTTTGAAGGATTTAAATTGTATTGTGCAAGAAGCTATTTTGATTTGTAAGATGTTTATCTTGACTTCAAAAGCGTCAAACTTGATTTGAAGAGTGTTGAATTTAACGTGAGAATGGCATGTGCAACACTTCTGAATTCAGTTTATCTTCTTCCTAAGCAATTCGTAGTGACTCTGGATTGCAAAACTGCTCTGTATCTCCTTGACGGCTATCGTTCTGCCAGAAACAGCGACTTTTTTGACGCTTGCTACCCGGGCGTCTAGATGAGCTTGTGAAATGAAATCGAACCCCATGAAGCGCTACATCACAGGAGAGAGCGTACCGCGTCCACTGCCGGGATCGCCAGTGACCCCTGCGCTCGACACGAGTAGTGACCCATTCTAAGAAAAGCGCAAAGCAAGCGGGTGATCGCTAGACTCGGGGGAGGCCACAAATCGCCTCCGAAGGGCCACTACACTGCGTGTACGCGGCGACTTTTATGCCCTCGTTCATGGAGCCGCCAGGGATTTATTAAAGCCTCGTCTGATGGCTACCGTTGGCGCCATTAACGCGTCAAATGTACTCGTGGCTCACGCCGACGACGACGGCGCTCGTCTTCTGCTACGACGAGTTCGGACTTCCGCCAACTGGCATCGGGGTGCCTCAGCTGCTTCCAGTCTGCAAACTTCTCTTTTTTATTTGTCGATGAGCTGATTGCTTTGGCTGCTAGACGAAAATGTATGCGACTCGTTGGGTGGAACATAGCCCACATAGCGGGTTTTTCGGATTTTTGTCTGCTGTGGTGGATGAGGGAGAGAAAGAAATGAAGCTTATAATTGAGCATGAGAATTTGCATCTGCACTGACCATGAGAGGAATTGTAAGAGAATACATTAATGACGCCTGTTCCAAACACTTGACTGATTAACTGTCTGGAAATATTAAATAATTAAAAATAACTAAGTTGATGGTGAAGTCGTTGCTCCCATCTTATTAGGAAGTGCATAAACGATGAATGACACTGTTACTCAATTGCTTTTGGGATGCGCCAAGCATTCTATTTCTACGGGATATCATGGAGGCGACTTGAATGCATAACTTGAATGCATAATTGTTTGTCGTCCAATGACTTTGGGTGACCAGTCGATGGACAAGTCAGTGTTTATCCCTCCCAGAGAACTGTGGTACCAGTTCATTGACTCCAGAGGGATGGAAGGCTTGGTTGGCCTTGGCGGGAAATCCGAACAAGGAACTGAATAACTGTGCTATGCGAGAGAGCCTGATATGCAGATTAAAGATATGCAGACCAAATATGCAGATCAGCAAAAGTGGAGCGACTGATAGTGTTAGATTTCTGCGTTCGATCGATTGTCGACTTATCATTAATGTCGACTGACTGCTGATGCTTGCGCGGCATTTTCAGCGGTCATTATCGGGTTTTCCTTGGTATTCTAGGAATTGGTACGGGCGCGTGTAGCGCAGTCGGAGGAGGCGTGACTGTCGCGTGCACCCGATACCAGGTTCCTGGTTCGGATTTCCCGCCCAGGCCAACCAAGCCTTCCATCCCTACGGGGTCGGTGAATTGGTACCAGACTCGTCTGGGAAGGATAGAGCGCTGACTTGTTCATCGGCTGGCCACCGCAAGTCATTGTATGGCCAAATACGCATTCATGTCGCCTCCACGACATCCCGTAGAAGTAGAATGCGCTGGCGCATCCCAGAAGGGATTGAGTAACGCCGTCCTTTATCCTTATCCTTATTCTAGGAATTGAGAGTAAGCTACTATGTGTACATCCTATTAGGATGTTCGTAGCTATTTCTACATACTGAATCGGTCAAGAGGTCAAAACGGGTGATCACTAAAATACAAGTCTTCAGCTCACGATCCATTCTTCTTCGTGATATAAGTCGCCATTCTCAATATTTCGCATTTAAGTACTCATTACTGAAAACATTTTTCGTGCCGGTTTTTCGTGCCGGCTGCCGGTTTTTGTGGCTCTGTGTGCATTCTGTAGGCCGAACACCTGCTACATCGGTGTTTTTCATGTCAGTAGAAAAAGCTGACGTGCTTACAAGTGCAACACCATTTTTTCACCCCTTTTTCAGCGTAAGGTTTGGTTTCTTAATTTTGACTTATTTTTACCGCATCTGAGTGTGTTTGTGAAATATTCGGCTTCTTGGTGAAATATGGTATCGCGGCGTTTCGCTCCTTTAGTAAGTGCAGTGCGCGCCATTGGTAAGAATAAAAGAATGGCTTTGCACAATTCCTTTTGGGATGGGATGCGCCACGCATTCGACTTCTATGGAATGTCGTGGAGACGAAATGCATATGTGGCCACACAATGACTTGTGGTGGCAAGTCAATGAACAATTGCGCGCTATAGTCGTGCTCTTTTGCGGTCAAAATTTATGCACCAAACTACAAGGAAGGGTATCTCAAAAATAGTATATACTGTTTGAAATGGGATAACTTTGCTCACAATGAAGGAACACTGAAGAAATTAAAGGCTCATATGAAGGCTTAAGAGAATAGAAATTTTCTGACATATGAGCGATATGAATTGCGCCATGCGCTCGTCCGAATTCTTGTACTTTACACAAAATTGATTGTTTTTCGCTTGAATACTTGTTATAATTTCTACACAAAGTAGCGCCGTTTCTATTGATTTTTGTTTCTTTTGAGGTTTAAGACTTAAAAGCACTGCTGCTTGCAAAAATGCAGACTATCCTAAAAAAACGCGAGTACTATTTGAAAGGTTCTAACATTCCTGCTAGTGAAGCTTTTGAAAATGGTTGAACTCTATATGAAACGAAACTAACATCATGTGAATACCGCTCATACTCAAAAATTTCTATTTTCATAGGCTTTCATATAAGCTCTAAACTTCTTCAGTACCCTTCCTGTGAGCAAAGTTATCACCTTTCAAACATGTATACATTTTTTGTGACACCCTGTATTATAGAACTGGAGCTTTTTCTGATGCTGTAAACTTTCCCTATGTGGGAAAATTCTGTGAAGCCAGCAGTATGCTGAATGCTCCTTCAATTCCCGTCCGCTCTATCACTTGGAAATATAATGCGTGGTGCATTTTAGACTGCTTTAGCTGTCGAGGTTTTTATGCGTTCGGTGGTTCAGAGTTAAGAACTGGATCTAATATGTTGCGAAATTGCTACCTAATGTCATTTTTTGTGGGAAAATGCGAGCTAGGAGCTTTCACAGCTGGCGATGAGTTCAAAGTACTGCTCAGCCGTTGACATGAACTTAGCGAGAAAAGGCTTAATTACTTCTGTAAAACAAGGCGCGGTAATTGTGTGACAAGGGAATGGAAACGGAATGCAGCAGCAGTGCTGCTTTTACAGCGATAAACGAGAACACTGAAGTTGTTCAACCAAATATCATTGGAATGCACCACGCACTTTCGACTTTTATAATAGGTAGTGGTGTAAGAGTGTTATAAAACTATTCGGCCTTTGCTGATATCGTGAGCGCGGACAGCATCATTCTTCAGCCACATCATGAATGAGACGCACGGTAGCCGGTGGTAGAGCAGTCGAAGAAGGCGCTGGCTGTCGGGCGCAGCCTGGATCGTAGTTCCTGGTTCGGGTCCCAGCTGGATCAATCAAGCCGTTATCTGCTGTCAGTGTTTTGGTACAAGGCTTGTCTGAGAAGAGTGAGACACGAGCTTGTCCATCGGTTGCCCACCACAAGTTATTCAACAGGTCACGCATTCAAACCGTCTACACGATACCCCGTAGAATGCGTGACGCATCCTGCAAAAGGGTTGACTAACGATAACCTTTATCCTTTACACTCTATTCTGTATATCGACATGCGTCAGCCAACGCTGATGCAGAACTTGACTTATCCCTTCTAGGCAAGTTTGGTGACCACTCATCGACTGACTCTGGTGGGATGACACGGTTCCAAAGTCTGAGTGGAATTCAGAACCGCATCGAATCGAGCTGCTCGTGATAGCACTTTCCTCATTCAACTGTGCTATACACCCCTTTGCGGTTCAATATAACGTGTCCCAAAGATTTTAACTTTATTTTCCATGATCGAAAATTTTTCATTTTCTAGCTCCATCAAAAAACTTTTTTAAGAGCCGGAAAACGGAAATCTCATGCTATGGTGATATTTAGTGTATTGGTAGTGTAAATGCCATGAAGAATCTTCGAGTCTTCTTCGTCGTACTCTTCCATGCCCTAATCTTGAGCAAGAACCTTGTCTACCCAAAGTGCCTTTCCAAAATTTGGGCCATGTTATTTCTCGGTTATCAAGGGTTTTCTTAATTCTTCTTCTTCTTCTTCTTCAGCGTTTGTCCCTTTTCGTAGCGGGGTCCGCTTTTCTGGTGTCGTGACGCCACCTTTCTTGATCCTGTGCTTCATCAGGGTGGACGCCAGTTACTTTCATGTCCATGTGTAACGTATCGGACCAACGCTGCTTCGGGCGTCCTCTTGGCCGCTTTCCTGACACTTCCAACTCAAGGCCTATCTTGCGGACGCTGTCTTCCTTTCCACGCAGAACGTGGCCGTACCATCGCAAGCGAGCTTCGCGCATCTTATCTGCTATCGGCACGACACCGAACTTCTGCCGAATAGCTTCATTTCGGATGTGGTCTATGCGTGTGACTCCAGCCATCCAGCGCAGCATCTTCGTTTCCATTACGCTGAGACGACTTTCCGTTTCCTTTGTCGCAGGCCAACACTCAGCTCCGTACATCGCTACCGGCCGGACGACGGTTTTGTAGATCTTCGACTTTAAGCGCTCTGGCATCTTCTTGTCGCAGAGTACTCCAGTCAACGAGCGCCACTTCGACCAAGCTGCACTCACGCGTGAGTTCACTTCAACCATCAGACCGCCGTCAGACGCTATTGCTGATCCCAGGTATTTAAACACCGAAGTGCGTGCAAGTTCAGTACCGTTAATCTTAATGGAGCCGGACTCGTTCACGTCAGTCGTTAGGTACTCGGTCTTCTTGACGTTCAATTTGAGTGCGAACCTCGCCAGACGGTCGCACCAAGCTTGCACCTGCCGCTCGAGATCGTCTTTCTCTTCGCAAGCGCATCACGTCATCAGCATAAAGCAGCGTCCATGGAACAGGCTGCTGAAGATCTCGCGTAATGGCATCCATGACGACAACAAAGAGGAGTGGAGAAAGCGCAGACCCCTGATGTACCACGCCAGGGATGGGAAACTCCATCGAGGTTCCAGCTGCAGCTTGAACTCGACTCTTTGGGCGAGAGTAGAGCATCCGCACCCACTCTATAAGTTCCTCAGATACGTTGTACTGTCGTAAGGCGTACCATATAACCTCACGCGGTACGCGGTCGAAAGCCTTCTCCAAGTCGAGAAAGGCGATATGCACCGGCTTCTGTTTCTCACGATGCTTCTCCACGAGAAGTCGGGCGGCGTGTATAGCATCAGTGGTCCCACAACCAGACACAAAACCGCACTGATTGTCGGAGAGTCTGACGATTTCACGAATTCGTCTGTCGAGCATTCGCTCGAAGATCTTCATGCTGTGCGAAAGTAAGCGAATCGGAGGGAATAGGAGCAGTCTGCAGGACTGCCCTTCTTCTTACAAATCGGAATCGTCGTACTGTTGTGCCAACACTCCGGTACTTTCTTCTCCTTTACTACCTGGTTGAAGAACTCAGTCAACCACTCAGCAGGGTACCAGAGCTTCGACTTCCAAACATCGGCTGCCAGATCATCCGGTCCTGTTGCCTTGCATGGCTTCATCATCTTCAGAGCCACTTCTCCACGGTGATCCTGTGAACGGGACCGTGAACAGAACCCACAGAAGGGATGGCCGCGTGAGGAAATTCCATAGTGGAGATTCCCTCAAAGTAATCACGCCATCGCTTCAGCGCCTTTTTGCGGTCTGTCAGAAGATGGCCGTTCTCATCATTGATGCCAAAGAACTTCTCTATATCCTCGGATTGGCGATGACGGTTTTTCGCAAGTCGGTACAAATACCGCTCACCATCGCGCGACGCGAGCTTTTCGTTGACATCTTCATAATGAGTGGCTTTTGCAACAGCCACGGCCTTCTTTGCAGCTTTCCTCGCTTTTTGGTACATCCGCCAGTTATCGGCTGTCTTGTCGCTGAGAAACACGTGATAAAGCGCCTTCTTCTCTCGCACTTTTGCCTTCACGTCACCTGTCCACAGCCCTGTCTGCTTGTCGACTTTGCGTCGTCCAGGCTTCGTAGTGCCGAGTTCCAATTTTGCAGCTTGACGTATCGTGTCGGTTGCTCTCTTCCAAGTTTCGTCGACAGTAGTGACTGTCGGCAACCGCACGCGGGAAATCACAGCTGCTTCCTTCTCTTTCATTCGCCACCACTTGATTCTTGCGGCACCGCATCGCTCGATCTGCTTCAGCCTCGGAGGGGCGATCTTTAGGGTTCAGATCAGCGGTCTATGCTGTGGGGCGACCGTCTCATACGGCGCGGTCTGTGACAATGCTCCGGTCGCGATCCTTCACAAGGACAAAGTCTATCTGAGACTTGGAGCTCCCACTATAGTACGAGATGAGGTGGGAGTTGCGTTTTCGGAAAACGGTGTTCACAATGGTGAGATTATGCGATTCCGCATACTCGAAAATACGCTCACCATCGGCGTTACGCGACCCGTATCCGAAACCACCATGACAGCTGTACCCGTCCTTCGCAGCACCTACGTGCCCGTTAAGGTCACCGGCGACTATGATGGCATCTTTCGGCGGTACATCTGCTGTCTTCTCATCAAGCAGTCTCAAAACTAAAAAAAAAAACAAACAAAAAAAAACTCATCCTTGGCTTGATCGGAGCAGCCAGTCTGCAGAGCATACGCAGAGAGGAGGTGATAGAGTCGCTCCTTAGCGGCGACAACGATCTTCATCAATCGATCGTCAAGGCGCTCGACGCTTACAATCGAGTCACGAAATCGTTCGGAGACGATTAGTCCGACACCACTGGTGGTCCTGGGACTTCTACATAGAACGGCTTTGAGGCCTCGTCCTATGTCCCTTGATTTGCTGCAGGACCACCTCGTCTCCTGCACCGCACAGAAATCAATTCTTCTTCGCTCCAGTGCTTCAACCAACTCGCACGAGCGGCCCGTCAACGTATCCACATTTAGCGTTGCTACGCGGGTCCTGCTTACGTTACGGGACTTTCGGGCTAGCTCAGTTGCCCCGATGCCGTCCTCGCATCACGGACCCTCGCATACTTTCCACTCTCGCCGGGCTCTGCGAGTGCGCGTCGGCTCCCGCGGACGCCGTAGCACAATCTCGAAAAACGTGACTTATCATACACCATATGATGTGACATGGGTCTTCGTAGGCCGGCCTGTCACAGGGCCTGTCGCCTGCATTCGAATGTCCGTGATTAGCTTAGCTCGCAGAGCGAGCAGTTTCCAGTGGCACCACGTGGAGGATCGGACATCGCCACCAAGGGTTTTCTTAATTGATTACGGCAAAATATATATCTATAAAAATGGGAGCAGCGAGGTTTGCCGGGCCATCGACGAATCAATCCCAGGCTTGTTTGGGAAAGACACCTGATTCGTCCCATAGCCACTCTCTTCGCCATATACACCATATCTACAGACCCACTGCAGTGGTTAGACTAATTTTTTGTTCAAGAAAAACTTGGATAACTTTCTTTGAAATTTTTTAATTTCCCTGTCCCATTAAGTCAAGTAATCTTTTGTGAAAAATAATAATAAAAAATTTGTCTTAAAGCAAAGAAGCAAGCATATAGCGCATTAAAAGATCATAATAACATTAAAGCGCAGCACAGAGTAAAATGTTCCTTGAGCGAAAAATTATCCTAACCTTTTTAGAGAGTCTACAGTTTTATGTAGAAGAAGCTCGTTCCGATTTGGAACAGTTCGTTTTGATTTCATCCAATTTGGTTTGAAAAGTGTCCAATTCGACGTGAAAAATGACATAGTTCGAATACGACATGGTTTAGGAGTAAAATGCGCGTTATATGTTATGAAGCCTACCTCCGTGTTTTCTTATTTTTTGATACATATACATAGAAGGATATAGTACGGATCTAATCAATCCCTTTTGGGATGCGCCACGCATCCAGTTTCTACGCGGTGTCGTAGAGGCGACTCGAAAGCGAAATTGGTCCATTCAGTACCAACTGCTGGACAAGTTAGTGTTTTGTCCTTCCCAGACAAGTCTTGTAGCAATTCATCGATCGCAGAGAGGTGGAACGTTTGGTTGACCTAGGTGGAAAATTCAAACCAGGAACCTGAAATCGCATACGACAACCGGCACCTCCTACGGCTGCGCTCAACACGCCCTCATCGTACATAATACGTCTGCTCTGACCAGAGTAGCTTTGGGACGCGCTGGGGCAGTCCTGTCTTCTATCCTCTTTGGACGTTAAATAACCACGTCTGGAATAGAAGACTTCATCGGCTTCTGCATCAGACCGGTCCGAAGTTGATCACTCTGCTCGAACGTAAACGGCTGCTCCTGCGGAATTCGTCACGTCTCGGACTTGAATTATTTCTTCCAATTAGTTGTGGACTTTTTCCATACAGCCTGAGCATATCGAGTTCGAACAATTATTTGCGGCTGCCACTCATTTGTCTTGCCCTCTTTTTCCGTGGACTGACCAAAGGCCACTGCTCGGTTTATAGCTGGTAGAGGGGTCTGCATTCTGTGTTGGGCCGTGGAAGAGCAACAAGAAGGATAAGGGATATGAGACGTTATTCAATTTCATAGATCATGCGTTTTACTCCTACGAGATGCAGCGGAAATAAATTGAATGCCTATCTGACCAGACAATGGAGAAGCCGATGATTCATTCTTGCAGAACAAGCCTGGCACCTATTTACCGACCCGGGAGGTATGGAAGGCTTAGCTAGACTAGGGTAGATCGAATCGAATTCTTCGCTTCTAAAAACCAAGGCTTCTTCAAACGCGGAATTTTTCAGCTTACCGAAAGATAGCGAAAGGTCACCCGACAAAATGGTCAATTTACCACTGATTATTGTATGTTGTTAACGCAAATAAATTCACTTTGAAAAATATGAAAAACGACATTAAGCATCGAAAAATACTACAACATTTTTCAATTTATTTTTCAGAGAGAAATAATGAATTAAATTTTGTTCTAAGGCGCAGAAAGGCATCCCAAGTAGGTATTCATTAACCTAGACTTAGCCTCTATTAGCCTGCTCACTGCTGTTGTTATGCTCCCCAGTATTACTCCTCTAGGATCAAACTTCCGGAAGGTGTCATGCAACACATTTGACGACTTATAATCATACTGACCCTACCAAACGTTTGGTCCGCTTTCGATAAAAGATTCATCTTTGTTTGAAAAAAGTGAGCGCTTCTACAAGCTGTTGGAGCATCCTATGAGACGTTAGGTTTTCTGTTTTCTTTAGCCTGAATTTTGTTGTCGTAGGTTTTAATTATTCCTACATCCTTCCTTGTGCCTCCTTTTTTCTCCCTTATTCTTTCGTTACTTCTGTCCTAACATTCGTCCTCTTCACTGATGAGCCACGGAAGGAGTAAACTGTCTCTGTAGTTGAAGAAATGGCCGGATCTATTCTAATCGGAGGGGTCATACAGTGATTTGCGTCTCCAACCCTTTGATTGAAGTTCTACGAGAGCTTCAACTGCTGCCCCATGATTCAAGGGTTTTCAATTTAAATTCAGAGACGTGGTTGTGTGCCACAAAATGACATAAACTAAACTAACTAAAACTTAACGGCTGCGCCCTTCCGACTAGGGTAGATCCGAAATGGCGCCTCTGCCACTGCATCCGTCTGATGCTCTGAATCTGGTATGAAGAAGACGTAGAGGTCTGCTGCGACTGGTGGTCGGTTTGAAGCGCTCATTGTTCATCGCAGCGGTGTAAATGAACCTAATTTGACTTGATACGTGATGAATTTCCGGCCGCTGGCCGAAGACCTCACTCTCGGCCGGCGGCGGAAATTTTCATCCTCATCAACCAACACACACACACCCACACCACCCCACACGTCCTCCCGTACATACGTACCTCGAGTTCAGCACTGACTGATGACGCTACCAATGTCAGCCGCCGTCTATTCCTATGAACAATGACAACGATCGCCAACTACGTCCATCCGAAGCTCTTCGTCGGTCGTATACCGAGCATCGGTAAGCCGCGGATTTTCTACAATTGACAGTATTTTTGTGCTCAGCGCTAGCTGTTCCACATATGGATTCTGTGTTTCCTTTCTATGAAGCTCATCTGAGATTAATGCCTTTTATGACTTTTTATGACGTAAATGGCGATATCTTTCTACCTGCTCAGAGTCGGACACAGTGCGTATCGCAATTACAATAATCGTGTACCATGCGTAATCGTGCACCTTATACCCGATTTCCGGTGCGGATTCCCTTCCCCCCCCCCCCCAGTCTCCAACCAAGTCTTCCATCCCTCCTTGGTTGGTGAATTGGTAGCAGACTTGTCTTGGAGGAGTAAAGCACTTATTCGTCGGCTTGCCACCGCAAGTCACTCACTGTGTAGGCCAAATACTTACCTTAATCGCTTACAGGACACTCCGATGAAGTAGAATGCGTGGCGCATTCCAAAAGAGGTTGAACAACGCCGTCCGTTATCCTTTTATAATTTGAAATTTCTCAACATTTATCAACTTATAATTACTCTCTTCGGGAGATAAAAATTGAGAACGCGACACGAGTTCGAGCATGGTCTGAAAGAAGGCACATGAAAGGTAAAAGGATAACAAGGACAACGCTACAAGTTCCTTTTGGGATGCGTCACACATTCTACCTCTACAGAATGCCATGACACAACTGAATGTGCATTTTGCCTATGCAATGACTTACGATGGTCAGCCTATGAACAAGTTAGTGTCTTATCCTTCCCCGAGAATTCCAGTGCCGCCCAAGTTCGACTTTCAATGAATCTTGGCATGATGTCCTTGATTGTCGATGTAGCGTTATTGAGTATTAGTATTATTAAGCATTATTATATGTATTAGTATTGTTGACTCCGGTACCAAGTCGCCAACCTCGGAAGGATGTAAAGCATGGCTCGCTGGAAACGGGAAACCCTAACCAAGTACCCTAAGTTGGAATGCGCGCGACAGCGAGGCATCTTCCGACTGCGCTACCACTGGACCTCAAGTATATTTGAAAGACGCTGTTTTATTATATTCGAATACGATTATTCATATTTGAAAGAAAGTTACTCCAGCCCTGTAGAAGACGTCTGGAAATTTTCCGTAATTTTCCCCCTATTTTCCACCGATTTTCCCTCCGATTTTATGACTAGTTTCCGCCCTATTTTATGACTCATCGCTTAGCGGAATATTATATAGTACAAGTGTTCCGACACGCCTATCAGCGTGTCTCAAACTAACGCGCTTCACGTGATCTTATAGCATCACTAAGCTAAGTTCACTCCAAGGAAGCTGCTCTAATTGTGCAGTTATAAATTCAAAGCAGTAGGTCTATAGCAAGAGGAGTGATGCTCCTTGCATCACTTCTACATCTGGTAGTTTTACTCGGTTTTACTCCAGCCAATGTAATCTCAGATGCCTTCTATAGCTACAGGGCATATGTACTGTGCGTGCCCTTTATTTTAAAGTTTTTGAAGAAGAAACTAGGGGACCTTATAAAGCAAAATGAGGCTGGACCCTTCCCCTCTGTAGACTTACCTTTAAAACTGAATTGAAAGACAAAAAGTCTAGAACACGAAGACATGAAACCGGAAAGACAGTTCGTGAAAGTCCGATCATCAAGCGGAGGAAACTTCACCAGATTGGGATTTGAAAGAACTTTGAAGTTTCTGCGAAACTCTCGGATAGTACGAGGGAATATTAAGGTGAATCCTTCTCACCAAACCTCTCCAGACCTGCAATTGATGACCGCTGTCCTATTTCCATAGCTGCTGTCTTTGACTGATTTTCCTTCATCCAATTGATTAGAGAAGAAACCGATATCTCCGCTCAGAAGATGGATAATATCGATTGATATTGATTGCCTGATCGAAACTCGCCCTCTTGTGAAGCCCTTCTGTCGGCTGTCATAATCGAGCAACTCCCACACTGATCGGTCAAGTCTGGGTATTTTTCCGCACTTTTTTCACTAATTTCCTGGATTTTCCGCTATTTTCCTACATTTTCTGTAAGTTCTCCGATCGATAGCTCTTAGCGGAATATTATATAGTATGGTTTCCCTTGAACAAAAATTATTCTGTCCTTTTCGGAGAGTCTCTGTCTTATTGTTCGAAAATCTGGCATTGATTTGGAGGACGTCCAGTTTGATTTCAAACGCGTCAAGCCAGTCTGCAAGAGTGTCCATTTTGACGTAAAAATGGTATGACATACGAGCCCAAGTCTTTCCGTAAAAGGTGTTCTCGTACAGCTCCCGAAATGAAAGGTAGTGAGGGCAGATCTTGCCACTGAGCGCTTTTGCAGTCCGCATGTACTGAAGTCAAGATCGTTGCAGAAATCCATTAAGAGTGGCTATTTGGTGCGCCAGCATCCGTGATTTATCTATTTATTTATTTATTTACACAAGTACAAGCGCAATAGGTTGAAATCTGCATAATAAAATGATCATAAGAACTAATCAATCAGAAATACAATCTATACATAGTACCTAGAAAAAAGAGTAAATGATGAGCGGCATCCAAGGTTAGGATTAGTAAGTTGCGGGTTCAGATTCAAAGTACAAAAGTTTTTCAAATGATTTAAATGACTCATAATTCCTAGGAATAAAGGGACGCCTAAAAAAGAAGCCCTGTTTTTTGCAAATCTTTCCTTTATGAAGGAAGGGTTGTATGCAAGAAAAAGAAGCGCCTACAATTTCGCTTGGCTCTTCCAACGTCGTGCTTTATTGTCCCATTGTGAGCTAATGCTCTTAACGTCACTAGGTCAGTGAGCATTCTGCTGCTTTCCTTGTTATCAATTTTGTAGAGGAGCAACAGGTCATCTCTTCTTCTTCTAAACCCAAAAGTGGCTGGCCCGAAATCACGATTTCTGCTCTGCTTGACCGAGTCTGATCACATGGAAGCCCAATTCTTCTCGTCGCCGTTCATGCGTTTTCTTGTTGCTGTTCTGGACATGCTGTAAACTGCGGCAACTGAAAGATAGTCGACTTGGCGCGGAAGACGACAGCTTCTTGGAGTTGACGACTTTTCGATTTCTTTTTTTTCGTTTCATACTCTGCTGGCCGCTCGACACTCTAATTTGTGCGTCCAAAAGGGATAGCCAGCGCTCAAACGGAACTTCTCGCGTGAACATTATGTACTGTGATGGCTTTCAGATAGTTAAACGGCTCAATCTTCTCGGACTGAGTTATTGCTATAGCACTGCAGTCGTCGACGTAGCAAGAAAATGTATTTTCTATTGTATTGACTGTTCAGTCGCCTTATCACCACTCTTTAGTATTTTACTTATAAAGCAAATTGATAGAGCAAACACCGTCATTTAAATAGCAAGTCTTCTAAGTTGCAAAGAGCGTTTTTGCATCAACCTGAAATGTTGCAGCTTAGGCACTTCTTGATAAGAATCATTACATATATGAGGCTGTTTAAACCAAATGTGACATATTTTTATTTAATTTTTTATTGCTGTTGTTTTTACAAGCTCTCTTTTCTTCATTTTCTTTTTCTGCACATGTCTTTTCTCTCCTTCCTTTTTTGATCAAATTTTGAGTACATCTTCTTGGTGTACACAATAAATAAATAAATGAATAAATAAATATTGCTTTCGCGTCCATTAAGCTTTTCAGAAAGTGCTTCCAGAGCTGCAGCATTATTTTCATTGGAATATAATGCAGTCACCTCAGCAAATAGCTACAGTTATACTCGATTGCTCTCTTCTAATAGGTGTTTGAACGATTTTCATTTGAATGTAAATGCTCCAACTCGAATCTTCGGAGAAATATGTTTCTCCCGTATAAGGGGAATTCGATTACTTTGAATTATCGCTATTAAAAATTATTTGAATACGCCAGCATTTCCAGAAAGCCACAGTTATTTGAGTGTTCCAGAGCTGTCGCTCGAATGCGAAATTGTACAGCTGCGTATATTATAGTTACGCCCAAATGCTGTTTCGAATGATTTTCATTCGAATTCGAAAATTCGTATTCGAGTGTTCAAAAAATCGCGTTTTTCGAGAATTTATACCAACGTTTATGCGTTATCCTTATCCGTACAACAACAACAAGCTAGAAAACTTTCTATGTAAGTTAACTAGCCACAAAGCAGTTCTTAAACAGAGAAGGAAATATTTTGTTTGAACACATAATAATATTAGGTTGTAACGAATTAAATGGCACTGGCTCGCGCCATTTTTTGGCGCGTCTTTACGCCTTTGATCAAGAACAAACCGTAACATGTGGCATATCACTTAGAAGCGCAAACTTTGTTCTACCGGTGAGTACCAAATTTTCTATGTAAAAGTGGGAAAACTTTAGAGTTTTATTGACTTTTCTGCAGATGGACAAAAGGGTAATCCGAGGCATTTACTTGTATGAATTCAAGCTGGGCACTACAGCTAAGGAGGCGGACGAGAAGATCAACGCCGCATTCGGTCAAGGATGTTCCACAATTCGGACGGCGTATCGTTGGTATCAGAAGTTCCGGAATGGAGATGAGAGCTTGGAAGAACATGAAGGTCGTGGGAGGCATAGTGATGTTGATGAGGACAAGCTGAGAGATGTGGTAGAGGAGGATCCACACAAAGATACCAGGGAGATAGCGAAGGTTCTTGGCGTCAGTCACAACACAGCTGCCCGGCATCTGAAGGAAATTGGAAAGACCAAAAAGCTGGAAAGATGGGTGCCTCACGAGCTGTCTGAGGAGCAAAGAAACCGACGATATGAGATCTCGTCCGCACTGCTTCTACGGAACGAAACGGACCCATTCCTTGATCGCATCGTAACCTGTGACGAGAAATGGATAATGTACGACAACAGGCGACGATCGGCACAGTGGATGGACAGCGATGAGAGCCCAAGGTTTTTGCGAAGCCGGAATTGCACCAAAAGAAAGTAATGGTGACAGTATGGTGGTGTTCGCTGGGAATGATTCACCACAACTTCCTCCCTCCCGGTGAATCCATCACGGCAGAGAAGTACTGCATTGAAATTGAAGAAATGATGAAAAAGTTGAAGGATATCCGGCCGGCCTTGGCAAACCGATGGCGAGTTCTCCTTCTGCACGACAATGCTCCCCCCCCCATGTAGCACGAATGACGTTGCAGAAATTGAATGAGCTGAGCATTGAAACTCTACCACATCCTCCGTTTTCTCCCGACCTCTCCCCAACAGACTACCATTTCTTCAAGCATCTTGGCGACTTCTTGGTAGGGAAAATATTCAAATACCAACAGGATGCCGAAAGTGCCCTCGAAGATATCGTCAATTCCAGAACTTCTGATTTTTATGCTACTGGGATAAAAAAGCTTGTGTCACGTTGGCAAGGATGTGTAGAATGAGAAGGTTTTTACTTCGATTAATAAACTTGCCTACAAGCCGAGATATTAACTGTTTAAATTTACAGTGGTTCAGTGCCATTTATTTCGTTACAACATAATAATTTTGAAAACCCAGCATGTGCCGTAATTTTTAGTGCTGAACCGATTTTGTATCATTTTCGTTCAACAGCGTTTGATGTTCTGCTTTGCTATCTTTAAAAAAACCAACATTTCATGCAAATTTTTATATTAAACTGATTTTATGTCACTTTTTGACCACATAAATGTTTTAATAACACTACATGCGCTTAAAAGCTGAGCAGACCTTTAAAAGAATAAAAATGAACAATTTATGGCGGTGTTGTTTCATTCTCCATTAAGCAACTTTTGTTTTAAAAATCCGTATAAAGTATAGAACAACATAACAACATAACAGTCATACATAATGACATCGGAGTTCCCTTTTACAGTTTCCCATTGGCAGGAATAAAGAATTAATGGTGCTTCAAAAATAGAGAGTTAAGCGGTGATTTTCACCCATCGAGGCTTCTGTTCCCATATTCTACTGTAAAAGCAATAAATCGGATACTAACTCAGCTTTTTCATCAAATAATGCTTAAGGCTGTTTCAGCCTTCACACTTGAACTTTTCTAGCTCCTATGCTGATTCGAAAAAACTGCTTCTGCGCGCAGCCAGTCCGAATTGAGATTTTGCTTTGGTTTTGAGTTCCGTGCGCTCATTCCTAGGTAACACAGCATTGCTCTCTTTTTGCGTGGAATCATTTCGACCATTGAGGCGTTTCAATTTCCTTCCAGTTCCGATGTCTTCTTTCCAAGATTAAACTCATGAACCGCAATGAGTTGAAGAATCAGCCTTTCTTTGCTACGAAAATAGCAAAAGATTAAGGATCTCAGGAAGTACTTTGAAAATGTCTCGTCTGCACGTATCCAGGGCGTCAGAATTTAGACAAATGATGCAGAACTGCAGTGCCAATCGACAGCAGCTCTATAAATTAGCATTTTTGGGGCGTTCCTAAATAAAGTTGAAACGAAGCTGTAGAAAAGTATAAAGTGGCGCTTATTCTTTAAAGTTGTCTTGTATTAGGTCGTTACCTAAGTTCTGGCGTTTTTTGACCTCTTACTTGAAATGTAAGTGTCTCGGCTCAAACATAACTTTATTAGTCGAAATAAGAACCATTACAATCTATATATTTTGCCAAACAGAGTCTAGTTTACTTGTTTTAGTAGCGTAGAACTCCGGAGATGTAGAAGCCATGAATTCTTCGAGAGCAGATTCGCCCTTCGAGCTCGCCGTTTGCAAGTATCGTCAGCGCTCCTTCTACGCAACAAAAACGACCTGTTTCTGGAGCGAATTGTGACTTGTGACAAAAAATGAATTGTCCACGACAATCGACGACCAAGTGCTCAATGAATGGATATTGACGAAGCACCTAAACATTGCCCAATGCCGAGTATGCACCAGGAAAAGGTGATGGTGACCGTTTGGTGGTGTGCCACCGGTTTAATCCACTGTAGCGTTCTCAAACCTGGTGAAAGAGTCGCGGCAAAAAAGTACTGTCAAAAGCCGGACGAGGTGCACAAGAAGCTTCAGCAAATTTACCCAACGCTGATCTACAGAAGGAGACCGATACTTTTGCGCGACAACGCTAGGCTGCACATATCGATGATCACCAGGCAGAAGCACCATTCTGTGAGATACGAAACACTCGACCATCCACCATATTCGCCCCACCTATCGTCTGCAGACTACCATTTTTTTCAAACATCCCGACGACTTCCTTTGCGGAAAATACTTTAGGAACCGACATGATGCAGAATATGATCTCGAAGAATTCATCGCTTCTAGATTTCCGGAGTTCTACGCTACTTAAATAGGTAAACTAGTATCTCATTGGCAAAGATGTTTAGATTGTAATGGTGTTTATTTCGACTAATAAAGTTATGTTTGGGTCAAGATATTTACATTTGAAGTTAGTGGTCAAAAAATGACAGAACTTCGGTAACGACTTAATAACAGAAGCACCATGGACACTTGAGTGCGTTGCCGTTTGCTTCAGCGCGACTTCATAATGTATCATTTTAAAGTAAAATTGAACATTTTTCAAAGGAAGGCGAACAAAAAGCAGTTTTGAAACCAAACTGAACATCTTCCATACAAAAACAACTGCTTTCCAGATCAAGCTATTCACTCTCTAAGAAGGTCATAATAAATTGTTATCTTAGGAAAATTTACGATCAGTTTGTTGGAAAAATTATATCTGACCTCTTCCAAAAACTGAATGCAGCGTTTGAAACTAATTACTAAAACTAAACTAACTAAAACGTTTGAAACATAAAAATTTTGCTGCTCAAATACAAATGGTAGCTCATAAATTACTTTGAAGTGCAGAAAAGCCTCCACTTTGATTGCATTCGCCCAGCTCTTCGTGATTTCTAATTGATTGATGGTATAAATTGTATTCACATGGAGTTGGTTTCACACTAAAATACCGTACACCTGTGGAACGATTGTCGTTGCCTAGTCGACACGTTCTTTCTGCTTAATTGCCGTTTTTTCTTACTATCTTTCGTAGATTTACTGTCTTTCTATAGCCATTAATGAAGAGCGCTCACATGGTTGGCCATCAAATCGGCTTTCCAGTCTATTTAATGGTGCTTAGCTCTGTTTTTCCGCGCAAACTGAATGTGAGCACGCTTTCATTTTGCTAGAAGGATTAGCGCATTTACTAGATTCAGTGAGGCAAATCACAAATAGCAAGTAGCAAAACAATAGAGCTTAATTATTCTATAACCAGACGTTCGGCGGCCTAGTAACCGCCTAACGTCTAGCTATGGGCTTCGCCCCCAAACCGCGAGAATTCAACACTCCGACCGTGTTATTTCCTTCTTTAGGCCCCACAAGGCTTAATCTTCGGAAACATAGATGAAAATCGGTATTGGCATACCGCTCGATACCGTCACTGTCCGACGGCAATAATATTCCTCCGACTCAGTCATTCTTCCTATACTCCCCCCCCCCCGCCTTACTCCACCCCTCCAATACCCCCTTACGAGAGGGGACGAGCGTTCTACCCCCTCGTCTCCATGGCCCGCCTACCCCCAATCCCCTGGGCTTGCTCGAGAGTGCAGTGGCTGCATTACGAAATAGTGGAGACGCAGACATTTGCCATGCCTCTGTTTAAAGGGCGGGGTAGAACGCGCCACTCCGCCCCTTACGAGAGTGAGTCAAGCACGCCCACACTCGTTGAACGGAGCCCTTAAAAAAAGTTTTTTAAGAGTCACACGGGTGCTACGCAAAGTCTAATCTGTGGCACGTCTTCCGGATCTCGACGCGGACGCACTGTGTACGACGTCTGGGTCTCGTGTTCTAAATCCGGACGCATGATGGATAACGTGTGTCACACATTTGCTGAGCCCTATGTACCTGCAACAGGGTTGTCACGACGTCTATATCATTTCTTTTGCACCCCGATGCACGTGATACGACCGTGTAGCACGTCTACACGTTGTACGATACTTGTACGATACTGGCAAGGGAAGCATACTAGGTAATCATGGGATTTTGAGATGAGATGCATATCACTGGATGCGGCTTCGGACGCTGAATCCAAATATGCGTTTCGTTTCTGCTGCGCGCATCCGTGAGCGGAGTTATGGACCATTTTCAGCGTGGCTATGAGCTCAAGTAGCCTGGAAACTCCTCTGCCCTTCGGGCAGTGGCGGCGAGGTGATGGAGGAGCGGTGTGGTGAGACGAACTGGTTTATGGTTCGAATCTCCTGTGATGTAGGATTTTTGAACTTCCTGAAAAGGATCTGCCACGATCAGCCAGAGTACTCTATGTCAAATCTCAACGGAAACGTCACCAGAAAGGACTCGTCTTCATACTGACAACTTCAGACTGGCACGGAGATCCAATTTATTATGAAATGTTGCTAAAAACATGGCGAAACAAACAGCAGAACACACTGTTACCTTCTACCTCGATGCTCTCGCATTGCTCATCTCGCAGATGGATGCGAAACTGCTGGCCGTCTTCTTCTCTTACCTTATAGGAACGCGAGAAGTATCGGAAGGACCGAACTCTTCCAAAAGACACGCCAGCACACAAAACTGCCGACCTATCTAGTTTGGAAGATTAGTCGGCAGTATTGTCCTTACTGTTCCCGTGTCTCGAAAAAAATTCGGCCAGAAGGGCACTGTTTAGGGCACTGTTCACCCACATGTAAGTATTGGTGGTTATCCGTTGCGATTTGACAAGAGAGCTCTGGTTGATTTGGCAGTTTTTTTTTCAAGAAGTGCAGAAATCCTGCATCACAGGAGCTTCGAACCATAAACTAGTCCGTCTCACCACGTCGCTCCACTACCACCTGCGCCGCCACTGCTCGCAAGGTAGCGGAGTTCCCAGGCTATGTACTTGGGCTCGTAGCCATGCTGAAAATGGTCCATAACTCTGTTCACGGATGCGCGCAGCAGAAACTGGACACATATTTGGAATCAGCGTTTGAAGCCGCATTCAGTGATATACGTTTCATCTCAGAGTCCCATGGTCACCTAGTATCCTTCCCTTGTGAGAAAAACACTGATCAACCCTTACTGGTCCCTTTCTCTGGTCCGCCTTCACTAGTCCCCTACTGCCCCCCCCCCCCCCTTAGCTGGTCCCCTATTACTGTTCCTACCTTTAGTGGTCTTCCCTTTAGTGGCCCCCTTTGCAGGTCTTCCTTTCACTAATCCCCCCCCCCCCCTTTATAGATCCCCTGACTGGTCCACTCTTCACTACCCACCCCCCACCATTACTAGTTTTCCTTTTACTGCCCACCCCTCTCCCTCCCACTTAAGGGGGACAGTGGAAAGGGTGAGAGAATCAGGGCGACGAGATCAGAAAGTGAGACCAGTATAATCGGGTCCCACTTTCTCGTCTCGTCGCCGTGATTCTCTCACCCTCTTCACTGTCCCCTTTACTGGTGCGCCCACTCCCTTCCCCTTCAACTGGTCCCCCATTACTGTTCCCACGTTTGAAGGGTCTTTCCTTTACTGGCCCTCCTTCCATTAATTGATCCCTACTACTGGCCCACCTTCAGTGTTCGCCCCCTCCCCTCCCCCTACTGATCTCCCTTCACTGGTTTCTCCTCCGTTCACTGGACTTCCCTTAACTGGTTCCCCACTACTGCTCCCACCTTCTGGTCTTCCCTTTACTGGTCCTTCTTTACTGATTCCCCTTTCACTGATACCTCTCCCACTCCTTCACTGCTCCCAATTACTGGCATCACCTTTACTGGTCTCCCTTTACCGGTCTTCCAGCTTTCAGTGTCCAGGTTGTTAGGACAATCAGATAGGTCGCCGCCCTTTTTCAACGATGCCATGCATCCAGGAAGGCTTATGTATAGAAGGATAAAGGGTAAAGGATGGCGTTATTCAATCCCCTTTAGGATGCGCCACGCATTCTACTTCTACGGGATGTCGTGGAGGGGTGTTGAATGCGTATTTGGTCATACAATGACTTGTGGTGGCCAGACGATGAACAAGTCAGCGCTCTATCCTTCCCAGACAAGTCTGGTACCAATTCACCGACCCCGGAGGGATGGAAAGCTTGGTTGGCCTGGGCGGGAAGTCCGAACCAGGAAACTGGTATCGGGTGCACGCGACGACCGGCGCCTCCTCCGACTGCGCTACTCGCGCCCACGCGCCCAGGCTTATGTATGCACCTAACAAATCCTTGTGGATTTGACCACGAGGAACAAGGATGTACTGCTTAAGTTTTACAAAACTTACCATAGATGAAATCTAGAATGTGGTACCACATTTTTCTTTCCCTGGAAGAAAACTGATATTAAATTGATTGAAATAATTCAATATAATTTGCTAGACAATTTATGATTTTCGCGTCGTTTCTACCCTCTCGTTCCTAGCTCTGGAAGTAGGGATAAATTTCTTGGAATTCATACCATAGGAATTCGTCAAGAATGAGGGATATCGACGTGTTATTTGAAACAACTTCTGGACTGTGTGATGTGGGCGGTACAGCTTTCTATAAAAGTGCACAGTCTACAACATTATGTAGTTGGCAATGTAAAATTAATCCTGAAAAACCGAGATAAGCCAATTTTTTTGGCCTTGAAAAACATCCTTAATTTCTAATGATTATCTCTTGTATTTTAACCACCTCACTGCTTTTACCTAGTTATTTGTATCCTTAAAGCGACACGGTGCTGATGTTTTCTTTTCTCAGTGTTGGGATCCATTATTCGTTTTTCGTAAACCAGGCTTATACGTCGTGATAACTTATTATTATTGTCTTACATTTAATTCTAGGTTTGGTGCTTGTAGCGCAGTGGAGGAGGTGCCGGCTGTCGCTTGCACCCGATTCCAGGTCCTTGGTTCGGATTTCCCGCCTGGGCCAGCCATGCCTTCCTTCCCTCGGTGAATTGAATCGGTGAATTGGTGCCAGACTTATCTGGGAAGGACAAAGCGCTGATTTGCTTATTGGTAGGCCACCGCAAGTCGTTGTATGGCCGAATACGAATTCGAATCGCCTCCACGAAATCCCGCAGAAGTAGACTGCGTGGAGCACACCAAAAATAAATTGAGTCAAGCCGTTCTTTATCCTTATCCTTAATCCTACATATATTGTTACATGCAATACCTTCGTTTTAGAATGCTATTTTGTGATTCTTTCTTAAAAATACTCTACTTACTTTGATACTTTGATGGTCCTTTTGTCGGCTGGAGGTCTTCTCAGCGGGGACCACAACTCTTCCAGACCGCTCGATCTCTGGCTGCTTGCATCCAGTGAGGCAGACACCGCTCTCTGAAAGATCTTGAGAATGAGTCTGCCCATCGCGTTGGCGGTCGTCCCAGTGGTCTCTTATGGTCTCTCGGGAGCCGCTCTGTGACACGGAGACTCCATCTATCGTCCTTTCTTCGAAGCAGGTGTCCAGCGATATTTGGACTTCTTCATGTACTGCAGCGGGTCTGCTAACTGCGACTTCTCCCGTAGCTCCGAGCTTCGTAGGCCTCTCGTAGGAAGGCTTGTCCTCAGAAGACATCTCTCCAGTGCACGATGCGTAGTTTGCATTGCTCTGGCGATTGTCTTGTTGTCGGGCCAGGTTTCCGTCGCGTAACACATAGCAGGCAGTGCAGAGGCGTTGAATTTCGAAGCCCTGAGACCGGGATCGTTGACCTGATCGGTGACTTCGCGAATCGAACTGAAGGCTGCCCATGCTGCGCGTCTCCTGCGGGCGATTTCAGGAGCGAGATCGTTATCCATGTTCAGCTCTCTTCCCAGATAGACGTAGGAGTCGACCTGTTGTAGAGCGACTCCATTTAACCTTACGAGTCCCGTGTCACACCACTGGTTGACCATAATCTGCGTTTTGGACATATTCATGTCCAATCCAATCTTCATACCTGCCACATTGAGCTCGTTCAACATTTCCTCGACTTCTGCCGTGCTGGTAGAGACGAGAACAATATCGTCGGCGAAGCGAAGGTTGCTGATCCGTTTACCGTCGACAAGGTAGCCTTTATCGTCCCAGTTCAAGTCTTTCTTGGCATCCTGGAGTGCCGCTGTGAATAGCTTAGGAGAAATCGTGTCTCCCTGGGTACTCCTTTCCCGATAGGAATTTTAAGCTTTCGATCGAACAGCTGGATGGTAGTCGATGTGTTCGAGAAGCATTCGTCGAGAAGTCGGATGTAGGGCGATGGTATACCAGCATGCACAAGGGCGTTCAGAATGGCGTTGATTTCCACAGAGTCGAACGCTTTCCGATAATCCACGAAGACAAGGACAAGTGGGAGTTGGTATTCGCGGCTCCTCTCGATGAGCTGTGAGACAGTCTGACTATGGTCCATGCAGGAGAAATCCTTGCGAAACCCTGCTTGCTCCACTGGCTGATACTCATCCAAGCAACGCTCCATGCGGTTAAGCAGTATCTTGGTGAAGATCTTGTACACAACCGAGAGAAGACTGATGGGTCGACAGTTGTTGATATCCTCCTGCTGACCTTTTTTGAAGATTAAAACTGTTTTCGACTCCTTCCATGAGTCCGGAATCCTACCAAGTCGAAGGTAGTGGTTGAAGTGCTTGGCAAGAAGTGAGCAGAGCAGTTATTTATTTATTTATTTATTTATTTATTTAAATACGTCTCAGGGATGAGCCACAAATGGCAACGAGGAACCAACCAAGATTAAGCCATGTGATTTAATTACATGACACTATGAGCTTATACGGGCGCGAGGAGCGCAGTTGGAGGACGTGCCGGCTGTCACGTGTACCCGATCCAGGTTCTTGGTTCGGATTTCTCGCCCAAGCCAACCAAGCTTTCCATCCCTCCGTGGACGGTACCAGACTTGTCTGTGAAGAAGAATACTGATTTGTCTCTATCTGCTGGTCACCGCAAGTCATTTTATAGGCCAAATACGCATTCAAATCGCTTCCGCGACATTCCATTGAAGTAGAATGCATGGCGTATCCCAAAAGGAATTGAGTAATGCCGTCATTTACCCTTTCTAATCTTAAAGCAAGCCAGCATTCCTGCAAAAGTGGAGACGGTGTATATTCTCAAACAAAAACCTCTAGAATTCGCACGAGAAAAAAACTCCAAGAAATCCTTTCCGTCGAAGCTGCCTGTTTACCTCAAGGCGGGGGAGTCCTACAGACTGGTCATATTTTAGGTTAATTGAGCTGGTCGTCACGCCACTGATTGCTCATGAGAAATGACTGATCAGCCCCCTAAATCACTAGTGTGGCCCCATACAGCGTTGTAATGAGGTTCGTTTCGGGTCTCCATTTCCAGCAATTACCGTTTGTTTTTCTGAATCCGCTTCCCAAAATCAGAAAGCGGTTGGCCACTTAGCCCAATGAGCACCTGGGTTCGCGCTGAACAACGACTGCCTCTCGCTTTGCTCCCCTCGATTCCTTTGCATTGCTAAACTAGACGATTCCCTGACGTGACTTTCTTATGAGTCGAGATTGTCAGACCTTAAAGTGACGATAGATCGATGTCCATCTCAAAACTAAATACTGCCTTCAAGGATAAAATAGAGTAAAATTCCGTGTTAGCCAATACCGCCATGGAATGCGCCACACATAATTACCAGTAAGTAGTGAAAGCAATTTTAAATGCTATCCTATGGAATGGATGGCTTGCGTTGAAAAATGTCAACGTCTTAGTCCTTCTACCATTTTGTCGGCGCATGTTGGTGCAGTCGGGAGCACCGGCCGGCTCATCCCGACTCCCGATATAAGGATGGGTACTGACGGGTCCCAAGGTATGGATGTTGCGTTCGATCAAAGAGCGCCGGTAGTGTAATGGCGTAGAGCGTTCCCGCTTAGTCAAGAGGAAGCGCGGGTTCGAGTCCCGCCGGGCGCTAGAGTTTTGATCGCAACAAAACGTAGTTATGAGACCTTACGACCTCAATACCAGCCACTCGAGGCTTAAAGGAGCTGACCTAAATCAACTACCGATAAGTCTTCCATCCCTTCGTGTTCGGTGGATGTGTACCAAACTTGTATGGAAAGAAGAAACAGCTCACCTACCTATCGCGAATCACAGCCTATAGCGAAGAACGCCCTCATATTTTACTCATTCATTTATTCAAAGCGAGAATGTAATTCACGCATGGAAACATAAAGCAACAAAAAACAAGGACAAAACATCATCACACATCAATCGACTACAATGACAATTAAGAACTTCAACAAGCGATAGCTCTACTCCAAACATGTGTGGACATTGACATTATATCGTCGTATCTACCAAGAAGCAAGTTTAGTTCCGTAAGAGTTCTATAAGTTAAGAAATCTGTTCTAAATCTTGACTTTGCAACTGGCACACGTAGTTTGAGCTTTACTCTGACGGATCTCGTCAGCTCTCCGTCCAAGAATTCTTCTGTGTCGTTGTTCACCTTTTTGGTGAAAATTTTAAACATCATGATAAGATCTGCTCTCCTTCGCCTGTTCACTAGTGACGGCAGACCAAATAGTTCAGATCTTTGAGGCCCGTTAGGAATCACGTCATAGCTGACCGGGAAGAACCTCATCATCAGCTTTCTGGTAAAGCTGTTCTGAATGCTCTCAAGAAGATCGATGTCTATCTTTCAGGTCGGATTGAAGACTGTTCTTCCCGATTCTACGATTGGTCTTACGTAGGTCTTGTAAGCACGGATGTAAACTTCCGGGATGTTTGACTTCAGGACTCGGAATAGGTTATATATACGGTAATTTGCTTTTCTCACTAGAAGGCTAGAGTGTTTACTGAAAGAAAGATTTCTCGTAGTTATGAAGCCTAGATCCCGAGCTTCTTCCACTCTGGCTAAAACCTGACCGCAGATGGTATAAATGGGGATATCAATGTGACTTCTTGTTCCAATCATAAGCAAATGAGTTTTTTTCTGCCGAAAGAGGAAGCTCCCATTTGTTTGCCCAGCTACAGCACCGAACATGCCGCTGCGTCCAACAAGCACAAGCGGCGCAAAAGTTGAGAAGCGGCGCAAAAGGGCGCCGGAGAGCGCCGTTTTCCGCTCGCCACGCGCCGCGTCTGAGGCAAGTCGCGTTAGTGCGCGGCGTCCTCAACTTCTGGACCTTAGACTGAATAAGGAGCTTATCCATGCGTTCGGAGGAGCATGGTCTACTGTTTGGAACTAACTTCCGGCATGGCGCGCGCTCTGAACAATGCATGTAGGCCGGCAGAATCAATCGAGTAGGCGCGACCGCTCGCAGAGTGACGTTAGGCTGATGGACTGATGGAAGAAGCCTATCCATGCATGCGGACGAGCATGGCCTACTGTTTGGAACTAACTGCCGGCATGGCGCGCGCTCTGAACAATGCATATAGGCCCGGCAGAATCAATCGAGTGGGAGCGACAACCTGTAGAGCGAACGACAGCTTGAACAGTGAGCGCATGGAGAGTTTTAACAAAAATTCCTAGCCTTCCTACTTAGGCATTGCTTTAGGACTGTCCAGCTTGCATCTGGAGTGCGCCGTGAACAATGCATATAGAGTCGAACCTATCAATCGAATGGGCGCGACAGCTTGAACAGTGCGCGTTTAGGGAGTTTTATCAGAAATCCTCAGGTGGCGATGTCCGTTCCTCCACGTGGTGCCACTGGAAACTACTCGCTCTGCGAGTTAAGCCGAACACGGACACTCGATTGCAGGCGACAGGCCCTTGTGACAGGCCGGCCTACGAAGACCCATGTCACATCACATGGTGTATGACAGCTCAAGTGTTTCGAGATAGTGCTACGGCGTCCGCGGGAGCCGACGCGCACTCGCAGAGCGCGGCGAGTGTGAGAAGTATGCGAGGGTCCCTGATGCGAGGACGGCATCGGGGGGCAACTGAGCTAGTCCGAAAGTCCCGTAACGTAAGCAGGACCCGCGTGGCTACGCTGAATGTGGGTACGTTGACGGGCCGCTCGTGCGAGTTGGTTGAAGCACTGGAGCGTAGAAGAGTTGATTTCTGTGCGGTGCAGGAGACGAGGTGGTCCTGCCGCAAGTCAAGGGATATAGGACGTGGCTTTAAGGCCGTTCTATGTGGAAGTCCCAGGACCACCAGTGGTGTCGGAATAATCGTCTCCGAACGATTTCGTGACTCGATTGTAAGCGTCGAGCGCTTTGACGATCGATTGATGAAGATCGTTGTCGCCGCTAAGGAGCGACTCTATCACTTCTTCTCAGCGTATGCTCCGCAGACTGGCTGCTCGGATCAAGCCAAGGAAGAGTTTTGGAGCCTGCTTGATGAGAAGACAGCAGTGGTACCGTCGAAAGATGTCATCATAGTCGCTGGTGACCTTAATGGGCACGTAGGTGCTACGAAAGACGGGTACAGCTGTCATGGTGGGTTCGGATACGGATCACGTAACGCCGATGGTGAGCGCATTCTTGAGTATGCGGAATCGCATAATCTCACCATTGTGAACACCGTTTTCCGAAAACGCGACTCCCACCTCATCTCATACTATAGTGGGAGCTCCAAGTCTCAGATAGACTTTGTCCTTGTGAGAGATCGCGACCGGAGTCTTGTCACAGACGCGAAGATCGTGCCGTATGAGACGGTCGCCCACAGCATCGACCGCTGATCTGCACTTTGAAGATCGCCCCTCCGAGGCTCGCGTGCGGTTACCGACAGTCACGACTGTCGACGAAACTTGGAAGAAGGCGACCGACGCGATTCGTCAAGCTGCACAGTCAGAACTCGGCATTACGAAGCCTGGGCGACGGAAGGTCGACAAGCAGACATGGCTGTGGACAAACGACGTGAAAGCGAAGGTTCGAGAGAAGAAGTCGCTCTATCACGTGTTTCTCGGCGAAAAGACAGCCGATAACTGGCAGAAGTACCAAGAAGCGAAGAAAGCTGCAAAGAAGGCCGTGGCTGTTGCGAAAGCCACTCATTATGGAGATGTCAACGAGAAGCTCGAGTCTCGTGATGGTGAGCGGTATCTGTACCGACTTGCAAAGAATCGCCATCGCCAGACCGAGGACATCGAGAAGTTCTTCGGCATCAATGATGAGAACGGCCATCTTCTTACGGACCGCAAGAAGGCATTGAAGCGATGGCGCGATTACTTTGAGGAAATCTCTACGGTAGAATTTCCTCATCCAGCCATCCCTTCAACGGCTCCAACCCACGGCCCCGTTCAGAAGATCACCGTGGAGGAGACTGAAGCGGCTTTGAAGAAGATGAGGCCAGGCAAAGCGACTGGGCCCGATGACGTGGCAGCTGATTTGTGGAAGTCCAAGTACTGGTACCCTGCTGAGTGGTTGGCGAAGTTCTTTAATCAGGTTGTGGCGGAGAAGAAAGTGCCTGAGTGTTGGCGCCAAAGTACGACGATCCCGATTTGGAAGAGAAGGGCAGTCCTGCAGACTGCTCCAATTACCGTCCGATTCGTTTGCTTCCGCACAGCATGAAGATCTTTGAGCGAATTGTCGATGGACGAATTCGGGACATCGTCCAGCTGTCCAGCAATCAGTGCGGCTTCGTGGCTGGTTGTGGCACCGTTGATGCCATACACGCCACTCGCCTCCTGATAGAGAAGCATCGCGAGAAACAGAAGGCAGTGCATATCGCCTTCCTCGACTTGGAGAAGGCCTTTGACCGCGTACCGCGTGAAGTGATATGGTACGCCTTGCGACATCATGGAGTTCCCGAAGAGCTCACAGAGTGGGTACGAATTCTCTACTCTTGTCCAAAGAGTCGAGTTCAAGCTGCAGCTGGAACCTCGATGGAGTTCCCCATCTCTGTCGGGGTGCACCAGGGTTCTGCGCTTTCCCCACTCCTCTTTGTTGTCGTCATGGATGCCATCACACGAGATCTTCAGAAGCCCGTCCCTTGGACGTTGCTTTATGCCGATGACGTGATGCTCGCTAGCGAAGATAAAGGAGAACTCGAGCGAGAGTTGCAAGCTTGGTGTGATCGCTTGGAGCGGTTTGGACTCAGATTGAACGTGAAGAAGACCGAGTATTTAACGACGGACGTTACCGATCCACCTCCATCAAGGTTAACGGCATCGAGCTTCCACGCACTGCGGTCTTTAAGTACCTGGGATCAGCAGTCGCGTCTGACGGCAAACTGATGGTCGAAGTGAATTCACGCGTGAGTGCAGCTTGGTCCAAGTGGCGCTCGTTGACTGGGGTGCTCTGCGATAGGAAGATACCGGAGCGCTTTAAGTCAAAGATCTACAGGGCAGTCATCCGGCCAGTAGCGATGTACGGCGCTGAGTGTTGGCCTGCGACCAAGGAAGTTGAAACGCGCCTCAGCGTCATGGAGACGAAGATGCTGCGCTGGACGGCTGGAGTCACGCGCATGGACCGCATCCGAAACGAAGCTATTCGGCAGAAGTTCGGTGTCGCGCCGATAGCGGACAAGATGCGCGAAGCTCGCTTACGATGGTACGGCCACGTTCTGCGTGGAGAAGAAGACAGCGTCCGCAAGATAGGCCTTAACTTCGAGGTAACAGGAAAGCGGCCGCCCGAAGCAGCGCTGGGCTGATACGTTACATACGGACTTGAAAGCGGCTGGTGTCCACCCTGATCTAGCGCTGGATCGGGAAAGGTGGCGTCATGACACCAGAATAGCGGACCCCGCTACGAAGCGGGACAGACGCTGAAGAAGAAGAAGAAGAAGAAGAAGATCAGAAATCCTCAGCCGCCTTACTCAAGAGCTGCTCTAGGACTGTCCAGCTTGCATCTAGAGTGCGCCGTAAGCAATGCATATAGAATCGAACCTATCAATCGAGTGGGCGCGACCGCTCGCAAATTGCACGCGCGGGCGTGTTTGGAGCGCGACAACTCTGTCACGTGTGAACCCTTCCGGTTGCAGCATGTGGATTTTGTAGTCAGTAAAAAGCTCTAGCAGCTCGCCAAAGCACAGCGATCTAGCCTAAGAACTGACAAAGTTACGGTGGTGCAAAAATGCAGGTCAGGCTTGTACAACCAATTTTTTCCGAATTCAGGCGATCACTGCGGGAAGAGGCGATGAGCTGACGGCCTACAAATGCACAGGCTAACAGATCACTAACGTTCTTTACAGAAAGGCGCTTACACCTCTCCAGCTGCCTAACCTTCCTTAGTTACAGCTGCCGCTTTAGAGCGGCGGACGGCAGCAGTAAGGATTCTTCCGCCCTTACTCCTTCCGGTTTCGAGTTTTCGGCACTCCCAATGAAACCGTTCTGTTCAGCTCGATGAGCTCTATCGAACGGTGTCAATCTCGACCAGTTTTGGAGATATCGATTTTTTGACAATTTTGCATCGGGGGTGAGGCCGCAGCGTAGGGCCGATGACGTCACCGAAAGCCAATATTTTGGAATCTGGCCAAGTTTGACACCATTCGATAGCGCTTTTGATGGTGAATGGAACGTTTTTACGTAGAGAGGCGAGAACTGTGATGTGAGCGAGTAAGAGCGAGGAGAGCATGACCATTGTTGTGCTAAATTGTGCGCGCGGCGTCTTCTGAGCGCAACAGCTCTGTAAGGTGTGAACCTTTCCGGTTGCGGCTTGTTGGTTTTGTAGGCAGCAAAATGTTCTAGTAGTGTGCCAAAACACGGTAATGTAGCTTATGACTGGACAAAGTTACGCGCTGCGAAAATGCAGGTTAGCCTTGTGTGACACGATTTTTTCCAAATTCAGTCGACCCCTGCGGAAAGACTCCGAGAGCTAGCATCTTACAAATACGCAGGCCAGCAGAACGCTTAAGGTTTTTTAAGAAAACGTGCTTACAACTCCCTAGCTTATTAAATTGCCTTAGTACCAGCTGCCGTTTTAGAGCGGCGGAGGCAACAGTGAAGCTTCTTCCGCCCTTACTCCTTCCGGTTTCGAGTTTTCGGCACTCGCAATGAAACCGTTCTGTTCAGCTCGATGAGCTCTATCGAACACTGCCAATCTCGACCAGTTTTGGAGACATCGATTTTTTGACAATTTTGCATCGAGGGTGAGGCCGCCGCTCTAGGTCGCGGCAGAGAGTGATGACGTCATCGAAATAAATGTTTCCGAACCGGGCCAAATTGGTTAAGATTCGATAGAGCTTTTCGTGCTGAATTGAACAGTGCTGCTAAGAGTAGCGAATACCGTAACCTGGGCGAGTAAAAGCAGGGAGAACATCGACCGTTATTGTGCGAAATTGCACATGCGGGCGTGTTCGGAGCGCAGTAGCTCGGCCAGGTTCGAGTCGTTTCGGCTGCAACTCGTGGGTTTTATAGGCAGTAAAATGTTCTAGTAGCACGCCAAAGTAGAAGTGGCGTAGCTTAAGAATGGGCAATGTTGCAGAGGTGCGAAGATGCAGATGCGGGTTGTGTGACGCATTTTTTCCGATTTCGGTGAACCACTGCTGGAAAGACGCAGCTAGCTAACGCGCTTAAAATGCGTGGGCTAACAGGACGCTTAAGGTTCTTTACGACGCCGTGCTCAGAACGCCTCAGCTGCCTAAACTGTCTTAGCCACAGCTGCCAGTTGAAAGCGTCGGAAGATAGCGGTTAGAGTTTCTTGCGCTCTTACTCGCCAAGATTTGAGTTTTCAGCACTCGCAATGGTACCTTTCTGTTCAGCATGGAAATCGCTATCGAGTGGTGTCAATTACTACCGATTTTGGAAAAATCGATTTTTTTGGCGGTTTCGCACCGAGGACAAGGCCACTCACGTCCGCGGCAGAGGTGACGATGACGTCATCGAAAATCGATATTTCCGAACGGGGCCAAATTGGTTATCGTTCGATAGAGCTTTTCGCGATTAAGTTAACGGTTTGTTATTGTGGGTATCGAAAACCCAAATATGGGTGAGTAAGAGGGCAGGAAACTTCAACCGCTAAGTCCGCCGCCTTAAAACGGCAGCTGGTACTAAGGCAATTTTATAAGCTAGGAAGTTGTGAGCAAGTTTTAGTAAAGAACCTTAAAGGTTCTGCTCGCCTGCGCATTTGTAAGATGTTAGCTCTTCGCGTCTTCCCACAGGGATCGACTGAATTTGGAAAAAAAATCGTGTCACACAAGGCT